>OW026362.1:54914814-55514814 GCA_932273835.1 Sarcophaga variegata | reverse complement strand
AAAAAATTCCAGCAATTAACTCATAAAACACTTCTATTAATTTTGGCCATGTTTTCAGGCAAAATGCCACATAGTGCGACGTAAATCGAAACGACGTAAATCGAGTTTCATATTGCTCATACTACAAAGTAGTAATTTTTTAACAAGGAACTTAAAAAGTTACAGTAATCCCTCGATTTACGTCACAGTTGGTTCCAAAAAAGGGCGACGTAAATCGAATGACGACGCAAATTGAAGTTCGAGGGAACAAAAAATTTGACGACGTAAATCGAAACAACGTTAATAGAGTCGACGTAAATCGAAGGATTACTGTATATTATTAATATACACATACATACATAATTGGTTATTACAACCCTTCAGTCAGGATTACGACATAGCTTCTCACATAACTTTGTTCTGTGTGTTAATACTATTCATAAGTGGCGGAACCTACAGTTTAAAGTGGACTCCGAATGATAGATTTTTTTAAAAAGTTTTTCATTACAATTTTATTTACTCTCAGAGTTTTTGTTAGAAATCTGTAGAGATGAAGATATATTTTTTCGTTTTTCATTTTGATGGAGATGTCTGGTTTGGGGTTTGAACCGTGGCCTACGTCGAATAGTAGACTACGGCGAATATGGATTTTGTAACATAAATCAGGTAGGTAGGTAGTACCTACTAGACTACGGCGACTTCATTTATACAGGGAGAAAATAACAGCCAAATTTTTTTTATCAAAGGCAATGCAAGTGTTAATCCAAGACGTACATTGTCATTACCATCAAAGTTTAAATAACATGGACTCATGTTTGTCTTTAATTGGATCATTATGAGTGGATGAATTTAATGTAGTGGGCTTCTCACGTATGTTAGAACTACCTGTATAGTGCCTACATAGCACCCACATAGGGACTCTTTACTTAAGAGTGTAAATTTAATCTACATGGAACACATGCAAAGCAGTTCGTTTGGCGTAAGCCAAATACTGAGTTATTGTCTAACAATACTCAGGCTATTTTTAGGCATGGGGGAGTGTCGGTATTGGTGGGGGGGATATGTTTCCAATGCAGGAACAGAGTCTGTTCATTATATAGATAGTACAATGGATTCAGTCCCATATTTGGACATTTTATGTGAAGCAATGGCGATAAGTTAAATATAATAGACACATTTGTTTCTACCAGACCAACGATCCGAAGCACGTTGCGAAACTGTAACTTATGCATAATTGTTCAAAACTACTCAAAAAACCGGCACAGGCCCCTGATCTCAATATTATTGAGCGTGTTTGGGAAAAACTTGTCCGTAAGCTTTATAAATCTATTATCAGCACTGTGGAGTAGTTGAAACAAGGTATTAGGCGAGAATGGAACAATATAACTTTGGAATTTTATGCCCATCTCATGCAGTCGATGCCTCCACGTTTGGAAACAGTAAAAAAAGACAGAGCCTTTTATTGTACTAAAAATAATGTTTAAAGTTCACTGTCATCGTTGGCATTCGCAACTCAATTTTTTCATACAGAAGACGTTGAACTTTAAACGTCACCCATATCCGGTTACAAGTATACTACATTCAAGTGACAGTAAGTAATCATGTGTGCTAGAAGCTAAGAATGTACCAGAGAAAAACACTTAAAGCTTGAAATATGCGTAAGATTCGATCAATAAACCGCTATGTACAAACTGCTCTAAGAATTTGATGGATAATTGTATTTCTGTTGCTTACATTATTGAATTATTATTTTTTATGTTCCTTATTTTTAACGAATTAAATTGTTTGCGTATATTTACCACTTAAACGACATTTTCGATTGGTTGCGGCTATCGTTTGTTTTCACATAGTATTTGGTTTCTTTTTATTACATCGCGCGATTAATGTTTAACAACAGACAAAAGGACAAAAGACCTCTTAGAAGGCTGACGGTTTTGAAAGCATCAAATGGAGAACCGGGCTACAACGAAATTACAAGTTTTTATAACGAACCTAATACAACTCATTGTACTGAAATATTATTTAATTCGTTGTTGTTAATTACTCTTATTCTTGGTATTCGTGGTAAAATGTTCACAATTTGATTGAAGTTTGTAATTTGCATTTAATATGGTGTTCAGACGTAAATCGCAATAAAAGTCGTTATTGAGCTCAATATTTCATACACAATTTCAATTATTTATTGTGCAATAAATACGAACATTGTTATAATATTGAGAAAAGCTTAAGAAGCAACACTGTTATAAGTGTGTTTAGTGAGCACATTACAACTTAAATAAGAAATGCCAAATCACGGGAAGTTTATTTATATTAACTCTGAATGTACCGATGGTTTTCTATTCCTACTCCATTCCATTCCTATATTATTTCAAATCTCTAATGATTTGAAAATTTTTGAATGTTTAGAAATATTGGGGATAAGAACTATTAGTGAAACGATGCAATAAGAAATTTTATTAAGAAGAGAGCATTAAACTTGAAATGTTTACTGTAATATTCGCTTGCAGTAAACTGAATATCCAGCCCTCAACCAACCAAAAATATAGCTCAATATGCCGAATCATATCATATCAATATGCCGAATCATATATCACAAGATATGCAAATCAAGATACAGAACCTCTCCAATGGTCAAATAACTGTGTACAGTAGTTAGGATATATTACACGTATTTCTCAGTAAGAAAATTACAAATTTGATAGAAGTCGTAAAAGCAAGTGGCGACGTTATAATGTTACTTTCAAGAAAGTCTGATAAAAAATCTTAAAATGAGTCGTTTGACCCGCAATGGTAGGTTGAGTGTTAAATTTATAATTTGTTATCAAAAATAATCAATTTATGTTTTAAACATGAAAATAGGTAAAAAAATTAGGAAAAGGAGAATGGAATGGATGCCATTGAGCCAGCCCACTTTATATGTTCTTTATAAGTTCTTTTTTTTTCTTCTTTAATGTGTAATAATTGTTTTCAGAGTTTTCTCTTTTCAAGATATATGCGAATAGCAATATTCATAATTTGATTTTCAAGCTGCAAAATGAAAAATATTAAGGAAAAAAGTAAATTTTTATATATTAAATGTTGACTCAAATTACATAGAAAATATTTTGTATCTTTATTGTTTTTCTTGACGACTGTCATTAACATAAACTAATAGCACGAAACCAATAAAAGTTTTAAAGAAATACGATATGTGTATAAGTGTATCCAACAATACACTCCATACAACGATACAAGGGCTTGTATGAATTGCCCAATTATATGAGTGAAAATATAAATAATAAAACAATAAAAGGTGAAATTCAACATTACACGCAGAATACAACATAGTCCAATGTTCCAAAGCCCAAAGTCGTTCTCAAATATGTATATATGAACGATGCAAAGCAAGTAACAACTAGGTTGGCAGACGTAACTTCAACAAGATGGCCGTTAACAACTGTCAAAAATTGGAAGCCTCTGTTGTAAAACCTGATACACAATTCCAAGATTACATACATACATAATTGGTCATTACATCCCTTTAGTCAAGATTACGACCTTCTCACACCACTTATGTTGTATGCGTTAATTTTTTTATACATGAGTGGTGGGACCTACAGTTTAAAGTCGATTCCGAACGACGGATTTTTTAGAAACTTTTCAAGGCAATTTTATTTACTCTCAGACTTTTTGCCAGAAATCTGCTGAGAGGAAGCAGACCTGGAGTTTGAATCCGGGCTTTACGTCTAATAAGCCAATACACTACCTACTAAGCCGCGGCCACTTTACTCCAAGATTAGCTAGTACATATTTTGCCTCAATTGGAAATTATTTTCAAATTTATCCTTGCATAAAATATCGATTGATTGACATCGGCATTTTTTTTTAATACATATGTATGTATATGTATTTGATTTTTGATGGACTTTTTAATTTGTTGCAGACAAACAAGTGTGTGTATGACAATCTTGTGGAATATACGACTACAGGGTAGATAAACTGGAAGAACCATCAAACGAAAAAAATAAATATGAAAATTAAAAAAAAAATTAAATTGAATTTAAATTGGAATTGAATTAATGGGAATTGAATTAATTGCAATTTCATTACAGTAACAAATTATAATTTCTAGGGGTGATTAAATTGAAAGCTTAGTCCATACCTATTGTAGGTTTCAGAATGAAAGGCATTCAGAAACGTTGTGTATAAAAATTTAAAACACTGTGTTTTCTACTTAATCTAAGGGAGCTGACCGCTTTTAGCTGCCACTAGGCATACAAATAACACAAAAAGGATAGAAGAAATTAAGTCTCCGCAGTCTAGTAGGCAATGTGTTGGCTTATTACATCTCCAAAAAAGTGAAATATTTTTCGGCGACTTCCTCTCAGCAGATTTCTCTGAGAGTAAATAAAATGTTTCTCAAAAATTTGTTGTTCGCATTAAACTGTAGGTCATTACATTACCTTATCCACGAGTGGTTGGACCTACAGTTTAAAGCCTATTCCGAATGACAGAGTTTTGTGAAATTTAACGTGGCAATTTAATTTATGCTCAGAGGAAGTCTCCCAAAAAATAGCTTTTAGTATTTCGTTTTGTTCTATATGTCTCAACTGGAGATTGAACAACGACCTTACGTTTAATAAGTCAACACACAACCTACTAGACTACGACGACATCTATTAAATGCGGTGAGTTCTATATAATAACATAAATTTTCATATGTATTTTATAGCTATTATGATGTATTACTGTAAAATATATTCAAAATTATATAACTTTTAAATTTATTTGCCAAAAAAAACAAATCTTTCAACTCAATTCTTTAAAGTATTCTCTAAAGGTATAATTCCACTTGGAAAAAAAGAAAAAATTGATTTAACTAATGCGGTTTTCTTAAGAAAATTAGATATTTGTGGCGTATGTTTTAAAGTGGTAATTGAATTCATTAATCCATACACATGTTAGCACAATTATTAGAGAATGATATCTCACAATTTTATTATTTACTTATTTATTTCCATGTGTAACTCAATTTTATTACAATATAAATCCGATTTAAAGCATTTAAGTATGTGGTTTTTAAATTATTAACAATGAAGAAAAACATAATCAATGAAAAACTAAATCTTTCCTTTTTTTGATTACAGATATTTGTGACAACAGTTCGACAGTAGAATACGTATACAATGTTTAGCAATAAAGAAGATTTTATTTGTATTATGGGTTGTATGACCAATTATGTATCTATTAGGGATGACGAATGTGATTATTTTTTAAAAATCCCGGGTATCGGTATTTCGAAATTCCGATCCCGGCATCCAGTCATAATTCGGGATAATTCTGGATCCATTAATCCCGAAATATCGCGGTATTTTAGGATCGGGATTTCGAAATACCAAATCCCGGGATACGTACATACATAATACATACATACTTTTTTTATTAAGATAAAATCCCGAGATATTTCCGAATTATCCCGAAATATCACAGGATTTTTGGATTCCGAATTATAACGAAATATCACGTAATTTTTGGAAAATAAATATAATTCATCACATACATACATAAATACATTAGTGAAGAAGTAAATTTGTACTCTTTAAAGAAAACTATTTTGAGTCGAAAATATATATACTATATTTATATAGTTACGGTTTTACCTTTTAAAAACATTTAAAATGTGAGCTCGTAGATGGCAAATAAAATAAAAATAAATTTGTGTTTAGTTTTAATTAAATTCGTTCGCACAATTCTGTGTGCCCCTGTTTTCAACTTGGTGTACAACAACAATTGCTTTGTTTGTTATTCCTTTTTGCACTCTTTTGCATAAACAATAACAATTACTAATCAATTGTTCGACAGATCTTTGTAAAGGAGATCTTCAAACCACGATTACTCTCTTCAAACACACGCAATCACACAAGCCTGACTGAACTTTTACTAACTCAGTTGCCTGCTTTTTCTTGCCTTTTATATTGCTACATAAACAGTCTTATGAATGTTCTGGAAGGAATGTAAACATCGTTGTTTCATTTTTGTTGTGTGTTTATTTTTGTTTACATTTACTCTTGTAGTGTTTGTTGGTATATTTGTTTATCATTTTTTTTATGTTGGTGTTTGTTGTTATAATAAGCAATGCGCTAATTTGTTCA
Source organism: Sarcophaga variegata (assembly GCA_932273835.1). NCBI lineage: Eukaryota > Metazoa > Arthropoda > Insecta > Diptera > Sarcophagidae > Sarcophaga > Sarcophaga variegata. The sequence goes on along the minus strand of OW026362.1, from coordinate 55,508,704 downwards.
TTTTCATGTTTTTGTTTTTGCAGCTTTTGTTTATAATTTTAATCTTAAACGATGTAAAAACTAAACACCAGTATCTAGATTTTTACATTTTCGTAACAATATTATACTTATCTTTATTGTTTAAAGCAATATTTTAAAAAGGTTAAGGCTTCAAATATTTCAACGGAAAGCCTTGAACGTATTTTGTTACCTATATACACAGTGACCGAAAAACATCTTCAGCAATCTACAATTGTGGGTAAAATGCTTTCAATTACGCTTTATTCACCACTATCACCTCCTGATAATCAAATCTATTCCTTTAGAAAGTTGGGCATCTAAATCATCAGCTCTATTAACAGATTTTATTGCAATTTTACATTTTTCGATGGCAGCGTTTAACTTTTTACAATGGAAGTTGCGTTCTCTTTCACTTGATTTTTGCAAGGTACACTTGAACAACTATATGGATGTTATTTAATGTAATAGTAAACAAAAAACAATTCTGTAAACTATATTTTTTTTCTTACTTTATGATATGTATGAATTTACAATCCCGAAAATCCTGGGAAATTCTGGGACAAGTTTTAAAAATCTCACTATTACATGATTCGGGTTTTCCCGATTGGCATCCCTATTATGTATGTATATAATGTAACCGTAGGTCCAATTAGAAGAATTTCAGGAATACAATGCGGTAGTGACAATCGCGTGGATAGCAATTGACGTGACAGAAGGTGGCATAAATAAATTAAAGTTCAAACAGATACTTTCGATAACTGTTAAAAGATAGAAAAATGTGCCGTCAAAGGAGATCATTTTATAAGGCCCCTTATTCTACCGAAGCTGAAAACCACAAGGACATATCCTAGGTACCAGACTTGGACAGTCAAACTCTCCTGTCGGCAACTTCGTCAAACTTCGACACCTATGACTATGAAATGAAATTTATTAATGTAATATTGTGAGGAACAGCAATTTTTATGTATCCTTTACTGAACTTAAATGTTTTTTTTTTTATTTTTTAATTATAATACAATTACAAATTATACCATAATTATTACGAGCTGATGTAGTGTAAGATACCATAATCTCTGGTGGGAATAAAACCTACGACCGTCACGCTAATAGTCTTTCGCACCACCCAGTAGGCTACTAGTACACCCACTGAAATTAAATAAAATGTTTCTATAGTGTTGAAATAGTAGACATTTTTAGTTTACATTTTTGAAGACGCAAAACAGAGAAAAAGTGGCATAAATATATACTTATGCAAACAAGAGAAAGGAAAAGTATTTAAAACGTATAGGCCCTTTTTTACAACTTGCCGTTAACTAAAGGGAGGATTTTTAAGGGCAGATAAATTGTTTTTCATTCTTATAAGCGGACAATAATGTAGAAGAGGGCTGTGCAGATGTAGTACGTGTATGCAATTTTGAAAATTTTACAAAATAATTACATTCCGTTAGCACTTGACAAATTGAATGAACATAATTTTTTAATAATTTAAAAGAAATATAAAATATTCTTTCACATAGTTTTTAAGTAAATAGCGGTATAAGTGGAATTAAGCAATTATTAATTGGAATTTAATTAAGAATTTAAGAAAAAATTAACTATCCGAATATAATATTGAAAAGAGGCAAAAGTTGACCATTCACCAAAGAGAATGATCTGCGCTGCACTAGTAACCCTGCCTTCTTTTAGTTTCTATATTCTATATCTATATCTATCTCCGCCACGTTGAGAGATGTATTGTTGCTCAAAAGACTAACAATTCGCAGGACATAAGATTGAATTCGATGATAATCCATTGTTCTATCGTCCCAAGACAGATTAACATTAAAAAAGGCTGCAGGTCTTCAAGGACTGCCCTGAATAACTTGATTAATCTGAAAAATATCCAACCATAAGACAACTTTGTGGAAGTGATCTGGAATACCATAACGGCTGAATCGAAACACCAAGGAAATGAATCCTGCTTCAAAATTACCTTTATCATAACCTTACGATTTAAGTAGATCTCATGGAGTCACTAAATATCCACTGAACAGTCATGAGGATATCAATGACTTCCGTCTGTAAGACACTGCAGTGATACGGAATTCTAGTCGGCTTGATATATGTACACATTAACCTATTTTCCAATTCAACCTTGAGCCATATCAGCTATTCCATCATACAGATTTAACTCCTGCAATTTACCAACAATCGTGATAGATGATATAATTATAAAAAGTGTAAAGTATTAAGCTGACGCTGTGGATTTTACCTTAAGTGTTTTCCCTTCGATTTTTCTCTAAAAACGTAAAATTCATAAAAATTTTGGTATTGTATTCGTTTCGAAATACTAACTTATTGTACACCGATTGTGAAGTTAGTAGTCTGCTCTGCCGAGGCAGTGGGTTCGGTTCCCACCAGCTTGTCCAATTGTTTCTCTGGCATTATATTTGATTAGAGAAGAGAGTGAGAATTACTACAAAGTAAGTCTTGAGAAACAAACGTGATTTTACATCGGTCATTAAGAAGAAAAACAATGTTTCAAAAATAAATTTGTCGTGTACCAGTACCAGTAGGATGATCCTACCTTATGTAAAACACGTTATTCTAACAAACTCTTCACTAACCTACTCAGCTTTATTATTATCGGCTTTATTTCATAAACGCCGCAGATTTCGGAAATAAAAGTTTGTATATGCGGCGTATGAGCGATATTGAATTAGAGTATTGGGATCAAGCATACTTACACTGGTCTCGGTTTCAAGCATTAATACTTCAATTTTGGACAAAGTAAACAATTTTAATTTAATTTAGGGCCATTATTACAACTTGCCGTTAACCAAAGGGAGTATTTTAACGGGCTGATAAATTGTTTTTCATTATTATGAGTACCCAATAAGATAGAAGTGATCGTTAAGCTAAAGGGAGGATCATCCTACTGGTAACTTTTAAAGATAAGTTTATGTTTGAACTTGCAATATTATATATTATTTTCAATATGGCAACTTCAAATTTAAACAAAATGAGCATATACAGAAAAAAAAACGAAGCCCGTGGTTGCCACTGCGTTTAAAACAAAACTTGTTTAATTGAGCAGTGTTATCGACATTGCTCCGCCACTGCCATATTTTCGAAAAAGATAACTTTATTTTATCTGTAGGTTGTAATAACGAAAATAAGTTAAAGGTAACTTTACAGTTTCCTTTAGCTAAAGCTACCTTTTACCAAGTTTAACGGCAAGTTGTAATAATGGCCCATACACTATCAGCCATTGTAAAAAACCACTTGTTCTTCAAAAAAATAAATGAAAATAAGGTTGCATTTGTCACTATTATTGCAACCATCAAGGACAAAATATCAATAGACATTATGCTACTTTTCCATATCGTATAATTTGCAAAATTTTCCGATTTCAAATACATATAAACAATTTAATTTCTTGAATAATAAAACAAATTTCATCTCAAAAACTCCCATTACCAATTAAGTCAAGAGACTTGTTAGTTATGAGATTCACATCTGGAACCGCTTATTTTGACTTACGGCATTAGTAAACATTGCTTCTTCTAAAGGGTGTTTTTTATAGAGGTATAGAACTTTAAGTTGCAATAAAACAACGATGGATTATTCGATTCACATGAATTTTATTTATCCGAAAGATAATCTTGTGGCATTACATTTTAAATATGATTTCTGACATATGACCGCCGAGGCTGGCGCGGATGTAGTCCAATCTGGACGTCCAATTTTCGATGACTTTTTCCAACATTTGTGGCCGTATATCGGCAATAATACGGCGAATGTTGTCTTCCAAATGGTCAAGCGTTTGTGGCTTTACCGCATAGACCAATGACTTTACATAGCCCCACAGAAAGTAGTCTAGCGGTGTTAAATCACAAGATCTTGGAGGCCAATTCACAGGTCCAAAACGTGAAATTAGGCGGTCACCAAACGTGACTTTCAATAAATCTATTGTGGCACGAGCTGTGCGACATGTTGCGCCGTTTTGTTGAAACCACATCTCCTGGACATCATGGTTACTCAATTCAGGAATGAAAAAGTTAGTAATCATGGCTCTATACCGATCACCATTGACTGTAACGTTCTGGCCACCATCGTTTTTGAAAAAGTACGGACCAATGATTCCACCAGCCCATAAAGCGCACCAAACAGTCAGTTTTTCTGGATGTAACGGTGTTTCCACATACACTTGAGGATTGCCTTCACTCCAAATGCGGCAGTTTTGTTTGTTGACGTAGCCATTCAACCAGAAGTGCGCTTCATCGCTAAACAAAATTCGATTATGAAAATCGGGAACAACGGTAATCTCGTTTTGGGCCCATTCGACGAATCTACGCCTTACTTGATGATCGTTTGGCTTCAAATCTTGCACGAGTCGGATTTTGTAAGCACGCAAACCAAGATCCTTCCGCAAAATCTTCCATAAAGTGGATGGACACAGATCCAATTCCTGTGCTCGATGGCGGATGGACTCATTCGGGTCTTCCTCAATGCTACGCTCTACAGCAGCAATAGCTTCTTCTGTACGCACTGTACAGCGTCTCTGGGGATGCGAGTTATCAATAAGACTAAACGTGGTGCGAAAACGTTCCATGGTTAATCGAATTAACTGCTTTGATGGACGATTTTGTCGACGATAAAATGGAAGAACCATTATTTTCGAAATAAAATTGCACTATTTGCAAGCGTTTTCAGGTGTGAGTCTATTCATGATGAATTGCCAAACCAAACTGAGAATAAATCACTTGACAGCTGTTAAATCGGTCGCCATCTTGAAAAGTAATACTAACTTAAAGTTCTATACCTCTGTAAAAAACACCCTTTATTTACAATTCGTATTTTGTTTAGTTACATGAACGAGCTAGTAGCATTGAAGCTTATGAATTGGTTGTCTGTGATATTTACAGTTTTTCATTAGGTCAGTTAATTTAGTTATAAGTTTTTTTTTATCGCAAAAAAAGTGATTTGAAACGATACCGCCTTTTATTCTACTGGCAATAAATCCTGCCAGTCTAAATAACGCCACTTCAACAATTCTTTTTAAAAAATAAGAAATTCAAAGTTCCTTAGCGTTATGTATTGTTACGAAAATGGAAATAGTGTTATCGTTTAACATTAAAATGATAAACAAAAGCTACAAAAGCAAAAACAATGGACTTGTTTACATGATCAAAGAATAAACAAAAATATAGCAACAACATCAGTATAAAAAAGAGGATAAACAAGTAAACAAGAAGCAACAACAAACTACAAGGACAAAGGCAAAATACACAATCAATAATAACGTAAACCACATATTTACATTTATAGAGATTTTGCAAAGACAAAGTCATGCTCCTTTAAGAGCATCCATCAGACTGTTTACCCTGCGATATAAAAGGCAAGACAAAGCAGGCAACGGGATCAGAAAGAATTCTTGTGTGAATACGGGTTGCGTGTGAAGAAAATAATCGTGGTTCGAAGACCTCCTTTGTAAAGAACAAAATAACAATTTTTATTTTGTACGCGGAAGAGTGTAAAGAAGAATAACAAAAAAGGCAAATTGTTGTTGTTAAAATCAAGTCGCGGACAGTGCCACACGGAATTCAGCGAACAATAAAGAATTTATTTAAAACTAAATACAAATTATTATTATGAAGTCGCCGTAGTCTAGTAGGTAGTGTGTTGGCTTATTAGACGTAAAGCCTCGAACCCTAGCCCCAGGCCAGACATCAAGACAAAATACAAAACGTATTTCTTCGGCGACTTCCTCTCAGCAGATTTCTGGCAAAAACTCTGAGAGTAAATAAAATTGCCGTGAAAAAGTTTCTCAAAAATCTGTCGTTCGGAGTCGACTTTAAACTGTACACAACATAAGTGGTATGAGAAGCTAGATTGGTGTTCAGCTAATAAGCCCACACACTACCTACTCGACTTCATGTAGTTTCCTGGATGGTGTCATTGTCATTATAAACCCAGTATCATAAGCAGACTTAGGTATCTTGTAGTCTATATTCTCACCAAACATTCCAAGATCAAATTTTGTTGATTTGAAAATATTTTGAAGCCTACTAACTCTAAATTCAATGTACGATTTAGCACGTATATTTTACACATTGTAGTAGGGATGCCTATTTGATTTCATAATCCTTATCATGCTTCTATTTTGCTTTGAACAATAAGTATAAATTCACTGTTTCGGATTTGTTTCACGTTTTGTTTTTTCTTTCTTTTCTAATATTCAATTTGTTCGAATACGTACATTACTTTCCTTATCGAGTTAGAGAATAACTTCCCAGGTCTTGAGCGTTGGTCTCAAAAAAAAAATGGAAAACTATTATGAAAAGGAATATAACAAAGTCAGTTGTAGAGAAGAAAATTTAAAATTATTTTAATATATGATATTTTCTGTATTACAAAACAAAGATTGAGCAAATGAGTTTAAACATTAAAATGTATTAAACTTTTCTAGTATTAAGTGTTTTCACACTTCTCAGCATAAATATATCGAGGAAAGTAAGAAAGTTTTTCTTTACTGTACGTTTAGTAATTATTTGCCAGTCGCAGCTGTAACAATATTTTTATTTGCTTGTGGCGTTGACTCCATTTACTGGTTTAGCACAGCCGCTTTAGACACAATCCGTTTCAAGCTGTAACTGTGAATATTAATTACTTCTGCTTATTCCTGCTTCGTTGTGGTAAAGATACCACAAGATACAATAAGTATTCCCAACTTTAGAAGTTGCTGTCACGTTCATTTCTTTGTATCTTTGTTATATATTTTATATTCATTATTTTATTGCACCTGGTAACCTGGTAATTACAGAAGTGTGGAGACATGATTCTTACATGGAAAGCGTGGATATTTTTAAAACATTCATTAAATTTTTTCTGATTAAATTGAGGTCAAAAGAGGATTAAACTTTGACAGATAATTCTGAATGGTTAATGTTTAAAAGTAAAGTTTTCAATCGTAAGCTTTAGCTTTCATACCATAAATTAAAAATTAAAAAAAAAATAAAATAAATTTTCAATACAACTTCGAAACGTAATGCAAAATTCCAACTGTTTAGAAGGTTTTCTTAAAGACTAACACACAGAGGATGGCCCCTACTCTTGCAGCACATTGTGTTGAAATTAGGAAAATAGGTTATCGTAAGGAGGACAAACAACATTTGATTGGTGGCAGGAAAAACTTCTGCAGGTTCTGAAGTCCACATGCGGATAGTCCGGCTAAAGAACGAAATCCCTCTGTAATGCGGTGTGCTAGAATATAAGATTTTCAGGAACAAGTCCCTTTATCTCGCTAGAAAAATATCAGTCGTTGTATTGACAGAACAATAAAACACAAGCCACATTGCGACGATGCTCCAATGAATCAAAAGCGTTGGATACTCTACCGTCACTATTGAGCACCTTATATAAACTTTGAAATATTCGCCCATGCATGAGAGTTATATTCCATTCTCTGTCGTTTATAAGTGATGTAAATAATGAAGAGATAAGATAAAGTGAAGTATTTTTTGCATCGTCTTAAGAAACATCTTTCAACACTTGAGAAATGTGCTCGTTCCAGCGAACATTACACAGAATACGTTCCCACGACAACCGGGTCTTCGCTCCGGAACGGCCCGAATCAACATAGGCCAAGGATTGCCAACTCAAAGAAAGCTGTATCGACCGGAGCAGATGAGGCAGTATTATTGCTGATCTGGTGTATAAGCAGCATTACGATTTTCGGGCGTTAAAATCAACCCTATTCATACGATCCCTTTCGGAGACTATCTGTAGTTCTCATTAATTCAGTCAAATCATCATGGACGACTATAGACAACGATAAGTGTTCGCTGAATGGACTTTAGCTTATACCAAGGAAAATAAAGTATAAAGAATGTGCATTTTAACATATTTTGGAATATTTTTCAAAAATATTTCATGACGCGGGGGGAAAGATAGAAGGGAAGGATACAGAAACCAAGAGCGTAACAATGCGTTGTTCTCATCGTGCGTTTTTGTTGTTGGACCACTTTTTATTTATTTTTCTGGTGTTAAAAACAGACGTCGGCACCAATGTCCCTCAGGGGAAGAACATCTTCGGCTTTTTACACACATAGGACACGAACATCAAGAATGTTCGCTAGAAAGAGCGTAAAAATCTTGTCAGCTTTTAAAGAAGAAGGTTCATGTCGCTTTTTCCAGACTTCAATTATACACCCAAGGAAATATCACAATAGTATTCACTAATATCAATGAGAAATGATTTCGATTTTTGGAAGAATACTTGCCAAGTTAAATACGGTGTCTTTAGGGATTTAGTGCAGTACAATTTTTCTATATTTTCCGATCACATATACATATCATTGGGTTAATAAGTAGACTTGACATTATTACTAACAATTTTCCTCTAGGTTAAACATGCCTATGGTTATGGATTAGTGAGTGAGAGAGAGGAAATAAGTTGAGAGAATTTATTTATTTACAGCCATATAAAAGTGTTCGTAATATACGCTATTTTGATTTTCATTTCATCAACATACATATGTAAAGCTGTCTATCTTTGGCTTAATAATTTTGGATAAATAAAAATAAAATAAAAAATAGATTTTATTAATAATAGAACATAAAGCTATCCATCTTTGGATTAAAAATTAGGTCATGTTTTTTAGATAAATAAAAATAAAAAGAATAAAAAAACCATTTTTTTATTAAAAGAAAAAAACGAGCATTCCAAAGCATTAAAAAAAAATATACTATGGGACAAAATAAAAAATAAAATACGCCCAGCTTATGACATAGGACATTTTTAACACAAAATACTCTTCGAGTGTTATTCTGAAATAAAATGATAAAGCATCCGCAGCACATGTATTCTTGTCGCAGTCTGATCGACAACTAAATCAAAAAACCCAAGATGTACATACGTACGATGAGAGCAACACATTGTTACGCTCTTTGTTTGGGTTCATTTTCCTTCTGTCTTCCTCCCCCCTCATCAAGAAATGATTTTTAAGAAGATTTTGGTGAGAGCGGGTCGTAATGTTACAACCCGCCATAAGAAATTTTACTTCTACATAATGCGTATTCTTTATATCCATATTCTTTGCTTATACTCATATTTAGCGATGAGGCAAAATTGAAAAATATGGGACTTATTCGCATGATATCGAAGAGCGTTCAAAATGTCACGTAAATTAGTGCAATTGGAATAATTATTGTATTGTTTGTAATTATTTTGCAAATTAAATCCAGTGGCTGAATTACTATCTTCTATTAAGTTTAAGATCAGACAACTTCAACAAAACGAAATACATACGTGTATTGTTACGAAAATGGAAATGGTGTTAGCTCGTTTAACATACATACATACATAATTGGTCATTACAACCCTTCAGTCAGGATTACGACCTAGATTCTCACTCGTTTAACAATAAAATGATAAACAAGCGCTACAAAAACCAAAACAATGGACTTGTTTACATGATTAATGAATAAACAAAAATATAGCAACAACATCAGTATATAAAAAGGGGATAAACCTGTAAACAAGAAGCAAAAGCAAACAATACCAGAATAAATATAAGAAAATAACAAAAACAACAATGAAACAACGATGTTTACGTTTACAGTGATTTCGAGAACGGGAAGTCATTCTCCTTCAAGTGCATCCCTCAAACTGCAGGCAACGGAGTCACTAAAAATTTAATCAGTATTGTGTGAAGAAGCGTTGCGTGTGAAGAGAATAATTGTCGTTTGAAGATTTCCGCTGACAAGATCGGTCGAACAATTGTTATTGTTTACGCAAACGCGTGTAAAGCAGTATAAGAAACAGTTGTTGTTGTTTACATTTAGTTGTAAACAGTGCCACACAGAATTGTGCGAGCAATAAAGAAATTAATTAAAACTGAACATAAATTTATTTTTATTTTTATTGCAATCTACGAGCTCATATTTCAAACGTTTTTAAAAGGCAAAAATGTTATAAAAATATATTTCTTGCAAAAAATTAAAATTGCTATGAAAATTTTCTCAAATAAAATCTGTGGTCAAACTTAAAACATACGTGGTGTGAGAAGTTAGGTCGTAATTAAGTTTAATAAAAATTTGAAATAGAAGAAAATTCAATAAAATTTGATTTTGTGGTATATAAGCGAAGAATAAATCATTTTTTCATTTCATATAATTTTTTATCAAATCCCTAAGTGTCACATTAGGGTACTTTTATTTTTCTCATCACTGCAGATGTCACAAAGAATATTCTAATTGTTCTTATTAATTTTTAGCATGGTTTCAGTTTCTTTAACCAAGACTTTCCAACAAAGCACCTGATTAGTCTTCTGTAAGTAGTTGCAACTCATTTAAATGAAAAATATATACAAACATACATGAAAAACGTGTATAAGTAATATTTATCAAATATTTACTTTTAAAATCTTTGCATTCACAGCATTATGAATGATTGTCAAATAGTCATGGGATAAGCATTTCGTTATTGTAACGTCTTTAAGGAAGACTGATTTCTTTAATTTTTTATTTTTAAAGTGTAAGTAGATACCTTGCAAAGCATTTTATATCATTTGTTATGTCCATGAACAGTTGTTGTCTAACCACAAGCGTACTTGCTGTAACAGCATTTAATTCCATTCTTTTTTTCTTCTACGTTTACAAGACTTCAACACCATAAACAAACATTTCATCGAGAAAGGAAGTCAAAGACAAGTATAAATTGCTTGGAATATTTGCGCAACGGCATTTGTTTTGAAGTTGAATAATAATATAGAAAAAGAAGAAATGTTCTTGTATTTTTTAAAAAGTAAAAGTCTTCCAACAAGGTCCTCGGAACTTTGGCAGTTGATAATGACCATCTAGTTGAAGCTACAACTGTCAAATTAGTTGTCATACATTTACTCTGTTTTACAAAACCACCCAGGAGGGCTATAGACAACGCTTTGTGTTTGGTTTATGGGCTCTGGAGCAGTTGGCAGATGACCCTCATTTGCATCGAAAAACCATCTTCAACGATGATACTCGTTTCTAGATGAACAAGTGCGTGAGCATACAAAATTGTCGGAGCTTGGAGGGTACCAATCAGCATAAGGTCCAAGAAAAAGTCACTGTTTGGTGTGAGTTTTAAGGCATCTGACATTTGTCCGGATGACGTTGCCTAAATATTTACTGTGGCATTATAAGGCGATGATTCTTTTGTCTGGATTGAATGACCTGGAAACCATGGATGAATGGTTACACATGACATACAACTCATGCCACATTGTATGTTCTCTACGAGCGATTTGAATACATGGTCATCTTGGGTAGTTTTCTTTTGCAGGTGCAATGCGGTTCTTAAAGCTAAAAGAACTCATGTCATAATTCAAACTTTTATTTAAGCGCCAAGATCATGAAACATTGGATATTTCTGATGCCAGAAAAGCCATGCTGGACATTTGTAGGATGTTATATTCCAAATATCAAACAAACAAATAAAAAATTTCGAAGATTGGAAGATCCTGTATATAATTCAGGTAACACCATTAAAGAATGTGAGAAGACGATGGTAATAAATAATAAAAAAAAATACTTAGGAGGCTTAACACAAGATTGGGCTATGTACTGCATGTATAATTGTACATAAACTTACTCAATAAAGTCTGCGTTCACCAATGTATTTTTAGAAAATATATAAAAACGACCTTTATTTCCAAACCAACCATGCATAGTCCTGCATATTTGGAATAAAAGGTCGTCTAATGGTGTGGCGAAAGCCAGAACTGCGCTCGATAAACAAAATCTGGTTTTGTGGTCTGGTGGAGTTATGATATGGGTATGCATGGCGGCTGGGGGGGTAGGTCAACTTGAATTTATTGAGTCCATCATGGATAAATATGGATACCTAAACATATTAAGAAATAATTTAAAACAAAGTGCGGCATAACTCAAAACCTACAATCTACGTTTTGGTTCCAACAGGAGAACGACCCAAAGCACACTGCGGAGGTCGTTCGACTTTGGCTCTGTATTGTAGTGCATAAACATGCATACACAAGTATACATACATAAAATTAAAGACAACAAACCAAAATAAAAATACAATGGAAATATAAACAAAACAAATATGAATAAAAATATGACTAGCATTTCAAGTGACTGGTGTCAATTGATATGGGTCACTAGAATGCATGGTAAATAAATATATGATATCGATTTCGTAATAAGTAGAACATAAACTGTTTTTGTAAACGAATAATTTTAAGTAGGGCAATTAAATAACATAGAATAACAGAGAATAGAAGAAATGGAATAAGAAAACACAAAATCAAAATAGTATATAAACTGAGACAAGATTTAAATAAAATCAGAAATAAGACTAACTTAAAAGAAAGAGTTCGTACTTTGTTTCTCAAAAACAGTTCGGCAATTGACTTTGCCAACACTAAAGTTTCTAAGGCTCTCTAATAAATTAAGAAACCTAAAGGGATATTACATTAGACACCAAGACATATAGTGTTGGAAAAAATAATAGAAACGATTACTAGTTCATCATTAAAATGTTGTATACTTTTTCGTTATAAACTTTTATAGTTGGAAATTACTGTCAAATTCTTGCTAATGTAAGGGGATTTTATTATTTGCTTTCTTAATAATAAAATACGTAATTTAGCTGGAAAAATTAATAGAAACGTTTTTCTAAAACAGTGTTTAAATTTAAAATAAATAAACTTTTTACATGGTCTAGTAGGTAGTGTGTTGGCTTATTAGACGAAAAGCCAGGGTTCGAGCCCCCCAGGCCAGACATCAAAATAAAATACAAAAATATTTCTTCGGCGACTTCCTCTCAGCAGATTTCTGGCAAAAACTCTGAGAGTAAATAAAATTGCCATGAAAAGTTTCTCAAAAATTTGTCGTTCGGAGTCGACTTTAAACTGTAGGTCCCACCACTCATGTATAAAAATTAACGCACACAACATAAGTGGTGTGAGAAACTAGGTCGTAATCCTGACAGAAGGGTTGTAATGACCAATTATGTATGTATGTATGTACATGAAATATTTAGAAGTGGTAAAAATTGAGTTAAATATCTTTTTTTTTTTACCATTTGTAAAATTTTCGGCTTGAGTGTGTGTTTTAAATCTTTCAAAAAATAGCCCGAGGTGTTCATACCACTGATGCTGAGAGAAATGTTATTCTTTAGTTAAAATCTGATAGCATATCACTTGGAAAAATAGCCTACATAATGAAGTGTTCTAAACATAAAGTATTTAAGTGATTCACTATACAAAAAATATCGAAACTAGAGGAAGAAAGAGGAAAACGTCCAAGCGTTTTGACCAAATTTTAGTACGTCATTCCAAAAAAATTTTTTTGAGTCATCTAATGGGCTAAAAATATACTAGATGCTCCAGTAACAAGCAGTACTATAAGAAATAGGCTGGAAGTCCAAGGTCAGTACCTCTTTTAATTAAAACAAAAATATACGAAAAAGGTTACAATTTGCTAGATAACACCAAAGTCGGAAAAATTGGAACAAAGTGCTCCATCAGACGGAAAATGTTTTGTACGTCGCCCTGCCAATAAAGAGTTTGATCCAAAATGCATAAAAAATATAGTCAAACAGGTTTGCGGGTCCCTAATGATATGGGGATGTTTTCAACGTTTTTTGATGCGTTTCTATAATTTTTTCCAACACTGTACATTACACATACATTACAGTATAATGCTCCAAGACAGCTCAAGACACCCCCAATCTCCAGATCTCAATCCAATTGAGCATCTGTGGGATTTATTAGAGAGAAAAATTCGCAAGCATGTAATTAGATGTGAAGAGACCTTGCGAAATATTATAAGGGAAGAGTATGAGAAATTAAGTGCTAACTAAACAGAAAAGTTGGTGAATTCCATGCCAAACAGATTGAATGAATTAATAAAACAACGTGGATATTAAACCAAATATTAAATTTAAGATGTAAGCATATTAATTAAAGTTTTCTTTATTTATTTTAACACTAAACGCAGAGTTTTTGGTACCTATATTTTATTACTTTGATATTTATGATACTTTAGCTTAAAAATGTGTAGTGTGCACACCCACTTGTATACGACATGGCAACTCCAACATTTGACATCTCACTAATCCACTGACACATGTTTGAATTAAACGTATATTTTGACGGCGTCATAAGTTTTCAGCGTACCATGTACTTTTACTTACAATTCAATTAGTGTAAATCCCTCGACAAAGAAACTTGAACTTAAGTTGTAAAATAAAATAATAAAAGGAGTTTTATTGAAAACACTAAAGTGGTGACCACCGACTGCTACGATGCAGAACACTAACGCAAACGCCGCAGTAAATTCTGAGGATAACGCAGCGTCCTCACAAGTATCCCGAGTAGCTGTAAAACCACCACCTTTTTGGAAACCCGACCCCAAACTATGGTTTCTACAGGTGGAAGCACAGTTCATGCGAGCTGGTATTACTACAGACGACACGAAATATTATACGCTGGTGTCAGAGATTGATTCATCGATATTAAAATGCGCATCGGATATAATAACAACGCCTCCGGCCATTGGGAAATACGAACCACTCAAAAGGAGACTTATCGACGAGTTTTGTGAGTCAGACGACAGCCGATTTAAACGTTTATTCGACAATTTGGCTATGGAAGGAAAAAAACCTTCAATATTGCTACGTGAGATAAGAGAACTGGCTGGCAATAAGTTGGACTCAGAAATTTTGAAATCGTTGTGGCTACGTCAATTGCCAATACAAATTCAACAAATTTTAGCAACAGTTGAGGGTGACGTCAGTGTACTGGCGAAAAAGGCCGATTGTATGATGGAAGTGCAAGAGCAACCGAAAGTCAACAACATCGATGAAAGCGGAAATTTGCACAAGGCCATAGCCGAATTGACGGAGAAATTTGATCGCCTAGAGAAGAACAGCCGCAACTACCATACGACCCCTCAACGACAACGATCACCACGACGCAGTAACCTTTCACGCTCACGCACGTCCCGTTCACCATCAAATGAAATGTGTTGGTATCACCGAATATTTGGGGAAAGGGCAACAAAGTGCCGATCACCTTGCAGCTTTCGACCACGACATTCGGAAAACTTGTAAGCCCTCCGTTTTCGACGGCAAACGAAGAGGGCCACAACAACAATAATACACGCCGTCTTTATATTAAGGATAAAAACTCGAAATTGCAATTTTTAATCGATACAGGGGCGGAATTATCAGTAATTCCCAAACCAAAGAACGTTCATCTACAACCATCTTTAATAAAATTACTTGCGGCGAACAATACGGAAATCAACACATATGGTAAAAGACTCCTCTCATTGGACATCGGATTGCGACGTCAGTTTAAATGGCTTTTTACGGTGGCCGACGTGTCGCACCCTATAATCGGCGCGGATTTTTTTTGCAGAATTTTAACATTTTGGTGGACATGAAAGGTAAGTCCTTAGTAGACGCAACGACACAACTACGTCAAGTGTGCCGGATAACCAACAGCGATTCATCAGTCATAACGATACATAAGACAAATGGCATCTTCCATGAACTACTGACACAATACATCGACCTCACAGATGATTCCCATGCTTTGTCCAAGAAACCTTCGGAGGTCAAGCATTATATTGAGACAAAGGGGCCCCCGGTGGCGCAGAAGGTCAGACGATTGTCACCCGAGAAATTGGAGATTGCGAGAAAAGAGTTCGACTACATGTTGGACCGCGGCATCTGTGTACGATCGAAGAGCCAATGGGCTAGTCCCTTACATTTGGCCAAAAAACCTTATGGGTCATGGCGGCCCTGTGGCGACTTCAGACTTTTGAATGCCAGAACAATACACGACAATTACCCGGTACGCCATATACAGGATTTTACGAGTGAACTCGATGGTAAGACAATATTTTCGGTGATAGATTGCAAAAAAGCATACCATCACATACCTGTTAACCCTGGTGACGTAGCGAAGACGGCGGTTATAACGCCCTTCGGCTTATTCGAATTTAAATATATGGTATTTGGGTTACGGAACGCCGCGCAAACATTTCAACGCTTCATGGACGATACGGTTAAGGGCCTCGACTTCGTTTTCCCATATTTAGATGACGTGCTCGTGGCATCATCATCGGTGGGAGAACATTTATCCCACTTACGACAACTTTTTGAAATTTATAGGGAAAAAGGCCTGGTTATTAATATAGAGAAATGTCAGTTGGTCCAATCCGAAGTCGAATTTTTAGGAAACACGATAACCGCAAATGGCATTAAACCAATATCTCGCAAAGTCGAAGCCATCATTAATCGAAAAAGGCCAGTGGAGGTGCAGGATTTCGAAGCCTACTGGGTGCCATAAATTTCTACAGAAGATTCCTACCACATGCGGCCGAAATAGAACTACCCCTACAAAAGATGATGGGTCCATGCAAAAAGCGCGACCGAACAAAACTCAAGTGGTCCGCCGAAACCGAAGAGGCTTTCGAGAAAATTAAGACCGAACTGGCAAACACAACCTTATTAACATTTCCCCGTAGGGGGGCCGACATTGCATTAATGACAGACGCTTCCGACAAGGCCATGGGTGCAGCTCTGCAGCAACGAGTAAATGGTCATTGGCAGCCCTTAGGATTCTTCTCCAAAAAATTTACTACGACGGAACAACGCTATAGTACGTACGACCGCGAGCTTATGGCTATATACTCAGCCATTAAATATTTTCGATTTTATTTGGAGGGCGCACAATTTACGGTGTTCACAGACCATAAACCACTGCTGCATTGTTTCGAACAGAGATGGGAACGCTTATCCCCACGCCAAACGAGACAGTTGAGTTTCATAAGCCAATTTTGCGTGAATATACGACACATAAGCGGCTCACAGAACATTGTGGCAGATGCTCTCTCGCGTTTAGAGACATTACGAATACCAGCGACTATCGATTACAAATTACTATTTGAGGAACAGGCGAAATGCCCCGAGCTACGAAACCTCATACAATCGAATTCTACTTCACTTACCCTGCAGAAAATAAAGGTACCAGGTTGCGACGGCGAGATAATATGCGACACATGCACAGGCCAAACACGTCCATATATTCCGAGTTCATTACGACCGCTCGTCTTTGAATCATTACACGGACTATCACATCCAGGGATAAGGGCATCAACAAAATTAATCGCTAGAAATTTCGCAGTAACCTTTCACGCTCACGCACGTCCCGTTCACCATCAAATGAAATGTGTTGGTATCACCGAATATTTGGGGAAAGGGCAACAAAGTGCCGATCACCTTGCAGCTTTCGACCACGACATTCGGAAAACTTGTAAGCCCTCCGTTTTCGACGGCAAACGAAGAGGGCCACAACAACAATAATACACGCCGTTTTTATATTAAGGATAAAAACTCGAAATTGCAATTTTTAATCGATACAGGGGCGGAATTATCAGTAATTCCCAAACCAAAGAACGTTCATCTACAACCATCTTTAATAAAATTACTTGCGGCGAACAATACGGAAATCAACACATATGGTAAAAGACTCCTATCATTGGACATCGGATTGCGACGTCAGTTTAAATGGCTTTTTACGGTGGCCGACGTGTCGCACCCTATAATCGGCGCGGATTTTTTTGCAGAATTTTAACATTTTGGTGGACATGAAAGGTAAGTCCTTAGTAGACGCAACGACACAACTACGTCAAGTGTGCCGGATAACCAACAGCGATTCATCAGTCATAACGATACATAAGACAAATGGCATCTTCCATGAACTACTGACACAATACATCGACCTCACAGATGATTCCCATGCTTTGTCTAAGAAACCTTCGGAGGTCAAGCATTATATTGAGACAAAGGGGCCCCCGGTGGCGCAGAAGGTCAGACGATTATCACCCGAGAAATTGGAGATTGCGAGAAAAGAGTTCGACTACATGTTGGACCGCGGCATCTGTGTACGATCGAAGAGCCAATGGGCTAGTCCCTTACATTTGGCCAAAAAACCTTATGGGTCATGGCGGCCCTGTGGCGACTTCAGACTTTTGAATGCCAGAACAATACACGACAATTACCCGGTACGCCATATACAGGATTTTACGAGTGAACTCGATGGTAAGACAATATTTTCGGTGATAGATTGCAAAAAAGCATACCATCACATACCTGTTAACCCTGGTGACGTAGCGAAGACGGCGGTTATAACGCCCTTCGGCTTATTCGAATTTAAATATATGGTATTTGGGTTACGGAACGCCGCGCAAACATTTCAACGCTTCATGGACGATACGGTTAAGGGCCTCGACTTCGTTTTCCCATATTTAGATGACGTGCTCGTGGCATCATCATCGGTGGGAGAACATTTATCCCACTTACGACAACTTTTTGAAATTTATAGGGAATAAGGCCTGGTTATTAATATAGAGAAATGTCAGTTGGGCCAATCCGAAGTCGAATTTTTAGGACACACGATAACCGCAAATGGCATTAAACCAATATCTCGCAAAGTCGAAGCCATCATTAATCGAAAAAGGCCAGTGGAGGTGCAGGATTTCGAAGCCTACTGGGTGCCATAAATTTCTACAGAAGATTCCTACCACATGCGGCCGAAATAGAACTACCCCTACAAAAGATGATGGGTCCATGCAAAAAGCGCGACCGGACAAAACTCAAGTGGTCCGCCGAAACCGAAGAGGCTTTCGAGAAAATTAAGACCGAACTGGCAAACACAACCTTATTAACATTTCCCCGTAGGGGGGCCGACATTGCATTAATGACAGACGCTTCCGACAAGGCCATGGGTGCAGCTCTGCAGCAACGAGTAAATGGTCATTGGCAGCCCTTAGGATTCTTCTCCAAAAAATTTACTACGACGGAACAACGCTATAGTACGTACGACCGCGAGCTTATGGCTATATACTCAGCCATTAAATATTTTCGATTTTATTTGGAGGGCGCACAATTTACGGTGTTCACAGACCATAAACCACTGCTGCATTGTTTCGAACAGAGATGGGAACGCTTATCCCCACGCCAAACGAGACAGTTGAGTTTCATAAGCCAATTTTGCGTGAATATACGACACATAAGCGGCTCACAGAATATTGTGGCAGATGCTCTCTCGCGTTTAGAGACATTACGAATACCAGCGACTATCGATTACAAATTACTATTTGAGGATTCCGAGTTCATTACGACCGCTCGTCTTTGAATCATTACACGGACTATCACATCCAGGGATAAGGGCATCAACAAAATTAATCGCTAGAAATTTCGTTTGGAACAAGATGAAAGCCGACGTAAGAACATTAGTAAAAAATTGTCAACAATGTCAGCGATGCAAGGTAACACGACACACGAAAAGCGATTTGGAAACATTCGCTGTGCCAGACAAAAGGTTTGAACATATTAACATCGATTTGGTCGGCCCGCTTCCTATGTCGAACAACTGTAGCTACTGTTTAACATGTGTTGACAGGTATTCCCGATGGATCGAGGCCATTCCAGTTACGGACATCACGGCGAAAACTGTGGCAAAGGCACTACTCAATGGATGGATTAGTCGTTTCGGAGTACCAAAATTCATAACGACAGACCAGGGTCGCCAATTCGAAAACAACCTTTTTAACCACCTTTCGAAAATGTTGGGCATAAAACATATTAGAACAACCCCATACCATCCCCAAGCTAATGGCCTGATAGAGCGTTGGCATCGAGTTCTTAAAGCAGCGTTGAAATGTCACAATGCCAATACCAATTGGACTGAGGTGCTTCCTATTGTTTTGCTGGGTCTAAGAACAGCTGTAAAAGAGGACTTAGGGGTATCGGTAGCCGAAATGGTGTATGGACAGGCAATCAGATTACCCGGCGACTTCCTATCAGAGGAATCTAGCGCACATATCAACGAGAGCGAATTTCTTACAAAGCTCCAGCAACATTTTGAAAATCTACGACCCACGTCGACAACACAACACGGAAAAAAATCAGTATATGTTCCAAGAGACTTGAGATTTTGCACCCATGTTTTTCTGAGGGACGATACCGTACGTGCTCCGTTAAAGGCACCATATGACGGCCCCTACGCTGTACTGGAGAGACATCCAAAAACCTATACAATACTCGTCGGAACCAGGTCCAAGACCGTTTCTGTGGACAGATTGAAACCAGCTTACATCCCTATGGAATTATCTGAGTTGGAGTACAAACCACGTAAGGTCAGATTTTTGGACCAACTTCCATATATGACGCACCACGAAACTGGAAGGGGGGTGGTGTAGTGTGCACACCCACTTGTATACGACATGGCAACTCCAACATTTGACATCTCACTAATCCACTGACACATGTTTGAATTAAACGTATATTTTGACGGCGTCATAAGTTTTCAGCGTACCATGTACTTTTACTCACAATTCAATTAGTGTAAATCCCTCGACAAAGAAACTTGAAGTTAAGTTGTAAAATAAAATAATAAAAGGATTTTTATTGAAAACACTAAAAATGAATTAATTTTTTGGTTTATGTTTTTTGGTAATTTTTAGAAAATGGTGTAAATAAAAAATCTTAGCAGAAATTTTTATTTAAATTTAATACTTAATGCGGGGTTTTATATATTTTCTAAAAATACATTGGGTGAACGCAGACTTTATTGAGTAAGTGTAAGTATGTACATCGTCAATTTTCAAATCAACTGAGTTTACCTAGCTTAATTAAAAAATTGGTCTGATATATAACGGACGTAATGAATGACCTTCTTTCTATCATTCTCAAATTCAAATAAATCATATCATCATCTTCATCTAATATTTTTTTTCTTACGTTACTTTACTTAATGAGTTACTCCATGATAATAACCCTCGTATTGCGGCAATTTTTTTTTTAATATTTATTAACTAACGGCGTGAAAACCAAATATTCGCAGATCCATCATATGTGTTTTAATATTGAGGCAGAATAATTTAGTAGCATTATGGGGAAAAGTAATAAAATTGTATACCATTTAATGCGAGGTTTTATTTGAAACGAACACGATTGTAAGAAGATGTAATTTTTCCATAGATTCTTCAGTATACACGTCATAGTCTTACATATTTAGTAGTGTTATAAACGTCAGTCTTCCAGTCTTTCCCGCCCTTTTTGATAGTACTCTTGTAATGTACATGATCTGTACATAGTTTTAAGTCTTTCAGTAAAGGTAGTGCAGTTGCTTCTTTCAGTAAGTTTCCTCTCAACTGTTGGAGGCTTAACGAGATATTGTAGACAGTTTTTTTGATCGATGACTTTTGATTAGTTTTCCCAACATCCAATATCACCTTGGCGACTCGCTTGCGTAAATCAGTTATGTTGGTCCTTGTGTTAGCATTATTATCACTCAGTTGAAGAGATTCCCTTAGGAATTTCATACATGTTAGTCAAAAATCCTGTTTCCTTCGAATTTTACATGGGCAGAGATTGTAAACCTGGAACCCATAATCACTTTTTTTTGTTATCATTTTACGTTTACTTAAATATGTAGCAAGCAATCTAGAAATACTTTATTTATTCTAAAAGCGTCTATCTATACACGTGAGTAAAATGGACAAAAGCTTGTGATTTGCGAAGATGACATTTGGACTGCCTACCAGCCTATAGCAATCAGTGTATCACAGAGCAGTCTAGATCACACTTCTACTGCGCATGTAAAGCCCTATCAGACATCTCGATGCTTACAGGATCATATTGTTACGTTTTGACCTTTTATGTAAACAGTCTGACGAATGTTCTTGAAGGCGAACGTTCGTGACTTCGCCTTCTCAAAAACTCTATAAATCCAAACATCGTTGTTCGAGCCCCAGGCCAGACATCAAGACAAAATACAAAAAGTATTTCTTCGGCGACTTCTTCTCAGCAGATTTCTGGCAAAAACTCTGTGGGTAAATAAAATTGCCATGAAAAGTTTCTCAAAAATCTGTCGTTCGGAGTCGACTTTAAACTGTAGATCCCACCACTCATGTATAAAATTAACACACACAACATAAGTGGTGTGAGAAACAAGCTCGTAATCCTGACTGAAGGATTGTAATGACCAATTATGTATGTTATGATGTAAAAGCAAAACACCAGTATGTAGATTTTTCGTTTTCATCATAATATTTTCTAACTGGGGTAGTGCAAAACCAACTAGTGACACAACACTCGTATATAAAATACGGACGACTTTTAAATTCAGTAAGAATATAAAATTTTCCATGATTCTGGCGCATAAATCAGGCAAATTTGACAGATGGCAGGGATTACGTTAGCCTTTAGGACCGCTGAGATTTGTGGCTTATTCGCATACAATTGTGCTTCAACATAACCCCAAAAGAAAAAATTCAAATATGCATCGTTTTTGAGCTATTCAGTGTAACAGACCACTTTTGATACTACTCAGGATCGGAATTTGAAAAATGTTGCATTGGTGTTACAATAAAAGTGTGAGCCGTTTAGACAAGCAGAAAGGAATTCTTGATTACTTTTTTATCACACGTGTCACTAAAAAGTTTTAATAGGCATAAAACGAATGAGACGCGTGGTTAAAACCTATATTCCACGCATCTTACTTTCATTTACCTAAGTGCGCTTCAGTAGCGCTGACGATTGCGTCTGCAGTGCTTTTAAAATAATCATTTCCGTATACACGCATGTATTATATTTTTTATGGGTCTGTGGTGAACGATTCTTGTTGGAAGTTAAAATCAGAAAATTTTTCTTTTATTATTTAAATTAATAACATCCACCAATAGTGTTCAAACTGTTTCAATTATATTCGATCACGTAATAACTTCGACATATGTATATATATATTTATATATTTAATATAAATAATCCAAGTATAGATACTTATTTTAATAAACATATCGCTTCACATGTATTTAAACATTGTTCTCCTACATGCAGACAGTTGTCCGAGTTTATCAACAATGTTGCCAATGTCTACTTTGCAGACATGGATGTCACAATTAATGAAGAAATTAATTTAAATAAATTTAATTTATATTTTAAGTATTGTGTTAAAAAGTCCAATTAATTGATTTTTAAATGTCTACTATTAATTTATGTCATATTCTTAATTCAAAGTACTAATATAAAGTATGTACACAACAGAGGTGATAAAAACAAAAGCCATAATAGTAAATTATAAAAGTTATTATTACTAGGCTTGGGCGATACAGGTTTTTTTACATGAGCAGAGAACGGGACAACAAAGCCCATAAAAACCCAATTAGTTTCACAACAATTAACTTTTACAATACTTCAAAATAAAATACAATAAACACAGTAGGGATAAAATTGCTAGTTCCGACAATTTACAATAAACCGCTTTTATATACATATACATATGTACATACCTATAGGAAATATATCAAAGTAAACCTTAAACTACGTTAGGCGAAGTATACATTTGCAAAAAACTTTTGTGGTCGCAAAATAATTTTCTGAGGGATACAAAAGAGGACATCAAACAAAGATATTTGCCAGCAAAAAGTGTAACTAATTTGAACATATAGTGGCCATGAAGTGGTGAAAAAATTCTTTTTTAAATTGGAAGCAAATAGAAGGAAATAACTTTAATCTTAGGTGAATTATAACCGCACAATAGAAAATGTGGGGACGGTACATACATACCTTACATACCATACATAATTGGTCATTACAACCCTTATATCAGGATTACGACCTAGTTTCTCACACCACTTATGTTGTGTGTGTTAATTTGTATACATGAGTGGCGGGACCTACAGTTTAAAGTCGACTTCGAACGACAAATTTTTGAGAAACTTTTCACGGCAATTTTATTTACATTCAGAATTTTTTGCCAGAAATCTGCTGAGTGGAAGTCGCCGAAGAAATACTTTTTGTATTTTGTTTTGATGTCTGGCCTAGGGCTCGAACCCTGGCTTTACGTCTAATAAGCCAACACACTACCTACTAGACTACGGCAACTTTACGTTATGGGGACGTTAACCATTTCTTAATATCAGTCAACATCTTAGGTTCCTAAATAGATAGTGAAGAAACGAGCATATGGTTTACTTTCAAGGAAAATGCTGGTAATTGTGGTATAAATTTCTACTAGATATGGTCAAAAATAAAACTATGTCCGCATTCGTGATTGAACAGTAATTGCACTGTTTACAATTGATTGAATTTAATGTTATTCGGCTTCATCTACAATTTCTGAGATTTATTTGTTGATTATTTTTTACTTATTTAATAATTTTAAGAGAATAGTATAAATATCTAAATTAACAAAGCACTTTAATTGATAACACTGCGTTATCAATCTTTTTATAACGCCCTTGTCCTATATCGAAATTTATAGTGTGCCATGAAACATTGTTTATATGTCGCTTTTATTATTAGAACCCAATGTTACCTTTTTATACTTGATATACTTTCAGTCTGGCAACTTTATAAACTTACATGTTGATTTGTCATTTTTAGTAAATTGTTTCATGCCTTCAGAAGATTTTCTCTAGGATTTTAATCAATTTTAATAATCAATTATATTATGAGTCATCGAGTTGAATGGACGTGTTTCTGAATTTGTTGTGTGTGACATTAAATATTTTAAAATTACGGACAACATATTTGGCACATTTAATCGGATAAATTATAAATTCGCTTAACTAAAATTGGAACTATCAAATTGAAGTAATAATTAAACAATAGTTAATAATAACACCGAAAGAAACTGAAATTTAAAATAAACAACAACAATACGAACATTGGAAATAACAATTGTTAAGTGTATATATATTCAAAACAATAACAATAAACTTCAAATATAAACAATAGCATATGTTGGTAGATAAACAATACAAATTCAAAACAATAAACAACAATTCACAGTCAGCTGATTTCTTCCAACAAAAACATATGTATAAACAAAAAGTAAACAAATAAGTAAACAAAATAGAAATAAAGCAAAATAAAAAAGACTGCAACAACAAAAATACATAACATTATTTTTTTCCCGTTAAACATATAACATCTGTTTGAAACAAGCTGTGTGTTAATCCTTAATGTTTTTTAAGGATGTTAATAAAAATTAAATAATTTATAATTTTAAATTTATTAGGACACTTGTAAAAACACTAAGACCAAACCTTTCGAGTTAAAAGTAAACCGAGTCAGTTAAATGTTATAATTCAACTAATTTATTTCAATCTTTTCTTAACTCTAACTTATTCTATTTACTTAATCCTAACTGTACTATTCTGTTCAGCAACTCCGTTACCTACTTATTTACTTTACTTATAATTTAACGACCTTGTATTCATATGGTCATGAACCTTAACATTACGTTATACTAGGGTGATACTTATTTATATTTTTAAATTCATTATGTATTTAATTTAATTATTTATTATTATTAAGTATTAGTATAATAATATTAGGATTAATGTTAATTAATTTAGATTATTATATATATATTATTATTATTATTTATATATTTAATAGTTGTTATGGCGCAATACTGTGCTTTGAATTTTCAAGTGGATGTGCTTTCAGACAGAGTTGTTTTTTTTTTTAAATTTTTGCACTACACTGAAAGAAATAGAAATTATAATTTGGTGCTTGAACAAATGCATCAATTTAAATTAAGAAGTCAGTCTTCCAAATCCAAACCCAGAACTAAAAAAACAACCTTTCTATTTCGAAAAAAATGGATAATACTTCTGCTGAACTGTCTCAAACAGAAATTGTAAATACGCCAAGAAATGCGCGATTAACTAATATAGCATCTGACTGTTCTTCGAATGTAGAATCTCCTTTTAAATTCATGCAGATTATAGATAAAAGGATTGATAAGCTAGCCGATCAACTGCAGTCCACTTTGAAGAATATGTTTCAGCAGTATGAGGAACGTCTATTGAACGAAATAGAAAAAAGGCTAAATATGGCGAAAACTGAACTGGACATTTTAACAGATCGGGTGACTCAATTGGAATCTTGCATCAATGACATTAAAAATAATAGCACTGGGAAGGTTGTTGACCTCACCAATGAGACAAATAACTTAAAGCAAGAAATTGCTCACCTGAAAGCAGTCAACAGGAAACATGACAATGCAGTTGTTGCTAATGAACTACGTGTTATTGGTGTTCCGGAACAACAGAATGAAGATCTTACTACTCTAAATTCAAAAATATGTGAGACTGTTGCCATACGTCCTCCAGAAATTATTGGAGCCTTCAGATTAAGGAAAAAGAAAAATCTTCCGGGCAGAATTTTTGATAATAAACAATCTAAGGTTGACCCTCCAATAATCATAAAATTCAAATCTCCGTATGATCGAAACGTAGTCCTTAGATCCATTTCATCCTATATAAAGATGCGTAAGGATGTTTTGCGATTAAACAAGCTTGGTTTTGATAGCTCGGTACCGTTCTACGTCAACGAGAATTTAACCTCAGAAAATTATCATATTTTCCAACGGGCCTACAGCTTGAAGAAAAAAAAGCTAATACTTGGAGCCTTTACCAGCCGTGGATTGGTTTACATTAGGCGCCAAGAACATGAGGAGCCAATATATGTGAAGGACATAGACGACTTAAATCTTTTTCGTGATGGATATAATGCACAAGAACTCATATAATAAATACCATCGTAAATATACCTTAATTTTAAATTTTCTTTATGTTTTAAATTATATTATTTATGTTTTTGTCCTGACATTAATTTTATTTGTTGTTAGCTTAATTATTGACAATTTTAATTCAACCTTTATTTGTATTATTGTTAATTTTAATTGTATTCTTTTAATTTGCCTTGGATTGTTTGTTAGTGTGTGTGTTTATCTGTTTACTGCTTGCAAGTATATTGCTTACATTGCTTTTTCATTTTTTGACGTTAAATTTGACTTCTCAGCTTGATCAGGAGGAAGTTGGTTCCCATAATAACCTCTCCATCTTGCTACGAATTCTTTGCCGACAGACAACAGGTCTTAATATATGCCATTTGAATGCGCAGAGCCTCAATAATAAAATCGACGAATTCCGCTACACATTCGAGAACTCGAAAATGGACGTTATTTGTATTTCGGAAACTTGGTTTAATTATAGTTCGCCCGACAGCAAACATGGACTGAATGGATATTGCCTTTACCGCTCTGACAGACTTTCCCACGGTGGTGGTATGGCAATTTATGTGAAATCCCACATTCAATGTAAACTGGTTGGTAGAAGTTCGGAGAATAATACCCATACTCCAAATATTGAATACCTGTTTTTGGAGATAATTAACTGTGGCAGAAAGCTTTTACTATGTACTGTGTACAGACCTAATAGGACTATCGACATTGGACCACTGATCGACGAATTGACTAATGTTTGCCTCGGTTACACTGACATCATAATAACCGGCGACTTTAATGCAAATGTTTTAGTGGACAGGAGATTAATGTTTGACCTAAGTGCCATAGGTTTGGGGTTAGTAAATGAGGTTATGCCCACCCACTTTACGTCATCTTCTGCTACGCTACTTGATCTTTTCTTTGTTGACAATTGTTCTAATGTGTTACTATATGACCAACTATCTGCACCGGCTTTCTCCAGACATGATCTTATTTTCCTATCTTATGACTTCAAAATATCTTCGAAGGAGAAGAAAATAACTTTCCGGGATTTTAGAAATATTGACGTTCCATCATTGGAGAATGAATTAATGAGCATACCCTGGAACCGGGTTTTCTATATGCCAAATGTTGACGATCAGGTGAATTTTTTACACGGCAATATTCAGAGTTTGTATGACAAATACGTACAGATAAAGACGAAAACAATGCGTGCCAACGAGAATCCATAGTTCTCGAATGGGATAAAGGAACTGATTAGTAGCAGGAACAGAGCCTACGAACGCTGGAAGAGATACCGAACTCCTGAACTTAGGGAAATTTATAGGAATTATAGAAGAAAGGTGAACTACGAAATTAGGTCCGCTAAGTGTAGATATTATGGGGATAAATTTAAATCCGCTATGTCGTCCCGGTGTAAATGGAGGGAAATTAAAAATATGGGTGTCTTGGATAATAATGATAATAATTCTCGTCATGATATAGACGTAGACAAATTGAATTTTGAATTCTAGAATATCCCTATACCTAAATCGAATATCAGTTACTATAACTATAACCTTACGGACCCAAGTGTTTCTTTTGATCTGAATGGCAATGGGTTTCAATTTTCGAACGCCAACCTTGGGGACGTGTATAGAGCGTTTAGGGGCATCAAATCAAATTCAATTGGCTACGATGAAATGCACCCGAGGTTCCTGAAAATTATACTGGACTACATTATTGTGTATATAACACATTTATTTAATACTATTCTGACGACACCAGTATTTCCTTCAATGTGGAAGCACGCGAAAATTATCCCCTTAGCCAAACCTGATGGAAAGTACAGACCAATTGCGATTCTACCTTACTTGTCTAAGGCTTTCGAACGTTTGGTTCATGGGCAAATTAGCAAATATTTGTACGACAATTCTTTACTGACTAACAGACAGTCTGGTTTCAGCCCCAAACACAGCTGCGTTACGGCATTAGTGGATGTTGTAGAGGAGTTGAGGTCAAAAATGGATCAGAACATGGTGTCTATTCTGGTACTTCTAGATCACTCAAAGGCTTTTGATACTGTTGATCATGACATTCTTTGTCACAAGTTGATGGAAACCTTTAAATTTTCAACATCAGCAGTAAAACTTTTACGTACATACCTGTATAAGAGAAGTCAGACAGTGCACTATGGCGATGCAAAATCATTTTGCAGCCTGGTCCGGAGAGGAGTACCACAGGGTTCAA
Organism: Sarcophaga variegata; assembly: GCA_932273835.1. NCBI lineage: Eukaryota > Metazoa > Arthropoda > Insecta > Diptera > Sarcophagidae > Sarcophaga > Sarcophaga variegata. The sequence continues at coordinate 55,479,890 of OW026362.1, read as the reverse complement.
TTCTCGGACCACTGCTTTACATAATGTATTCTAATGACCTACCTTCTCGTATAACTCACTGTGGAATTCAAATGTATGCCGATGATGTCCAAATCTGCGTTAGCTGTTTTAGAACTGACATCGACAATTGTATATTGAGACTGAACCAGGACCTTGACAGTATATATAAATGGGCCACTGCGAATGGTCTTTGCTTGAACGCTAATAAGTCTAAAGCTATCATAATTGCGAAAATTGGCGTTTTGACGAACTTACTGCCACCATTAGTCGTTGGGGACTCGCCCATAGAATTTGTACAATATGCCAAAAACTTGGGTATTATTTTTAATAGTCAACTCTCCTGGACTGACCATGTTAATATGATTTGTGGGAAGACATATGCTATGCTCAGGAATCTTTGCAGGACTCAGTCCTTTACGCCTGTTAATATACGTATGCTCTTGGCGAAGACATACCTGATTACAAACCTCTTATATGGATGTGAGCTTTTTGCGGGTTTGGACTCTGTCAGCAGGAATAAACTTAACGTGACGTATAATAACATTGCAAGATATATTTTTGGACGCACTAGATATAGTAGTATATCGCTTTTTGCCTATAAAATCTACGACATGACACTGGAAAACCTCTTAAAATATCGCATGCTAATTTTTCTACACAAAATTTTTTATTCAGGGGAACCGAATTATCTATTTACTAGACTAAAATTTTCCAGAACTAACAGGGGCTATAGGATAAACGCCTTAAGGTTCCAGAAACAGGTGCCTGAAAGGCACTTTTATGTTAATTCGTTCATGGAACCAACTTCCGCCAGAAATTCAATTGAAAAGCAATGTAATGCAATTTAAAACTGTAATTTTAACACACTTTTCTTGTGTTTAAGATTTACCATTTAATTAAATCCAATTTAAGGCTAACTTAAATTTAATTAATATAATTTTGCTTTTTTTTGTGAAATTTATATACATATATATAACTTTACTTTAATTATAACAATATATAAACTATATATAAAGTACTATTAAATAAGATTAAATGCTTGTTGTACTGAAGTTGATCAATAAATAAATAAATAAATAAAATAAATTAAAACTAGAACAGCAACCACATCCAACCATATCTATACGTCCATCGTAAAAACTGACTGGCAACTAATTTAACAGACGTATTTCAACAAAATGGACGTTATTAGTTGTAAAGAAAGTACGAAAAAAAGCAACAGCAAACAAAGTAAGCAAAATACATAAACAACAATGAAGTAGCGATAGAGTTTTCGAGAAAACGAGACCTCGAACGTTCTACATCAAAAACCTTCATCAGACTGAGTACGCGAGCATAAAAAAACAAGACAAAGCAGGCAACAGGTTAGTAATAATTCAGTCAGTATTGTGTGAAGACACGTTGCATGCGGAGTAAAGCGAACAGTTGTCAGTGCTTACGTACTGCACACAAATGTAGTGTGAACAATAAAGAGTGCAATTGAAACTGAACACAAATTTGTTTTTACTTTGTTTGCAATCAACGAACTCATATTCTAAACTTTTAAAAAAAGGTAAAACGTAATCAGTTAAGTTAAATTAATTAATGCCGTAACTTTAGACCATTCGAATCGATTTGCCTGCATATAAAAACAATCAAATAATTTTTATTTAGAAGAGATTCTTTATAAATTTATTGAAGTAATTTCCTTAATACCTTCTGCATTCGCTGCTTTAGTTCCTTATATAACCGAATAATTCAACAACTTTATTTCCATTTCTAAAATAAAAGTTTTCATACAAGCAAATTTATTATTCTGTAATCTAAAACTACATAGAAATTCAATTTGTGCTTAAGAGTTGACAAAGTCTGACAGTAAATTCTATTGGCAGCAGTAACTCCTACACCCAATTGTCCTCATTAGTTATTGATGTAAAACGACCACTCAGATGGAAGGATTGTTAAGACAGACATAGAGAATGATTTGCAATAAAAATTTTAATTTTATCTTCTTTTTATTCTCATGGTTTTCGTTCTTCTTTGGCTTTTCCTCTTATAACAGTTAAATAAATGAAAGTAACCCAAATGATACCACCATTGGACCACCGCCTTCGTTAACCTCAAACATGGTTCATTGCCTACAAAATTATATGGCGATAGAGGGAAATTGTTTGAAATCTTTATTGAATTTTAACACAGGCAAAGTCAAATTAGTTATTGTCCATTCAATTGAAATTTTTTAAATAATAATTGATAATAACAATAATGAATGAAGTAAAATTAATTTAAAAAAATAGGAATACAAATAAATTAAATGAAGTATAACATTTCGTGTTTAAATAATTTCAAATTATTTAAAATTTATATACACGGTAAAAACTGACAGAAGTGAAAGATATTTAGTAAAGGTTGATAGTTAAGGGGTATTTTTTAATCGCTTCTTACATTTAAGTTTAAATATCATTCAAATTTTGTATTCATTTATTGGGAATACAACATCTTTCAAAAGTTCAACACAGTTTCTCTAGAGCTCATTTAAGAAAACCCCTAACGGTGTCAAATCGCACGATCTCGGTGACCGGATCATATCATCTCTACGTGAGAAATGCCGTCACATCGCTTGTGCAGCATATCCAATGCGGCATGATATGAATATCATTCTAATTTTTTATTCGTTTATTGGGAATACAACAACTTTCAAAAGTCCAACTCAGCTTCTCTAGAGCTCATTTAAGAAAACCCTACAGTAATAATCCAAACGACGTCAAATCGCACGATCCCGGTGACCAGTTCATATCATCTCTACGTGAGAGATGCCGTCACATCGCTCGTGCAGCATATCCAATGCGGTATGATTTGAATGCAACATGTCCGAGAGCACAGTACTCATCGATCAACAGTGACAGTGATGGCCTGACCAATATTGTTCTCAATAAAATGTGGACCGCTGATATCGCCAGCCTAAAAACCACATCGAACAATGACTTTTTGAGGATGCATCTGATGTGGGCAATTGTAACGTTCAAAATTATATAATTTTGTATGTTCACGTAACCATCCCTCTAGGAAAGAACCTTATCTCTGCAGATGATTTTTCGATGAAAAATTGCTCCTGCGCCCATTCCGCGACACTCGTGGCTGCCTGTGGTCGTCCATGGTAATTTGGAATAACAGTCGGAACAAATGAAAACTAATTCGCCGATGCAGATCCAAAAGGAAGTCGCCGTAGTCTAGGAGGTAGTGTGTTGGCTTATTGGCCAGATCAGACATCAAAACGAAATATGAAAAAAAATATTTCTTTGGGGACTTCCTCTCAGCAGATTTCTGGCAAAAACTCTGAGAGTGAATAAAATTGCAATGAAAAGTTTCTCAAAAATCTGTTGTTCGGAGTCGACTTTAAACTGTAGGTCCCGCCATTGACATACACAACATAAGTGGAGTGAGCAACTAGGTCAATAATCCTAACTGAAGGGTTGTAATGACCAATTATGGTATGCAGATCCAAAAAGATGGTAACGACCATTCAAAATTAAGAGAAGAAAATCTTGTGGGAAGACCATACGTATTGTTACGTTTTTACCTTTTAAAAACTTTTAAACTATGAGTTCGTAGATTGCAAATAAAATAAAAATAAATCTGTGTTTAGTTTTAATTAAATTCTTTATTGTTCGCACAATTCTGTGTGCCACTGTTCACACTTGAAGTCGACAACAACAATTGCTTTGTTTGTTATTCCTCTTTGCACTCTTTTGCATAAACAATGACAATTACTAGTCAATTGTTCGACAGATCTTTGTAACGGGGATGTTCAAGCCGCGATTACTCTTTTCAAACACCCCGCGTCTTCACAAAAGACTGACTGAACTTTTACTAACTCAGTTGCCTGCTTTGTCTTGAATTTTATATAACAACGTAAACAATCTGATGAATGTTCTTGGATGTGAATGTTCGTGTTTATGCTGGTCTTTGTTGTTATATTACGCATCGCGATAATTTGTAAACAAGTTCATTGTTTTTGTAGTTTCTGTTTATAATTTTAATGTTAAATGATGTAAAAGCAAAACACCAGTACTTAGATTTTTAATTTTCGTAAAAATAGGGTTCAGTACAGTAAAGTTTCAATATTTGATATTCATTCTTATTACATTTGTTACAATGAAAATACATATTAGAAATGGAGAGGGCTTATTATAATTGATGTAAAATTGTAAAAGTTTAACAACATAATTTAAAATTTTAAGCTTATAGTGAACATAAATTTTTAGTTTCTTAATATAATAATAATGATAACTTTAATAGTACAGATTTTAGTAAAGGAGCGTATACTATGATATTATGGTTGTTTTTAATCTGGCAATATTAATGTCATTCTATTCTGTTACAAAATTCAGTATATTATCTCCACTGTAGGTAAGGAACCGATTTACAGTTGAGCAATGTTGAAATTGATTGGGCCAAAAACACGATGATGTCGATTTTGCTAAAAAAAATCATATTTTCGGATGAAGCTCATTTTCATCTTGGTGGGTACATTAATAAGCAAAATTGCCGTATTTGGAGCTCAGAAGACCCGCAAGTGGTTTTACAGAAGCAGATGCAGCACCCATTACGAGCGGCTTGTTGGCCGGAGGCATCTTTGGCCCATATTTCTTTGAAAATGAACACGACGCAACCGTTACGGTCAATGGTGGCACCTATCGCACCATGATAACCGATTTTTGTGTACCCACTCTTCATGGTATTGATGTAAACGATGGTTAGTTTCAACAGGATGGTGTAGCTTGCCACACATCTCATGCCACAATCGATTTATTGCGTCAAACGTTTGCTGGCCGTTTAATTAGCAAAAATTGTGATGTCAATTGGCCGCCAAGAAGCTGCGTTTCGATACTGTGTTACTATTTCCTGTCGTTAAAGGAAAGTGTTATGCCGACAAACCAGAGACAATTGAGCATTTAAAAGCCAACATTCGCAATGCCGAAACGTGAACGAAAGTTGGTCCGATCGAATAAGGTACTGTGGGACCAGTCGCGGCAGCGATATGAATGAAATAATATACCATTTCTAAACGGAACAATTGTATTTCACAAAAAAATAATAAATTTGGAAAAATTTAAACAGGTTTTGTTTTATTGCATTTTGAATTTAATCTTTTAAATTACCCCCGCTATATACGAGTAAGTATGGGTGAATATGAAATCATTATCCCGATAATTTGTTTACTTCTGATAAAATGTTTGTCAGATTTGTGACAAGCACAATTCTAATGTATTTTATGAAAATCTATTACATTTGTCAAATACGCGTTTTAGGTTCAGTAATAATGATGTAGTTTTATGTGCCCAAGTAAGGTAGTGCAAATTATTGCGCATAAATGCTGAAAAAAAGAATATTTCGTCCTTACTTAAACACGAATTTTAGCAAGGGATTATAAAAATTATTAATTTGAAGGCAATGAACGTTTGTGCTTTGCAATGCGAAATAGGCTTGCGGATATCACATTAGAGAAGTATATCAACGTCGGGTAAAAATGGTGTAACAGAAAGCCGATGTCTTAACTTATCTTAAACGGATCGCTTTATTTAATTATTGATTACAAACAGCCAGTTTGTAAACTAAGATATCCATCAACAAACTAATCAATTTTTAATAATGAAACCTCAAATGAAAATGTAGGAGCCCATGCGTCCAATAGGATAGGTAGATATCTAAACAGAAATCGTTCGTTATTCTCAAAAACCTATATAGCAGAATATTATTTATTTCACAGAAATAATTTTCAATAGATTTCCATACAAGTTATAAAGAAATAGAATTAATTCATATGGACTATATTATGCGATTGCAGAGAAATCTTCAGCTAATTATTTCCTTTCTAGACGTACATTTTGCTTTGTGTGTTCTACACAAACATATCAAACTCATACTCGCATAAAATACTCTTTTTTGCAATTAATTTTATATGTCTATGAATTACAGTTTTTTAATAACGCTTTAATGTTTAATTTAATTTTCTTTCTTTTAATGGAAATTTACGCTGACTAATTCCACAGAAGAATTACAAAGGAAACACTGCAGCCAGCAAATAAGCACACAACCATTTAAACAAGTTTCCAGTTTTCTTCAGCGTTGTGTAATAATAAAATAGTATTTCTACATACGTTGGGTTTATTCAATTGATCCTTTGCATTTTTCTTTAGTCACTTTCAAAAGCCTTCATTCAACCTTCTCTGGAAATAGTACAACGACCGTAATGTTGTAGTTTTATTTGTAGTTTGTTGCATAAAAATGGGTTTTAAAGTACTAATTTATTTATGTGTGTGTATTGTCTCAAATAAAACGGTACATTAAACTGAATCAACCCTTGTGGTCTCGAGAAAATTATTTGGTACTATGATAAATTTCAAACTACATATGAAATAAATTGCGTTATTTATACCTTTCAAATTATACCTCCAAAATATTATCGTGGCACTGGACAAATACTAGCTTAATGCCGAAATATCCGACAAGGTGCCTAATACATCAAATGCAAACAATTGCATCTCTCTGATACCAGATCAAAATGGACCATGTCACAAATGCCTGAGAGGACCTGCTGCTACAGGGATGGCTTAAAATGTGGTCCCTATATAGGAGAACCTTAAAGCAAATTAGGCATTTGTTTACCAGAGCATAACACGGTTTACCAAGCGGATGCATTGTATTGAATAACATGACTATTGTAGAACTACGGCACAGCAGGCAAAGTTGAAGGGGCGATTCCGTTGAGGACAAAACCTTAAGTATATTGATGAATGTTCTAAAGGGCCACTCCGTCTTACAGGTACAACTGAATCGTATAATCATAGTAGATAATAAAAAATGCATGACATGTTGAGAAGACATCGAAATGAGGGAATACTTTATAAGTTAGCTTCGTAAGTTTGAGGTCGCAATATATTATGGAGAATAATATAATTCAACTCAGCGGAGAGGATTGAAGGAAGTGAAGGAAATGTGCGTATAGACAATATAATTAGTATATTTTAATAGTAACGGTCTAATAAGCTAAAATGAAAAACCCTGTGTTTGCTCTCCGTTAACCTACCTACCTACCTATTGTTGAATAAAAGCGCAGTGTTATTATTTAAATTCTTAAATGAAACAGCAAATAATGACCAGATGTAAACTATTTATTTTATTTTATATAAAAGTTTATATAAAACTGTGCAGAAATCAAATAATTTTATACAAAAAATATAAATGAATAGTTTTTAATCAATTGTAATTGAAACTAATTAATTTACAAGATGAGTTAATTAAAAATTATTAAAATAACTACGAATATATTGTTTTCGCAATTAAAATCTTAACAGTAAAAAACTTAGCTAAGTTTTATTTAACCTTTATGTCAACAGATATACACCCGGGTATGTTTTGTGTTTTTAAACCGCCGCACAATGGGGTTTTTGATGCCTAAAATGGGAATTAAATCGTGGGAGCTTTCTAGGCTGCTTTTTTAACTTTTTTTTGGTTTATTTCGCTTAAAGAAGATAAATCCATAATAATAAAAAAAATTGTGACCTGAAATGCATAAGGGCCTAACAACCAAAAATTGAAAATAGAGTTTTTGATTGATTCTGATGTACTGCATCAAAATATATATTCTGACAAAATTTTACAATCCTACTCTCAAAGATTATCTACCAACCAGATAAAATTAGAATTGAACATAGAAATGTTAATAGAAATTAGAATAAATCATTTTGAGTATTAAACAGGTTTTCATTTCATTTTGAAGTCTTTTTTTCGGGCTTCTTGCTCTTCCTCAGTTAACTGCCATATTGGTATTAAAGACTAGTTTATTACTTCTGGTCCGCGCCAGCAAATATGAGGCATTTTCTTTCCTTTACTCTTTTGTCGTTTGGTTTTTGCTTCTATCACTGCAATCCTCGAAATCAATTTTCGATCTACCACGCTTAACACCAGATTGGCGCGGGAAACCTATTGACGAATCTAACCAGTACTTGTTGTTCCGAAGAAAACGCTCAGAAAAATAAGATGCATTCCAGCGATTCTTCAATTGGGAAATAAAATTTTTCGATTAATATTTATTTTTTTTTTTTTGCTTGACAATAAACTTGTAAGAAATGCAATTTTTTCAGTAAAGGTTTCAAATCCAGAATTTACAATTATTTCATAAAGTTCTCTTCGAGAAATAAAAATTGTATTCACATTTGTACCTATGATTGAATAAATATGGTCTTATAATTTTATACAAAAAATTTAATAGATAAAAATTATATAGATGCAAAAATATATTTTCATTTTTTTAATCAGGTGCAAGAAAGTGCAAAAAATTTTTTTTCTATTATTTCACAAGGTGTCTTAGGTTTAAGAAACGAAAAATTCTTTTGCTTTACTTTGCTTAACTCACAACTATTTTTCCATATATGCTACAAAAATTACAAAATTGATAGACCTTCACAAAAAAAATTTTTAAAAATAGTAAATCTATATAAACTTATAAAACAACGAAGCAAATATAATCTCAATCATCTGTTGTTGAAGGCTCCATATTTTTTTTTTAATATTTTACTCAAAAACTTGCCGAGAACTAATTTTGAAAACTCTGAATATTTAGCTTTTTCACGAAAAATTAAAAAACATCAGAAAACTCAAACTTCAGAAAGACTTAATAATGTAAGGGTACCTAATAGAGACACATTTTTTTAAGAAAGTGATATAAAATTTTGTGTGCTTTCAGCTCATGTGAAAAAATATTTGGTCTTCAAGAATTTCAATTTCCAATTAATTCCCATTTTAGGCATCAAAAACCCCAATGTGCGCCGTATTTCAGGAAGTAATAACTATGAACCTGAAATTTCATGATATCCTCACTAGTAGCGTTTTCTACCTTATTCCTAGACTTGAGTAAAATTGGGGGATGCGCGCCAATGGTGTGGCCATTTTTTCATTCCTATCTCTTACGTTAACAGTTGCATACCTGGGTATGTATAATGGAATATATGAAAATATGTTGATATTGGATGTTTATTGAATAAAATTTACAAGTTCTTAATAATAAAGTAAAATAAAATTAAAATTCAATCACATATAAGAAAACATAAAAAATAATACATACTAATTTTTCTTAAATGCATTTATTACATTGCGGCATATTACTTGAATGATCGGCACGTACGTGCTTTTTGCATAACGTGCAATATTTTCTAGATGACCGACGTTTTGTACATATGTAGCAATTACCTTTTGCCTTTTATATATACCAGTGCTGCCACGTTCTTTCACGCTTTCATCTGCAGCACCTCTAACGCTCAAAGATTCCAGATACATGGCTTCAATAGCATTGCGTGTGGAAAATATTTTTGTAACGTGTTTATTTTTGACTCTGTTTTCTATTTCTGGCTTCACGAGTTGTTCGCTGAGGCTGTGTAGGAACATTCTACGGCGGCTTGTAGAAGCTTTTAACATTGGGTTATTCTCAGCGTAAATTATGTATGCTGTGTGGGCAGCGACATCTGGTGTATTGTAGAGGAAAGCCAAGGACCATCTACTTGTTCATCGCGTTGTTAAATATTCTGCTAAAAGCTTGTCCATATTATCGACGCCACCTTTATATTTGTTGTAATCTAAGATCATGAGTAGCTTTTTCTTTGGACCTTGCATTTCTCATGAATAATGCATTGTGGAAAGAAGTATACCCGACTTATTTTTTTGGGATGTAAGAGCACAAGGTAATATTGTTACTGAAACCAAATGTAGTTGACTCGACTTCCCGTCCTTTAGATCAAGCGAAATATGGTGGTACAAACACTCGTCTTCTGTTCACTGTACCTAACATTGATAAACTGCTGTCCATCATAAATTTTTTCTCTAAATTATAAGTTGTGAAGTTGTGAAGAAATTATCACAAACAATATTCCGTTTACTTCCACGAAAATGATTACGTACAATTCCTTCATTGCCCTCTCGCCTACGTTTTCCTTCCGTTAGCCGGGTGCCGCCAATCCAGTACAAATTTCTTCCTTCATTGGGTAGAATGCGACGGAGTCACATTCCCACCATACTTTAATTCCGTACTTGGCGGGTTTCGATGGTATGTATTAGGTAAACCCAGTACCACTACGGAAGGGATACAACTGCTCATCAACTGTCTCGTTAGGACCTACTACGTAATTGATGCGTAGATTATCATTCAGCATTAAAAATAAGTCGGTTATGGCTGCAGCTTTGTCGGTTTTTACGCTGCTGACGTGTGTTTCTATTGTCGAAAGGTATAAGGTGGTTTATATCCCGGAGCTCGGTATAAGGGATGTGAGGTCGTTTTCAATAAGTCTTTGGAATGTACGTAACCAGAGTGCGTAACACCACCCAACAAGTTAGTAAAATAAAATCAACACAGAAATAAGCTTAACAACAAAATAAATTCCATATAAAATGTATGAACATACCCGGGTATGCTTCTGTTGACGTAAGTATAATTTTTTAACTGTTGACATAAAGGTTAAAACTATTTTGCTCCCTGCAGCCACTTTAAATTCTAAGTAAATACTTTACTTTTATTGCAAAATCTATAGTAGGAGGGTTTCAGATACTAGTTTCTTTCCCAACAGTGTGGCACCTACCTACAACACTATAAGATCTGTGACAACAACATCTTCAAATTATGATTTCTCCTGCTTGGGGTACGTTTAGGTTTAATGACACTGTTACAAAAATTAAATTTTGGAATGGTACTGAACTATAACAGAAAGAGTCATATAATTAGTCATTATAACCCTTCAATCAGGATTATGTACTAACTTATTTTATGTGTGTTAATTTTATACTTAGTCAAGCGTCGATGGAACGTAATGTAACATACGTTCGTTTTTGCCATATGAAGAGCAACGCAAATGCTTACCGAAATTATATTACGGTTCTGCAAGCGTTTTCATTGCTTTTCGTATTCTAAAAATGATAGTTCGTTCCGTGGACGTTTGGTTAACTGGAGCTAAAGAATAATTCTACCTTTAGCATTACGTTGAGCATGTTGCTAATGCATTAATATTTGAAAAGCGTTGTGGGGGTACTGCGCAATTTTTTAAATGAAAAAGTATTGAGAAAAATACAAAAGTACTGAATTTTATTGTAATATTTTTCTTTAAAATTGCTAATGCGATCGTCATAACTAAATTTTCTAGCCTTTCATTAAACAATTTAAATAAAACAAAGAGTGCCTGAGACTTTGTTATTATATTATACATTTTCGGAAAAGTGATATTTAAATTGTAACAATTTGTCAAAGGCATAAATGCTCTATACGTTTCGAAACGGTTAGGATCGGGCGTCAGGGAGTGATGATGCAATCGAATTATGCTTTATGGTTTATAGCACGTGTTTAGTGAGCATATTACATTTACCGAACACTTTCTGCTGATATTTGACAACTCAAATGTCAAATCTGGTTATAATAATAACTACAACACAAATAAATTTTATTCATTGATGTTTTTTACTATTTAGATTTTCTGTGAAAATATTTTTTGGAATGAATCTTCTGATACTCGTATGTGCTAATGCCAAAAATGCTCAATACGGTTTCACAGACATAAACATTATAAAAAATAAATAAAAAAAATTAAAAAATGTAAGACTATTGTGTATAATAGTCTAGTCTATACTCTAGTATAGTTTATAGTCTAGTCTATAGTCTAGTTTATAGACTAGTCTAGTCTATAGTTTAGTCTATAGTCTAGTCTCGCCTATAGAATGTACTATATACTAGACTATAAACTAGACTATATACTAGACTATATTCTAGACTAGACTGTAGATTGAATTATATATTTATTTTCTTACTTACTTTCATAGTGTTTTCAAAATTTTTGTCAATTGTTTTGTTTCGACCGCATATTTTAAAATGTCTCTCCCTTTGTCTGAAGCATTTAACAATGTCTTCAAATCCTAAAATGAATTGTAATTAAGTTTATTAGTTTTTAAATATTGCTGTTTTATTTTACATTTTTATCGCTGATGAAGGAACTGCTTGGCGACATGGCATCATTTTGGTTAAGCCATAACTGAACTTTTGATAGCTCAGAAAGGGTATCATCGTTAACTCCTAGCTGATGAAAAATATATATTTGAAATTATGTGTATTTGTGTTAGTAAACACTTTTACTCACCTCAGTTTTTCTCCAGTTAAATAGTTTACTACGAAATTCTGCACGTAGCCCCAAATGTGCAATAGCTTCTGCAAGATCACCATTCGTAATGTATGGCAAGCTTCTATATGTGACATTTGCAGCTTAAATTGAATAAAAGTTAAGAATTTTTATATTATTTAAGTTTTTAAAAACTTACCTTTTAATGTGTCGAATAGAGACTCCATATCAATGGTTTTTAAGAATTTTTGTTGTTCAATATCGTCGTTGTCGATTGTTGGACTATTTACTTCTATAATTATTAAATCGTCACAAATACTTTCTTCTTTTTCCATTTTTAAAATTTTTCTTGTATCACTAAAATCACAATATTTAATTCATTATAAAGTACGAAGTTGATGAAGCCAACGACGTCACAAATTAGCATCATAAATCCGCCGCCGAAATTAATGGCTAAATTTGCAAATATTATATGTCGGACATATAAACTTCCTAATTATAATATCTAAATTTAGTTTTTAACATTTTTTCATGAATTAGCTTTTATTTAATACCAATATATATTACAGACAGAGATCTGTTTTTTTGTTTATTAGTCAATCACGACTAAACGGCAGAAATGATTTTCCTGAAATTTAGGACATACATATATAAAACTCGGAGGTTGCTATTGGTTATAACTTTCGAAATTTTGACCAAAATGGGGGAAAAAAAGCGGGGAAAAATTAGTACTATTATATGTGAAGATAAGTTTTTTGTCTGTTTTAAACCGAAAATATTTATGATTTAGCTTCTAAAGTTTTAGAAGTATGTATTAGCAAAAATTGGATAAGAAAAGCACAGAAAAAATTAGTGCTTTTGTGCAAAAAGTAAGTAAAAAGCGATAAAACTATTTAAAAAATTACAGTTTCTAGTGGATAACGGCAATTTTGCGTACTATCCTTCAAAGTGTTCAAAAAATTTTCACACGGCAGTCGTAGATGTGAGTAAAATTGTCCATATGTGAGAGTCGGATTGCTTATTACTTTGGATGCCAATTTCTTACATTTTCCAATGTCGTACATAAAAAAATAAAATATATAAATAAATAAATAAATATTATGAAAATAATTTTAAAATTTTCGTAGTTAGCCGCCGCCAGTCGTAGATTGAATCTGCGTTTATGATTTGACGACGTCGTGTATTATATACTTTTTTGATTTGATAACGTCGTGTATTATATATATATATATATTATATTCGATCTTAAAGCAGAGCGATGCATTAATGCCGATAGTCTGCGGATCACAGCAAGCAGTGCATATTTCAGGATGCATAAGTACACAGAGGGAAAAAAGACGTTTTAAAATTATACACGTTTGGTACCAAATTGACACAAAAGCGTTTACAATTTTTCAACAACATCTGTTGTTGATTTGATACACGACGTTATCGAATCAACAACATCTGTGGTTATAACGTCGTGTATCAAATCAACAACAGATGTTGTTGAAAAATTGTAAACGCTTTTGTGTCAATTTGGTACCAAACGTGTATAATTTTAAAACGTCTTTTTTCCCTCTGTGTACTTATGCATCCTGAAATATGCACTGCTTGCTGTGATCCGTAGACTATCGGCATTAATGCATCGCACTGCTTTAAGATCGAATATAATGTTCGTAATTGGAAGAATGGAAGACTTGGAACATACACTTTAAATCTGCTGCATCCACTGCCAGGTATTTGTGAAATGATTTCAGACAAATATCGGTATTTCTTCAGAGAGGATCTGTTAAGTCCTTCCATGCAAATAAATTTACTAAATTACGACTGCTAACCAGAGATGTTTGAAAAACTTCTCAGGGTAGTTCTATTTGCCAAAAAACTATACTATACTCTATTTACTGAATTGTGATGTAATTCATGTCTTACACGACATGTTTTTGACACTGAAAATTTCCACTTTTGCATAAGTAAAAAGACGCATATCTTGTGTGGTCTTTAAAACAGTGCTAGGTTTAAAAAAAACAACAACAAATGTCTTCTGACAAAATTTCAATTAGAGCGTGCCCCAATTTCTCATATGTAACATTTGTTATCAAATGCATCTGTCATGCCCAATTATGCTTCGGCGTTACATTACGTGTGCTATCATTAGCCGGCTCATAAAAACTAATAAATTATTTTATTTTTATTAAGTTTGGTATTTATAATAGTAATAAGACAAGTAACATTAATTTTTTTCATATAATGTTCATTTTAATATAATGTTAATATATTGTTACGTTTTTACCTTTTTAAAAACGTTTAGAATATGAGTTCGTTGATTGCAAACAAAATAAAAATAAATTGATATTTAGCTTCAGCTAAATTCTTCATTGTTCGCTCTACTTTTGTGTGCCACGGTTTACAACTTGACGTATACAACAATAATTGCTTGCTTACTGCTCGTTGTCTGCTTTGTCTTTCCTTTTTATATGCCCACGTAAACAGTCCGATGAAGGTTCTTGATGTCGAACGGTCGTGCTTTCGTTTTCTCGAGAAATTTATCGCGACTTCATTGTTGTTGGTGTATTTAGTTTACATTGCTTGTTGTTGCGTTCTCGCTTATTTGTCTATCCTGTTTTTCTTTCATACTGATGTTGTTTACTTGTAAAAACTTCGTTGTATTTGTTTGTGTAGCCTTTGCTCATTTTAATGTTAAACTGTGATACATCGTTACCATTTTTATATAACGTTAACTATTTTAAGCTTAAGTTGTAATTTAAAATGATATTATTTAGTATTTTAGAGAGGCTATCAAAAAATTTACGGTGACTTTAAGCCATTTTGCAAATGAAAGCCATTGATTTTTTTAAGTACATGTAAATACATATATGTTTGTGAATAAAAATTATAAACCTTGTGTAAGTTGACTAATTTTTGCGGACCTAAAGAGAAACGTGTGATTTTTTGACATAAAAAAATGCAAAAACATGTCGTGTAAGCGTGCCTTTATGCTTTACATAATCCATTTGGTAAAAAAATATTTAAAAATCAGTTAACAAGTTTCATTGTCATTTAATTTAAATTTTAATGCAGAGAAAGGACTTATTCTCTGCTATACAGCAATTCCTATATATGTACATACAAATATTATGTACCAATACAGGCAACATACGCTTACATTTTGTGCAGAAGAAAAATGTATACTATTTCCCTTCTAATTTATTGAAAAAAGGAATTTAATCAAAATATGTAGTCCCCATTGCACAGTGGTTTCCCTTATATGGACAAGCGGTCAAAAATCAATATCTCCAAAACTAAAAAGGCTAGGGTCCTCAAAATTGGTCAGCCCATAGCAGTCCTAAAAGCTTAAAGCGTGCAAATTTTTAGGAAAAAATTATAACAACTGTAGCCAAAGTAGCCATTTGATCTCTGAAGGTTTAATTGGCTTATAGATTTGTTTTAAGTATTTTTGAAATAAAGTAAAACTTTGCTTAAAGAATTATCAACTTGCGTAATTTTAGATATTTTACGCCACTTTGTTCTTTCTGAAGACTTGACGAATTCCTTAGCAGGACGACCACACTTTTGACTAGGTGCAGGTAGTTCTTTTCCAAGGGATTTTGCTTCCAGCTGAATAGTTTTAAGACATTCCAACCATTTTTTATGTTCCTTCAGAATAATTAATTTGCTTCGATAATTTTTAGTCCAAAGTTTACCAATCCGCTACAAAGACTTTTTAAAACTTTAGTTAAATTGCTCAGATCGAATTTTATTTTTCAGCCTTCAATTTTTCCTCCATAATTTGAAATATTTTTCTTCTTTCGAATTATAATCACCAGTTGTGGAAAATTGGCACTGACAGAATAAACCTTCTATTTTAATTTCCATATTGATATTTTCCAAACGTGTATCACTATCGCGAAATCAATTAATTAAATTGCAATATAAAGTTTAAAACAACAATTTCTTAAACAAATGTTTTGTCTTTATTCATAACTGTATCAAATGCCACAAAATTGCAATATAAAGTTTAAGATAACAACATTTAAAAAAATTATTTCTCTTTACTCATGTTCTTAAAAAGATATACATAGTACAAAACAAAATGCGTTTTTTTTATTATTTTGCGTAGGATGACTATGCAAATCAAATTAATATGCGAAAATATGCAAACATCCGCGGCCACAAGTAATTTAAAGAGGGATAAAAAATCTACAATTTGATGTATAATAAGTTATGGGCAGATGAGGGCCAAATAACTAAAAGTCTACGTGAAAAAATAGTTTTTAAGAAACGTGTGTTTTGAAAAGGTCAAAAAGTATTCTTCAGGGATTTTTTAATGGGCTTAAATTTTTGCAACTTTTATCGTTTAATTTTGAAGAAAACAAATTAAAATATAATTTTTGTTGTTCTGTTAAGGATCTGTTAAGTCCTTCCATGCAAATAAATTTACTAAATTACGACTGCTAACCAGAGATGTTTGAAAAACTTCTCAGGGTAGTTCTATTTGCCAAAAAACTATACTATACTCTATTTACTGAATTGTGATGTAATTCATGTCTTACACGACATGTTTTTGACACTGAAAATTTCCACTTTTGCATAAGTAAAAAGACGCATATCTTGTGTGGTCTTTAAAACAGTGCTAGGTTTAAAAAAAACAACAACAAATGTCTTCTGACAAAATTTCAATTAGAGCGTGCCCCAATTTCTCATATGTAACATTTGTTATCAAATGCATCTGTCATGCCCAATTATGCTTCGGCGTTACATTACGTGTGCTATCATTAGCCGGCTCATAAAAACTAATAAATTATTTTATTTTTATTAAGTTTGGTATTTATAATAGTAATAAGACAAGTAACATTAATTTTTTTCATATAATGTTCATTTTAATATAATGTTAATATATTGTTACGTTTTTACCTTTTTAAAAACGTTTAGAATATGAGTTCGTTGATTGCAAACAAAATAAAAATAAATTGATATTTAGCTTCAGCTAAATTCTTCATTGTTCGCTCTACTTTTGTGTGCCACGGTTTACAACTTGACGTATACAACAATAATTGCTTGCTTACTGCTCGTTGTCTGCTTTGTCTTTCCTTTTTATATGCCCACGTAAACAGTCCGATGAAGGTTCTTGATGTCGAACGGTCGTGCTTTCGTTTTCTCGAGAAATTTATCGCGACTTCATTGTTGTTGGTGTATTTAGTTTACATTGCTTGTTGTTGCGTTCTCGCTTATTTGTCTATCCTGTTTTTCTTTCATACTGATGTTGTTGTTTACTTGTAAAAACTTCGTTGTATTTGTTTGTGTAGCCTTTGCTCATTTTAATGTTAAACTGTGATACATCGTTACCATTTTTATATAACGTTAACTATTTTAAGCTTAAGTTGTAATTTAAAATGATATTATTTAGTATTTTAGAGAGGCTATCAAAAAATTTACGGCGACTTTAAGCCATTTTGCAAATGAAAGCCATTGATTTTTTTAAGTACATGTAAATACATATATGTTTGTGAATAAAAATTATAAACCTAATTTTTGCGGACCTAAAGAGAAACGTGTGATTTTTTGACATAAAAAAATGCAAAAACATGTCGTGTAAGCGTGCCTTTATGCTTTACATAATCCATTTGGTTGTTCGCTGAGGCTGTGTAGGAACATTCTACGGCGGCTTGTAGAAGCTTTTAACATTGGGTTATTCTCAGCGTAAATTATGTATGCTGTGTGGGCAGCGACATCTGGTGTATTGTAGAGGAAAGCCAAGGACCATCTACTTGTTCATCGCGTTGTTAAATATTCTGCTAAAAGCTTGTCCATATTATCGACGCCACCTTTATATTTGTTGTAATCTAAGATCATGAGTAGCTTTTTCTTTGGACCTTGCATTTCTCATGAATAATGCATTGTGGAAAGAAGTATACCCGACTTATTTTTTTGGGATGTAAGAGCACAAGGTAATATTGTTACTGAAACCAAATGTAGTTGACTCGACTTCCCGTCCTTTAGATAAAGCGAAATATGGTGGTACAAACACTCGTCTTCTGTTCACTGTACCTAACATTGATAAACTGCTGTCCATCATAAATTTTTTCTCTAAATTATAAGTTGTGAAGTTGTGAAGAAATTATCACAAACAATATTCCGTTTACTTCCACGAAAATGATTACGTACAATTCCTTCATTGCCCTCTCGCCTACGTTTTCCTTCCGTTAGCCGGGTGCCGCCAATCCAGTACAAATTTCTTCCTTCATTGGGTAGAATGCGACGGAGTCACATTCCCACCATACTTTAATTCCGTACTTGGCGGGTTTCGATGGTATGTATTAGGTAAACCCAGTACCACTACGGAAGGGATACAACTGCTCATCAACTGTCTCGTTAGGACCTACTACGTAATTGATGCGTAGATTATCATTCAGCATTAAAAATAAGTCGGTTATGGCTGCAGCTTTGTCGGTTTTTACGCTGCTGACGTGTGTTTCTATTGTCGAAAGGTATAAGGTGGTTTATATCCCGGAGCTCGGTATAAGGGATGTGAGGTCGTTTTCAATAAGTCTTTGGAATGTACGTAACCAGAGTGCGTAACACCACCCAACAAGTTAGTAAAATAAAATCAACACAGAAATAAGCTTAACAACAAAATAAATTCCATATAAAATGTATGAACATACCCGGGTATGCTTCTGTTGACGTAAGTATAATTTTTTAACTGTTGACATAAAGGTTAAAACTATTTTGCTCCCTGCAGCCACTTTAAATTCTAAGTAAATACTTTACTTTTATTGCAAAATCTATAGTAGGAGGGTTTCAGATACTAGTTTCTTTCCCAACAGTGTGGCACCTACCTACAACACTATAAGATCTGTGACAACAACATCTTCAAATTATGATTTCTCCTGCTTGGGGTACGTTTAGGTTTAATGACACTGTTACAAAAATTAAATTTTGGAATGGTACTGAACTATAACAGAAAGAGTCATATAATTAGTCATTATAACCCTTCAATCAGGATTATGTACTAACTTATTTTATGTGTGTTAATTTTATACTTAGTCAAGCGTCGATGGAACGTAATGTAACATACGTTCGTTTTTGCCATATGAAGAGCAACGCAAATGCTTACCGAAATTACATTACGGTTCTGCAAGCGTTTTCATTGCTTTTCGTATTCTAAAAATGATAGTTCGTTCCGTGGACGTTTGGTTAACTGGAGCTAAAGAATAATTCTACCTTTAGCATTACGTTGAGCATGTTGCTAATGCATTAATATTTGAAAAGCGTTGTGGGGGTACTGCGCAATTTTTTAAATGAAAAAGTATTGAGAAAAATACAAAAGTACTGAATTTTATTGTAATATTTTTCTTTAAAATTGCTAATGCGATCGTCATAACTAAATTTTCTAGCCTTTCATTAAACAATTTAAATAAAACAAAGAGTGCCTGAGACTTTGTTATTATATTATACATTTTCGGAAAAGTGATATTTAAATTGTAACAATTTGTCAAAGGCATAAATGCTCTATACGTTTCGAAACGGTTAGGATCGGGCGTCAGGGAGTGATGATGCAATCGAATTATGCTTTATGGTTTATAGCACGTGTTTAGTGAGCATATTACATTTACCGAACACTTTCTGCTGATATTTGACAACTCAAATGTCAAATCTGGTTATAATAATAACTACAACACAAATAAATTTTATTCATTGATGTTTTTTACTATTTAGATTTTCTGTGAAAATATTTTTTGGAATGAATCTTCTGATACTCGTATGTGCTAATGCCAAAAATGCTCAATACGGTTTCACAGACATAAACATTATAAAAAATAAATAAAAAAAATTAAAAAATGTAAGACTATTGTGTATAATAGTCTAGTCTATACTCTAGTATAGTTTATAGTCTAGTCTATAGTCTAGTTTATAGACTAGTCTAGTCTATAGTTTAGTCTATAGTCTAGTCTCGCCTATAGAATGTACTATATACTAGACTATAAACTAGACTATATACTAGACTATATTCTAGACTAGACTGTAGATTGAATTATATATTTATTTTCTTACTTACTTTCATAGTGTTTTCAAAATTTTTGTCAATTGTTTTGTTTCGACCGCATATTTTAAAATGTCTCTCCCTTTGTCTGAAGCATTTAACAATGTCTTCAAATCCTAAAATGAATTGTAATTAAGTTTATTAGTTTTTAAATATTGCTGTTTTATTTTACATTTTTATCGCTGATGAAGGAACTGCTTGGCGACATGGCATCATTTTGGTTAAGCCATAACTGAACTTTTGATGGCTCAGAAAGGGTATCATCGTTAACTCCTAGCTGATGAAAAATATATATTTGAAATTATGTGTATTTGTGTTAGTAAACACTTTTACTCACCTCAGTTTTTCTCCAGTTAAATAGTTTACTACGAAATTCTGCACGTAGCCCCAAATGTGCAATAGCTTCTGCAAGATCACCATTCGTAATGTATGGCAAGCTTCTATATGTGACATTTGCAGCTTAAATTGAATAAAAGTTAAGAATTTTTATATTATTTAAGTTTTTAAAAACTTACCTTTTAATGTGTCGAATAGAGACTCCATATCAATGGTTTTTAAGAATTTTTGTTGTTCAATATCGTCGTTGTCGATTGTTGGACTATTTACTTCTATAATTATTAAATCGTCACAAATACTTTCTTCTTTTTCCATTTTTAAAATTTTTCTTGTATCACTAAAATCACAATATTTAATTCATTATAAAGTACGAAGTTGATGAAGCCAACGACGTCACAAATTAGCATCATAAATCCGCCGCCGAAATTAATGGCTAAATTTGCAAATATTATATGTCGGACATATAAACTTCCTAATTATAATATCTAAATTTAGTTTTTAACATTTTTTCATGAATTAGCTTTTATTTAATACCAATATATATTACAGACAGAGATCTGTTTTTTTGTTTATTAGTCAATCACGACTAAACGGCAGAAATGATTTTCCTGAAATTTAGGACATACATATATAAAACTCGGAGGTTGCTATTGGTTATAACTTTCGAAATTTTGACCAAAATGGGGGAAAAAAAGCGGGGAAAAATTAGTACTATTATATGTGAAGATAAGTTTTTTGTCTGTTTTAAACCGAAAATATTTATGATTTAGCTTCTAAAGTTTTAGAAGTATGTATTAGCAAAAATTGGATAAGAAAAGCACAGAAAAAATTAGTGCTTTTGTGCAAAAAGTAAGTAAAAAGCGATAAAACTATTTAAAAAATTACAGTTTCTAGTGGATAACGGCAATTTTGCGTACTATCCTTCAAAGTGTTCAAAAAATTTTCACACGGCAGTCGTAGATGTGAGTAAAATTGTCCATATGTGAGAGTCGGATTGCTTATTACTTTGGATGCCAATTTCTTACATTTTCCAATGTCGTACATAAAAAAATAAAATATATAAATAAATAAATAAATATTATGA
The DNA here is from genome assembly GCA_932273835.1 of Sarcophaga variegata. NCBI lineage: Eukaryota > Metazoa > Arthropoda > Insecta > Diptera > Sarcophagidae > Sarcophaga > Sarcophaga variegata. The sequence goes on along the minus strand of OW026362.1, from coordinate 55,458,316 downwards.
AAATAATTTTAAAATTTTCGTAGTTAGCCGCCGCCAGTCGTAGATTGAATCTGCGTTTATGATTTGACGACGTCGTGTATTATATACTTTTTTGATTTGATAACGTCGTGTATTATATATATATATATATTATATTCGATCTTAAAGCAGAGCGATGCATTAATGCCGATAGTCTGCGGATCACAGCAAGCAGTGCATATTTCAGGATGCATAAGTACACAGAGGGAAAAAAGACGTTTTAAAATTATACACGTTTGGTACCAAATTGACACAAAAGCGTTTACAATTTTTCAACAACATCTGTTGTTGATTTGATACACGACGTTATCGAATCAACAACATCTGTGGTTATAACGTCGTGTATCAAATCAACAACAGATGTTGTTGAAAAATTGTAAACGCTTTTGTGTCAATTTGGTACCAAACGTGTATAATTTTAAAACGTCTTTTTTCCCTCTGTGTACTTATGCATCCTGAAATATGCACTGCTTGCTGTGATCCGTAGACTATCGGCATTAATGCATCGCACTGCTTTAAGATCGAATATAATGTTCGTAATTGGAAGAATGGAAGACTTGGAACATACACTTTAAATCTGCTGCATCCACTGCCAGGTATTTGTGAAATGATTTCAGACAAATATCGGTATTTCTTCAGAGAGGATCTGTTAAGTCCTTCCATGCAAATAAATTTACTAAATTACGACTGCTAACCAGAGATGTTTGAAAAACTTCTCAGGGTAGTTCTATTTGCCAAAAAACTATACTATACTCTATTTACTGAATTGTGATGTAATTCATGTCTTACACGACATGTTTTTGACACTGAAAATTTCCACTTTTGCATAAGTAAAAAGACGCATATCTTGTGTGGTCTTTAAAACAGTGCTAGGTTTAAAAAAAACAACAACAAATGTCTTCTGACAAAATTTCAATTAGAGCGTGCCCCAATTTCTCATATGTAACATTTGTTATCAAATGCATCTGTCATGCCCAATTATGCTTCGGCGTTACATTACGTGTGCTATCATTAGCCGGCTCATAAAAACTAATAAATTATTTTATTTTTATTAAGTTTGGTATTTATAATAGTAATAAGACAAGTAACATTAATTTTTTTCATATAATGTTCATTTTAATATAATGTTAATATATTGTTACGTTTTTACCTTTTTAAAAACGTTTAGAATATGAGTTCGTTGACTGCAAACAAAATAAAAATAAATTGATATTTAGCTTCAGCTAAATTCTTCATTGTTCGCTCTACTTTTGTGTGCCACGGTTTACAACTTGACGTATACAACAATAATTGCTTGCTTACTGCTCGTTGTCTGCTTTGTCTTTCCTTTTTATATGCCCACGTAAACAGTCCGATGAAGGTTCTTGATGTCGAACGGTCGTGCTTTCGTTTTCTCGAGAAATTTATCGCGACTTCATTGTTGTTGGTGTATTTAGTTTACATTGCTTGTTGTTGCGTTCTCGCTTATTTGTCTATCCTGTTTTTCTTTCATACTGATGTTGTTTACTTGTAAAAACTTCGTTGTATTTGTTTGTGTAGCCTTTGCTCATTTTAATGTTAAACTGTGATACATCGTTACCATTTTTATATAACGTTAACTATTTTAAGCTTAAGTTGTAATTTAAAATGATATTATTTAGTATTTTAGAGAGGCTATCAAAAAATTTACGGTGACTTTAAGCCATTTTGCAAATGAAAGCCATTGATTTTTTTAAGTACATGTAAATACATATATGTTTGTGAATAAAAATTATAAACCTTGTGTAAGTTGACTAATTTTTGCGGACCTAAAGAGAAACGTGTGATTTTTTGACATAAAAAAATGCAAAAACATGTCGTGTAAGCGTGCCTTTATGCTTTACATAATCCATTTGGTAAAAAAATATTTAAAAATCAGTTAACAAGTTTCATTGTCATTTAATTTAAATTTTAATGCAGAGAAAGGACTTATTCTCTGCTATACAGCAATTCCTATATATGTACATACAAATATTATGTACCAATACAGGCAACATACGCTTACATTTTGTGCAGAAGAAAAATGTATACTATTTCCCTTCTAATTTATTGAAAAAAGGAATTTAATCAAAATATGTAGTCCCCATTGCACAGTGGTTTCCCTTATATGGACAAGCGGTCAAAAATCAATATCTCCAAAACTAAAAAGGCTAGGGTCCTCAAAATTGGTCAGCCCATAGCAGTCCTAAAAGCTTAAAGCGTGCAAATTTTTAGGAAAAAATTATAACAACTGTAGCCAAAGTAGCCATTTGATCTCTGAAGGTTTAATTGGCTTATAGATTTGTTTTAAGTATTTTTGAAATAAAGTAAAACTTTGCTTAAAGAATTATCAACTTGCGTAATTTTAGATATTTTACGCCACTTTGTTCTTTCTGAAGACTTGACGAATTCCTTAGCAGGACGACCACACTTTTGACTAGGTGCAGGTAGTTCTTTTCCAAGGGATTTTGCTTCCAGCTGAATAGTTTTAAGACATTCCAACCATTTTTTATGTTCCTTCAGAATAATTAATTTGCTTCGATAATTTTTAGTCCAAAGTTTACCAATCCGCTACAAAGACTTTTTAAAACTTTAGTTAAATTGCTCAGATCGAATTTTATTTTTCAGCCTTCAATTTTTCCTCCATAATTTGAAATATTTTTCTTCTTTCGAATTATAATCACCAGTTGTGGAAAATTGGCACTGACAGAATAAACCTTCTATTTTAATTTCCATATTGATATTTTCCAAACGTGTATCACTATCGCGAAATCAATTAATTAAATTGCAATATAAAGTTTAAAACAACAATTTCTTAAACAAATGTTTTGTCTTTATTCATAACTGTATCAAATGCCACAAAATTGCAATATAAAGTTTAAGATAACAACATTTAAAAAAATTATTTCTCTTTACTCATGTTCTTAAAAAGATATACATAGTACAAAACAAAATGCGTTTTTTTTATTATTTTGCGTAGGATGACTATGCAAATCAAATTAATATGCGAAAATATGCAAAAATCCGCGGCCACAAGTAATTTAAAGAGGGATAAAAAATCTACAATTTGATGTATAATAAGTTATGGGCAGATGAGGGCCAAATAACTAAAAGTCTACGTGAAAAAATAGTTTTTAAGAAACGTGTGTTTTGAAAAGGTCAAAAAGTATTCTTCAGGGATTTTTTAATGGGCTTAAATTTTTGCAACTTTTATCGTTTAATTTTGAAGAAAACAAATTAAAATATAATTTTTGTTGTTCTGTTAAGGATCTGTTAAGTCCTTCCATGCAAATAAATTTACTAAATTACGACTGCTAACCAGAGATGTTTGAAAAACTTCTCAGGGTAGTTCTATTTGCCAAAAAACTATACTATACTCTATTTACTGAATTGTGATGTAATTCATGTCTTACACGACATGTTTTTGACACTGAAAATTTCCACTTTTGCATAAGTAAAAAGACGCATATCTTGTGTGGTCTTTAAAACAGTGCTAGGTTTAAAAAAAACAACAACAAATGTCTTCTGACAAAATTTCAATTAGAGCGTGCCCCAATTTCTCATATGTAACATTTGTTATCAAATGCATCTGTCATGCCCAATTATGCTTCGGCGTTACATTACGTGTGCTATCATTAGCCGGCTCATAAAAACTAATAAATTATTTTATTTTTATTAAGTTTGGTATTTATAATAGTAATAAGACAAGTAACATTAATTTTTTTCATATAATGTTCATTTTAATATAATGTTAATATATTGTTACGTTTTTACCTTTTTAAAAACGTTTAGAATATGAGTTCGTTGATTGCAAACAAAATAAAAATAAATTGATATTTAGCTTCAGCTAAATTCTTCATTGTTCGCTCTACTTTTGTGTGCCACGGTTTACAACTTGACGTATACAACAATAATTGCTTGCTTACTGCTCGTTGTCTGCTTTGTCTTTCCTTTTTATATGCCCACGTAAACAGTCCGATGAAGGTTCTTGATGTCGAACGGTCGTGCTTTCGTTTTCTCGAGAAATTTATCGCGACTTCATTGTTGTTGGTGTATTTAGTTTACATTGCTTGTTGTTGCGTTCTCGCTTATTTGTCTATCCTGTTTTTCTTTCATACTGATGTTGTTGTTTACTTGTAAAAACTTCGTTGTATTTGTTTGTGTAGCCTTTGCTCATTTTAATGTTAAACTGTGATACATCGTTACCATTTTTATATAACGTTAACTATATTAAGCTTAAGTTGTAATTTAAAATGATATTATTTAGTATTTTAGAGAGGCTATCAAAAAATTTACGGTGACTTTAAGCCATTTTGCAAATGAAAGCCATTGATTTTTTTAAGTACATGTAAATACATATATGTTTGTGAATAAAAATTATAAACCTTGTGTAAGTTGACTAATTTTTGCGGACCTAAAGAGAAACGTGTGATTTTTTGACATAAAAAAATGCAAAAACATGTCGTGTAAGCGTGCCTTTATGCTTTACATAATCCATTTGGTAAAAAAATATTTAAAAATCAGTTAACAAGTTTCATTGTCATTTAATTTAAATTTTAATGCAGAGAAAGGACTTATTCTCTGCTATACAGCAATTCCTATATATGTACATACAAATATTATGTACCAATACAGGCAACATACGCTTACATTTTGTGCAGAAGAAAAATGTATACTATTTCCCTTCTAATTTATTGAAAAAAGGAATTTAATCAAAATATGTAGTCCCCATTGCACAGTGGTTTCCCTTATATGGACAAGCGGTCAAAAATCAATATCTCCAAAACTAAAAAGGCTAGGGTCCTCAAAATTGGTCAGCCCATAGCAGTCCTAAAAGCTTAAAGCGTGCAAATTTTTAGGAAAAAATTATAACAACTGTAGCCAAAGTAGCCATTTGATCTCTGAAGGTTTAATTGGCTTATAGATTTGTTTTAAGTATTTTTGAAATAAAGTAAAACTTTGCTTAAAGAATTATCAACTTGCGTAATTTTAGATATTTTACGCCACTTTGTTCTTTCTGAAGACTTGACGAATTCCTTAGCAGGACGACCACACTTTTGACTAGGTGCAGGTAGTTCTTTTCCAAGGGATTTTGCTTCCAGCTGAATAGTTTTAAGACATTCCAACCATTTTTTATGTTCCTTCAGAATAATTAATTTGCTTCGATAATTTTTAGTCCAAAGTTTACCAATCCGCTACAAAGACTTTTTAAAACTTTAGTTAAATTGCTCCGATCGAATTTTATTTTTCAGCCTTCAATTTTTCCTCCATAATTTGAAATATTTTTCTTCTTTCGAATTATAATCACCAGTTGTGGAAAATTGGCACTGACAGAATAAACCTTCTATTTTAATTTCCATATTGATATTTTCCAAACGTGTATCACTATCGCGAAATCAATTAATTAAATTGCAATATAAAGTTTAAAACAACAATTTCTTAAACAAATGTTTTGTCTTTATTCATAACTGTATCAAATGCCACAAAATTGCAATATAAAGTTTAAGATAACAACATTTAAAAAAATTATTTCTCTTTACTCATGTTCTTAAAAAGATATACATAGTACAAAACAAAATGCGTTTTTTTTATTATTTTGCGTAGGATGACTATGCAAATCAAATTAATATGCGAAAATATGCAAAAATCCGCGGCCACAAGTAATTTAAAGAGGGATAAAAAATCTACAATTTGATGTATAATAAGTTATGGGCAGATGAGGGCCAAATAACTAAAAGTCTACGTGAAAAAATAGTTTTTAAGAAACGTGTGTTTTGAAAATGTCAAAAAGTATTCTTCAGGGATTTTTTAATGGGCTTAAATTTTTGCAACTTTTATCGTTTAATTTTGAAGAAAACAAATTAAAATATAATTTTTGTTGGATTTTTGGAGACTCTGCCACAATAACACGAAATTTTTTTTAATTAAACTTAAGTTTTTTTGTAGGACTATGCGACCACAATATATGCAATATAAACATATTTCCACTTTCAAATGACGCAAATATTTAATCTCGCAAAAAAAAACAACAAAATTTGTTAGATTCATAAAATTTAGAGTGTTGTCAATAAATTTAGTGCAATTAAGCTTAGGAAAAAACCAACTTTTTTTGATTTTTGGCCTATGGGGGAAACCAGTGTGCATTGTTATTGTCGTATAAAGACATGGATTCAAATACACACAAATGATTATTTTATTTAAAATACATTTGATTTCTGAGGTTTTGATTATTTACCTTAGTGGGCAGCTATAAAATTAATCGAGGTTATCAAGATCGTAATCTCCTCTTAGCTGGATACAATTATTCCATCGAAAAAGTGGAACTATTCAGATTTTTAAAATAATCGAAAACTTTTAATAAAAGTAAATTTTTCTAAATACGGCATATATTCTGCGTGCTAAAATTGAAAATAGAAACTGAAAACTATGTCGAATAAAATGAGTGGTGAAGTAATTCTGACTTTTATTCTAATGATGTCGGCCACCACAATTGAGAACTCATTCACACATTCACAATTAGCCCTTGCCGTTGATAATTTTTTCTATTGGATGTAATCGATAAAAACTACTCCGCGCACTTTTTAAACTATACATTACAAGATCTTGCCCGCAGTGAAGTTTTAGCCCTCTTTCAACACAATTTTTCCACTCTAACTTGTTTCTTAATACCAGGTGTGAAGTCAAGAGGAATAACAAATATTATGTAAAACAAATATTTAAAGAGCCGAATATGTAATTTTAAATGTTGATATATAAAAAATTGGTGGTACACTAATAATAGTGGGCAGGTGAGTTTCTTCATTTCGTATTGTTCGTATAGGATTTCATGCCCATTGGAGAGTTCAATTTTGTGGTTTTTGTATTAATTTTTTATTGAAGAGTTTTCAATTGACAAAAGCCTTGTTGCAGTACATTTTACCACACATTTTTCTGTGACGCCTGTAATTAAAGCGTCACTGACTGTATTAAATCTACGGGAAACCATAATCACAAACAATATGAATTTTGTGTCAAAATAAATATGTTTGAAAGCAGAACAATGTACTGAAATAAAACTATTAAGTATCTGCCAACCGAGTTGAATAAACAGTTGTGTTGAAAAAAATTGCAAATGCACTTAACGTTGTTGTTAATAAAGTTGGAATGGTAAATACTTTATTTAGTAACGAAGTTTTTTGTGTACAGATCGAAACTCTGATAATAATATTATAACAGCAACTCAACGGACTTAATACATACGAGGGCCACTTTCTCTTTGCTACAACAAGAAATTAGATTTGAAAGACGTAGCATACCAGACAAAACCGGTTGTGGCGCCGGCATATGTACGTACAGTTGATAAAAATATATAACGGTCATGATCAATACTGCTATTGTGGAGGTGAGATAAGCTTTGTCCAAGGAATACTAGAAAGAACATCTGAACTCAGGCAAATATGGACCTTATGCAGTTTCACTACACACTCACTTCGATCAATTACAACAGCTACTTAAGGTGTAGTAAGTAAACGTAATAAGAAGCGTCAAAGGTGAAACTCAGGTGTCGGCAAGCATCTCTGATATATGCAGCCAACATTGAGCGCAACCAAACTGAGGGGAAAATGATGGTGACTTTTCTTGCATGAGATGATCGTGTGTTCTGACGGAAGAACTCATACATAGTTAAGGCGAACTGTAGTCCGAAATTTTACTAAAAACAAAGAAAGACTTATGGCACCGACAGTCTAAAGTGGACTCCGAACAACAGATTTTTTGAGAAACTTTTCATGGCAATTTTATTTACTCTCAGAGTTTTTGCCAGAAATCTGCTGAGAGGAAGCCGCCGAAGAAATATTTTTTCATATTTCGTTTTACTGGCGATTAACTGACCTGGGCATTGGACCATGGCCTCACGTCTAATAAGCCAGCACACTACCTACTAGACTATGGCGACTATATTCTATTTAGTATCGGTTAATTTCATCAATGGTAGCGTGTGTGTTATAAGCATAGAATATTTTTTAAATGCTTTTTATATTTAAATTGAAATAAAACAAATTGTGTGAAATTTTTTAATTTTTTATAAAATTTTTAAAAAACCTATCAATGCTATTTGTGCAGAATATAATATCGTTCAGACATTTGGACGTTCAAACGCATATAGGAAACGTCCAATTTTACATGAGTTTGGCTCATATATTAAGTTAAATTTGATTAATGGCAGGGGTTATGATGGAGGAAAATCGCGCAAGAATAAGTGCAACGTGGTTAAATCACTCGATCTGGTGGCAGCACCTTCACATGAGATGACTACACCATCAAATTGCTTGTGCAAAATATCCAAACATTGTCTAACTTCTGGTAGTCGATCAAACGTAAAATTAACACATTTTGCCACAAACAACAAGATCCATCAAAACTTTTGAAAATTTTTGAATTGAAAGTTCATTTGATATATATATATATAAATTTAACATGACTGTTATGCCATTTAAATAATAACTACGGTAATTTTTTTCCTATTTGATCAAACAAAGTATCAATCTCTTCACAAGATAATTTACTTTCAGAATGTCATCACTTATAATGTATTTTTTAATAAAATTTTTCATATTTTACCCGATCAAAACTCATAACATGTAAGTTTGAACCATATGTTTACGTATACCATTTTAAAGGCTCAAATGATACCTTTTCAAAAAACTTTGGATTTTGAAAATAGGCTAAAAAATATTTGGGTAATCAATAACTTTGGGTGAAAAGATCAAAAATACCGTTTTTGTCAAATAAAACAAGTTTGGAGGGTTCGAGAAATATAAAAAAAAATATTTTTGAGTTCTACTCAACAAAACTTACAACCTAGCCTACGTCATTATCTGGGTGTATATGTAATGTGCTACATTTCTTTGCCATTTTAAGGTATTCAAACAACGTTGCATGAATATTTTGACAACAATTAAATGCTTGATATGGTTTTTACACTTGTTAAGCACAAATAAAAATCTCTATGTGTTGCAGCCACACAAATTCCTTTGAAATTAACATCGCTGTTGTTTCATCCTACTAGTCTTGTATGTATAGTATAGAACGTACTTATACAATGTCAGTGTTTGAAATGAGGCATCCGGCTGTTGTAAATTTAAATTAAATTTTTGGTAAAACAATAGTACGCCAACTAGAAATTATGTGCACAGTTATTATGCATTAAACTAAATGGTGTATAAATATAGCACTGAAATTAATATTATTATTTATTATTTAATCTATAATTTTCGCCTAGGCATGCGGTTACAGCTGTTGGTTTGGTGTAAACTGATTACAATGCTAATTAATTCATTTCAATGCCATGAAATATATTATTAAAGACTTTATTTTTTGGTAGAACAATTTATCGCTATGCATAAAATTAAACACAACAAATAAAATTAAACACAAAAATTATACTTATTGGAATAGCGTAGCTTATCAATGGCGTAAAATTTCTTTACCTTTTCCATAAATTTTTTACAGACCACTGATTATGTACGTGTAATATCAGGTAAAGTGGCATCTATAATATGTTTGGATCCATGTGTGTTCCATTTTTTATGTCCTCACCACCTGCCTTACATTAACTGTTATTCGGTGCACCTTACAACTCAAATAATTTTGAACGGTAACTACTGCGTGAAGATGCCTTTTATCACCATGTGTTCGGGCTTATCAAGGTCTTCCCTATATAAAGCCTACCCCAGAGCATTGCGGTAACTTAGACTACCGTGCTGCTGTCCAATTTTATTCCATACCTGTGACACAATGTTCAGTCTCCGTAATGTCTTGGTTTCCTTCCATTTATCATAATTCAATTAAAAAAACATCGTTTTTGATGCAATGCATCGCAAAAGTAGTATCGGTATTATACCGAAAATACGTCAATGTTTTCTGTTTTCTGATTTTTGAACAAAGTTGAAATAAATTGGAATTATTCCACAGAGGTAGTGAAGTACCGCTACCAGACGACATATATGTCTTCCGCATCTAGATACTGTTGAACGTCAGTAAGAATAACTCCCTACCAATTTCTTGATAGTAATCCAGTTGTTTCCTTCTGAGATGCATTTAAGTCGCTTAAGTTCCAAGTCTGTGCCTGGTAATGAGTTCTTCTCATCACTGCATATTGGGCTTAAATCGATCCCTATTATAAAATAAGTATTCATTAATTCTACTATGAGTTGTAATACTAAGAATATGTTCAGATATGCACTTTTATTAAGTCAATATTCGGTTAATTGAGTACAATATTTTAAATGTTCAGGCATAATAATATACGCAGTTCAGCTGCTTATTCAATATCCATTTGACAGCTGATAAACGAAACAGCTGGTAAGCAAAACAGCTGGTTGTTTCAACAACATTGTTTCTATTTTGTTTTGTTTTATCTTATTTTTTTTTTGTTCATCATTGTTAACATTTGAGTTGTCAAATATCAAAGAAAGTGTTCGGCTGATTGTAACACACTTATGACAGTGCTGCATTTTAAGTTTAACTCAATATTATAACAATTTGCGTATTTATCGCACAATAATTAATTGAAATTTTATATGATATATTGAGCTCAATAATGGCATTTATTGCGATTGACGTAATAAAGGTGCATATCTGAAAACCCTATGAGGCTACTTATCGATAATCTGATGCAAGAATCGAATTACTCCTCATTTTAATTGCTCACTAAAGACAATTGGCTGATAAATTCGATTTGACAAATCGCTATGCCGTCTGTTTAATATCTTGTTAAACATGATTCCCGTTAACTTAACCATTATTATCCATGGCTCTGTAAACAGATCCTGCGGCATCGTAAAAGAACAGTCTTTCATTGCCTCATTGCCAAGCTCTCTGTATAACTCATCCAAGTCCTACTAAGATGTTTTCAAAAGTGTGGTTTTATTACATTTATATGTCGATTATGTATGCCGTAGTCTAGTAGATAGTTTGTTGCCTTGTTAGGCGAGGACCCATGGTTCAACCCCTGGCTCAGACATATTGAACAAAACGAAATATGAAAAAACATTTTATTTGCTACTTATCGGCCTTGGAAAATTCCTTAAATCTGCCGGATTCTGTATTCTATATTAAGGAAGATTGGTTGCAATCCTGGCCAAAGGGTTGAAATGAGCAAATAAGTAAGTATTTGCAAAAAGTTTGATGCATCGAAAGAAAAGCCTCGCCGTTGATTAATACAAAAAAGAACATAGCAAGCCTGCTTAATAAATAATAGAACTGTTGCGTGTGTTAGGCAACATAAGTTGTGTGAGAAGCTAGGTCGTAATCCTGACTACAGGTTTGTAATGCCTAATTATGAATGGATGTATGTATATATGTATGTATGTACACTCTGAGCAGTTTACGATGTGGTGAGTGTTGCGATTTAACACTTGCTTATAAATCATACGCAATGAATAGATTTAAGACAAAAAATATATACAGTGGAAAGCAAAAGTCTAATTACCCTCACAATTTTGTGAACTATGATGAAAAATTTTAAGTATGTAACCTTAGTATTTCTGGAAACGAGACGATTTGCAAAATATTTTTACATAAAGTGTGTTGAATTGGTATTCGAAAAAGTTAGATTTCAAATTTAACAAAGAGTTTTAACACATTTTCCTTATATTTGTAACGAACTTGTTATTATTCTTTGAATATAGAACTTCAAAATTCAACATAAGAAAATTAATTCAGTCTCTTGCAAATTTAAATAATTTAGAATATACTTTGAATTTAACACAACGATTTTTTCGACCTTTGGGTATAACACTAGACACACAGCACTATCTTTCTTAATGCCCTTCCTGGTTTTGATACCTGCAACGGAGCTTTAGCTTGCTTCGTCCATTATATTTTTTGTACATGATTCACTTTTTATCATCCACAATCTTTCGATTTAGTAATGGGTTGGTTTCTTTACATTTAATCAGTGAATCGCTAATAGAAATTTGGTTCATTCGTTTGATTTTTAAACTGCTTATGTGACGGTCTTACATTTTTCCATATATTTTTTAGTTATTGATTAACTAGAGCGAGGTTCACGTTTAGCATCAATATTATCAGCTTGAAAACGAGCAATTCACCTCTTTGCTTTCCTCTTTGCGTATTTACAACATTATCTCCATAAACTTTACAAATGTTTTCTACTGCCTGCGATGCAGAAATATAACAGAAAATAAAAATATTATTGTAATGTATCTAAGTTTCATTAATCACGGATATGGTAATTAAATGCAACTATTGTAGTCGCCGTGCTCTAGTAGGTACTGTGTGGCTTATTCGACGAAAAGCCAGGGTTTGAGCGTCAAAAATCTGTCGTTTGGAGTCGACTTTAAACTGTAGGTCCCGCCACTCGTGTATACAATTAACACACACAACATAAGTGGTGTGAGAAACTGGGTCGTAATCCTGACTGAAGGGTTGTAATGACCAATTATGTATGTATGTATTGTTTGAGAATGGTTTTAATCAACGACAAGTGGCATAGATAGATAGACTTGTGTTCTGAAAATAAAATCTATATACTGCTACATTTTTACCCTTTTAAAAACATTTAAAATATGAGTTCGTAGATTGCAAATAAAAATAAAAATAAATTAACGTTCACTGTGCCCTGGTAGTCTAGTGGGTAGTGTGCTAGACTATTAGCGTGAGGGTCGTGGGTTCGATTCCCACCAGAGACTCTGGTCTATGACTCTACACCCAGCATATTATCAAAGTTACTCAGCTCGTATATAATTAGAATATAATTTGTAATTGTATTGTAATTAATAAATAAATAAGTAAATAATTTACGTTCAGTTTTAATTAAATTCTTTATTGTTCGCACAATTCTGTGCCACTGTTCACAACTTGATGTAACAATAATTTGCTTTGTTTGCTATTCTTCTTTACAATCTTATGCGCAAACACTAACAATTGTTCGAGAGATCTTTATAACGGAGATCTTCAAACCACGATTATTCACTTCACACGCAACGTGTCTTCACACAAGACTGCTGCTCTGCCTTGCCTTTTATATAGCGGCGTAAATAGTCTGATGAATGATCTTGAAGTCGAATGTTCATGGCTTCGCCTTCTCGATATGTCCATAAATGTAAACATCATTGTTTCATTGTTGTTTGTGTATTTTGTTTACATTTATTCTGCTAATGTTTCTTGCTGCTTTTTGTTTACTTGTTTATGCCCTTTTCTATACTGATGCTGTTGCTATATTTTTGTTTATTTGTTGATCATGTAAACAAGTCCATTGTTTTCATTTTTTTAGCTTTTGTTTACCATTTTAAAATTAAACGATATAACATCATTTCCATTTTCGTAACAATATAAAATCTGAGTATAAAATGTTTTGCATTGACATGTGAAAACATATGAATCAACCGTAGCCTAATATTTAGCCGTTGAAGTCTAGTATGTAATGTGTTGGCTTATTAGATATGAGGCCAGGGTTCAAACCCCAGGTCAGATATCAAAACGAAAATATAAAAAAATATTTCTTCGACGACTTAATCGCAGCAGATTTCTGGCAAAAACTCTGAGAGTAAATAAAAGTGCCATGAGAAAGTTTCTCAAAAATTTGTCGTTCGTAGTCGAATTTAAACTGTAGGTCCAACCATTCATGTATAGAATTAACACACATAAAATAAGTGTTGTGAGAAGATAGGTCGTAGTCCTGACTGAAGGGTTGTAATGAAGAATTATGTATGTATGTATTTGAGTCAATAATTCGGTCATGCCATACAGTGGACCAAAGAAAGAATAATTTTGAATATAAAATGACGTAGTTTTCGACCCGATCAGCTTATTTTGTAGTATTATTCTTAAGATAGGACATTCTAACAATATTCGATCGTAAGTCCATTAATAAATTCATGTAATTTTCGACCAAAACTCCATATTTTCTAAAATAAGTTTGTAATCTCTTGGCTTTTAACCCCTTAATGTGATATTAATTGATGTTTATTCGACAATAAATTATTACTCTTTGACCTCAAATATGAAAACATGAAAAATCTAGAATGAACATATTCTGTTACATACATTTAGAGATTGGGAATTCCCGGACTTTTTCATTTCCCGGGAAACGGGAATGAAAAATTCGATTTCCAGGAATTCCCGGGAAATCTTTCAAAAATCACAATACTAGTAAAACGCTTAAGCTTTTATTAAAATGTAGCTTTATTAACAAAAAAGAAAACAATACATTTAAATTCATTCTGTATAAACAAAAACAAACAGATTAATGATAACATTTTGAGAAAAGTTATTATTAAGAATTAATTAAAAATAAAATTTAAAAATAAAAATATAAAAAATTTTCGAAGAACTAAGTTTTCAAAAAATGAGTTTTTAAAATTATTAGTGCGTTTAATAACTCATCAGACATTCTATTTCATAAATTTTGTTGAAAATTTACCAGCTACCGAAAAAACACGTTCGCTTTCTACAGAAGTGGGCTTTAGCGTTAATAATAAAAAGTATTTCTAAATTTATTGTACTGTTTGTACTAGCTTCAAATAAAGCTAAGTTGTCTGTTTTTAGTTTCAGATTTCTTGTGTTTTTTTCAGCCCCATTAATGGCGTTTTTCAATTTTCTGTAGACTAGTCTACAGATCACTCTACTTACTAGTCTTCAGAACAGTCTATTGACTAGTCTAAAGAGTAATCTACTGACCAGTCTATGGACCTTTTTATAATCTAGTTTATTGACTAAATATTTACTAGTCTAGGTAATTACTTTTATCCTTGTATATATATAAAACTAAATGTGTCAAAATTGATTTTATAAATTTTTGATGACTTTGTAATTTGAAAAAGGTTCAAATAATAAACATACCAACAATATCATATATTTGCATTTCTACCCCATCATCACTATAATCAGATTTACTTTCAGAATAAGTACAACTTGATTTTTTAATGTAAATAACTTCTGATACGGCCAAATGAATGGCATGATTCCAGCAAAAAATGCCTTCTACTGGACTATCTGCCACAAACCGTTTAATCACATTGGGTCCGTCCGATATAGTTGCTACAATGTGACTTTCAAAACACAAATTGAAATCTTCTAGACGTTTTTCCACCAATATTCTTATATTATCTGCGTTACAGCTTCCTGTTAGAGGTACTAATCCCAAATTGTAAAATGAACCATTACAGTGTAAACGTATATTTAGAAATCTTCGTTGTGAAACGTTTTTCCATTCATCTAATACTAACGAAAATCTTCCAATTTTTGAAATTTCTTTTATAATGTTGTCTGCTACGTTTTTGTAATATTTCAAAATTCTATTTTTTAGATCGGTTTCATTTTTTGTAATGGCATATTCAGTCTAGAAAAACTATCTCGTATGAATGAGCTTCTTGTTATCGTATGTATTGATAGACTGTCTAAGGCTGCCAATTTTGAAACTTGTGCCGGCAGTGTTTCAGTTTCTAAGAAACTTGTAATTTTCCATAATTCACTGCGTGGAGGAATAATTTAATAATTTGAAAATTTAAAAATCGTTAATTTAAAATTTCCCGATTTTTTAAATTCCCAAACCCCAATCTCTACATACATTACATATAATGTTCATTATAATGACGATAATATAAAGAAGAAACATTGAGATAAAGAAAAATAGGATAAAAGAAAAAGTTCTACACACACACATGAGCACACACAGCGAGTTATGCATTCTTATGACTTCAAAGTTATTCATATTTATGGAGTATATAATACAAAGGAATGTTTGTATATTAGATGCATGTAGAAAGTCCCAGATGCTCTGTCTTTGGTACATTCTTGAACTTGCTACAGCGCTGAGAGCTTGCAGATTACGAAAGACTTTAGAAAATTCTTTTGATTTTGAAGTAAGAACATTCATAAGTTGATGAGTACAGTAGCCTCAGAATTTCGAGAACCAGTAAATTTCAGAGTTCAATTTTAGGATAAGAACTCTAACACTCTAGGACCGGCTTAACAGATGGTAACAGAGGAACGTATATAAAAATATTAAACTTTTGTTCACTTCATCAAATTCACCTGATAGACTTTCAGTTAAAGATGATATTATAATCTAAATCTAAAATAAAAACATCTGATTCATGCCTCCCAGAAAAAATATCATCAACAACGAATATCATTGGAATAATAATAATATTGGACAGTCTGGCATTGTGATTTTGTGTTTCTGCAATATATATACATACATACGTATAGAGATGAGCGATATTTTCAAAACTGTGATTTAATCACGGTGATTGATAATTCACTGGTAACTACACTGATTGAAATTGCCAAATAACAGTTACTAATAATGTCGTTCTTTCAAAATTGTTACATACTCAAATACTCATATTGTGATCACAATCACTGTTTTAAAGAACAGTGATTAACAAATCACGTTCACTGAGAACAACGTTCTTCAAAAATCACTGGATCGCTCATCTCTACATACATACATACATAATTGGCTTTTACAACCTTCAGTCAGGATTACGACAGAGTTCCTCACACCACTTATGTTATGTATTTTAATTTTATACAAGTGGCTGGACCTACAGTTTAAAGTCGATTCCGAATGACAGATTTTTGAGAAAATTTTCATAGCAATTTTATTTACTTTCAGAGTGTTTGCCAAAAATTTGTTGGGATAAAGTTTTCTTCATATTTCGTTTTGTTGAAGATGTGTTGGTTACGACACACTACCTAGACTGCGGCGATTAGGTCTATAAATTCGCTTACATCTTGCTTTCGAGAAATAGCACACAAGAACTCAATTGAATCCTAAAATCGAAAAACTAAATATTTCTGTAGAAATTCAAACACTATTTGATTTTGCTTTAATATTGCTGGAGAGTTGAGACAGACTCTTCTTGTTACCTCAAAATTTGTATCATATGATGAAAGACATGCGCGTTTACATACATATACATAATTGGTCATTACAACCCATTAGTCAGGATTCGGACCTAGTTTCTCAGACCACTTATGTTGTGTGCGTTAATATTTTATATTATTGAGCTGTAGGTCCCAGCTTAAAGTCGATTCCGAACGACAAATTTTCATGGCAATTTTATTTACTCTCAGAGTTTTTGCTAGTAATCTGCTGAGAGGAAGTCGCCGAAGAAATATTTTTTCATATTTCTTTCAGTTGGAGATGCCTGACCTGGGGTTCGAACCGAGGCCTCACGTCTAATAAGCCAAAACACTGCCCACTAGACCGCGGCGACAACGCGCGTTTAAAGCTATCAAACCTGTGCAGATTCGTTGAGACAATAATGGCTGGTTGTCGCCAAAAATTAATCTTTTTATATGCGAAAAACATATGGAGATCGACCAATAATCGACCATTTACCACCAATATGAAGTGCATTTACGAAATGATCCATCAGATGCATCATTTTGTTGCTGAAGCCAATTATTAATGATGGCTACATTATAATTCCAAAAGATTTTTCCATATTATCATGCTGGTATGAGTAGAGAAGCTACAAAGCAATGTAAATAAGAATGTAAATTATTTGCATTTTAACACGGTCAGCTGTAAGTTGCAATATTACGAGTTGGGGTTCCGCCTTTTATGTATACTTTTATACTAACATACATTAATACTAAATACATCGTTAACGTCGAAACACTGTAATTTTTTTATATTTTTTTTAAATGTGAATATAATTTATGAATAACAAGAAGTTCATAAAGTTGTTGACCCATACTCAATAGCAAACATAGCATAACATAACGTAAGAAATTTCAAAAACTTTTAATATTTAACCCCTCGTTGGGAAATTTATTTTTAGTTATTTTACAATAAATTCTCTCAAGTATAACATGAAAACATGCCATTGAAGCGACAGTAGTCTCTTGCAAGCTTAATAGGCAGAGTTTCTTATGAGGATTTCTGTACTAAAAACAAGTTTTAAGGCTAAGAAAATGGGACAAAAGATATTTTCTACAACCATTCGAAGATATGCCTTATAAAGACATGCAGGACATATTATTACGTACAAATATATGAATATTTATGGGACATAGCATACGGATAAGTGTATGTATCAAGAGTTTGTATAAGAAAGAACAATAAATTTCTAAGAATTTGTTGCATTCAAATACTTGTTATGGTGCTGAGGGCATTTAAATTATATTTTTTTTTTTTTGAAAATTCTTGTGTTTCTTTTACAGGAATATTCACAATATGATGGAGAATAAAATTATGAAAACTCCTAAGTAACGTTTACTTTCAAACTTTAATTTCAAAAATTAATTCTTCAACAAAGGAAGATCAGGTTAGGTAAGGTGACGGGCCCCCAAAGGAGGAAAAGGTTTCAGTTAGGCCAACTTTTAGGCCCATTGTCATACCAAAATGAATATTCAAACATTTCATAAAGGTAATCAACATTATACCAAAATAAATCTTGCTATTGCAGCAAGAGCTCTGTCAAGAAAGTCAGAAAGTTATATCAAATTCCAAAAAATTCAAACTTTTTATGATAAGAATATGGCACGGACACATGAGGAGAGAAACAATCTATTCCTCATCCTCAGATCCACAACTTCTGCTTTTGGTATCCGATATTGATATCCATTTAAAACGAGGGGCAATATTGAAAATATTTGATGCAGTCGGAATTGTACTGTGTTTATTGTCAGAAATTCCATGCTCCGTAGCGTCCCTGGTTAACTCATCGACAATATAATTTCCAACGTTATTTCTATGACCCAGCAGCCATGGAATTTTCTATGAAATTCTCTATGAAGTTCCAGGACTGACGTTGGAACTACATTTTATCCAAAAAGCATCAAATATAAAAGCACCATTCAGTTGTTAGCTTCACTAACATTGTACTTATTAGGAGCCCTAACATATATGAGAAAATATTTCTTCGGCGGATTTTAACAGGCGGATAATTTGTTTTTCATTATTAGTACACAATAAAGTAGAAGTGAGCGTTAAGCTAAAGGAAAGATCATCCTACCTTTTACTTTTAAACTTAAGTTAATGTCTGAACTTGCCATATTATATATTATTTCCAGTATGGCAATGCAACAAAAAAGAGCAAACACAACAAAAAAAAAGAAGCTCGTCGTTGCCACTGCGTTTTAAAAAAACTTGTTTAATTTGGTAAATGTTATCGACATTGCTCCGGCACTGCCATATTTTTAAAAAAGTGAACTTTATTTTATCAGTAAGATATAATAACGAAAAAAAGTTAAAGGTGACTTCATAGTCAACTTTTTCTAAAGGTACCTTTTAAAAAACCAACTTTAATGGCAAGTTGTAATAATTGCTCATACAGTAAATAAAATCGTCATGAAAAGTTCCTCAAAAATCCGTAGTTTGAGTCTACTTTAAACTTAAACACTAATGTATAAAATTAACACACACAACATAAACGGTGTAAGAAGCTAGGTCGTAATCGCGGCTGAAGGGTTGTTATAGCCAATAAGTTAAGGAAGTAATTAAAAGAGTTTTGTATGGAGAGTACCAGTCTTCATATTCTTAAAAAAGTTATTTTAGAATTATTTTTTTTTTAATATTTTTACGTAACATGAAGCACAAGAGTTACTTATGTGAGCAGAAGTCGTTGAATGAAAAAAAAGTTATTCTTATATGATTAATTAATTTCTTCTGTTCCAGCTTTCTATCAATTCTTTGATTTTCAAATTTCTATTGATTTCATGAATTTTAAATACCCAGAAATCCAATTTCTTATTTCAAATGTTTACACATGCTCCCTTAACGTAAATGTACGTTACGGTCGTGGTTTTGATTTCTAATTTTTCTTGAACATTCTTTTATTTGCTTGGTTTACTGCAAATGTTAAAATGCAGTACCACACAGCGTAAATGTCAAATTGAATATTTTTTATCCTGTTTAAATATGTCATAAGTAATGTGCAAATAGTAGAAGTATAATAGAAAAAAATCATTTATTCTGTAATGTAATTTAAAAATGGATTTTATTTTAGCAGCGTTACGATGATTCCATTTATCGCAAACACAAAATTTTTTATTTGACGATCCGTGTTGAGGTTCTTGAGTAAATTATAGATGATCGATTTGCACAGAGTTTGTTGTATCATATACATATAAGACAAAAAATGTTTGAGACGTTTGCTTACAAATACTTGATTGAACCCACAGGTACGACAACTAATGTTTACTTAGTTAATTCTGTCAGCAAAGTCTCTTTCATATATTTGAATACTGTATGCGAACAATAGTATTCATTACTTTACATATTCAAAACGACAGTGAATATCAAACGACAGTGAATATTTAAACAACACAGTGTATCATTGACTGTGCTTGAATTTTTTTTATTAAAGAGAAAAACTAAACCTAAAAACTCTTAAAACAACAAATAAAATCCATTCTGTATTGAAACCGTTAAACAAATCAAATTTCCATTTGATGCCGATGTTGAAACCGCAATCTTCCATCGTCTTGAAATTTTATTTTTATTTTATTTTATTTATTTATTTATTTATTTATTTATTTATTTATTTATTTATTTATATATTTAAGTCAATTGACAAATTCCTTACTGACTAATAACAAAAATAGGTACGAATAAAATTAAATAGAATTACAAACAGTTTCTTCAAAAATACAAGTAATTGTTACAATAAAAATATGAAAAGTTATGAATTGAGAAAAACAATAATGTTCCGTTTTATAACGCAAAAATTTAAAGAAAAATCAACAAAGTCTGACAAATAATTAAATCGACGGCAAATCTTAGTTAACGGATCAGCAACAACATAATTAGTTCTGCAGAATTGAATATAAATTGGATTATAACAGCGCAAGTTACGACAAGGAATATTGAATTTAACAGATCTTAATAGAAATTCACAGCAAATATTACCATTGATCAGATTAATCATGAAGGATATATTTAACATTGTTCGACGACTCTTAAGGGTAGGCAGTTTTATTAATGCCAGTCTGCTAGTATATGAAGGCATATCGAGCCATAACCGCAAAAATATCTCAAGCGACAAAAACGAAATTTTACAGGGGAAGGTTTTTATTATTTATTTCTTGTGCAAATTAAGTTAGAAAATTAAACTTTTTTCTGTTATAAATTCATAATAGTACAGAGTGTGACCCTGAAGTTTTTATAGATGATGGCAATGATGCCAATGAGTATATTTATTTCAAAAAACGATATTTGAAAAATATGTCGCTTGAGATATTTTTGCGGTTATGGCTCGATATCCAAGTAATTCCATCCAAGGCCACGCAAGCAGTAGAGTAGAAATTGTTTCTGAACAGATTCGATATGTTCGCTGTAAACATTATAGTGAGGATCCCATACGATGGATCCATACTCCAAAATTGATCTGACAAGCGATACGTAACTGTTTAGTAATAAATGGATCAGTAAATTCCTTTGCTCAACGTTTTATGAAGCCAAGAGTGCTTCTTGCCTTATTTACAGTCAAAAGTAACATGATCATTAAAGTTAAATTTTATGTCTAATCAAATATAAAGAAATAATAAAGATCAATAAAAGAGTCCATTATCTCCAATTGATGACCTCCAAGCAAGTAATTAACCGCGATAAAATTATTTCTTGAGAACCGCATACATTTGCATTTTTTAATATTCAGCTCCATCATGTTGTAATTATTATTGAGAAATTATTGAGATCACTTTGAAGGTTAATATGCTCGATGAAATTATTAAAGGAGAGAAAAACTTTTACATCGTCAGCATACGTCAAGATATTGGCTAAATTAATTATGTTAATTATAAACAGCGAAAAAAGCAGTGGGCCAAGATGGCTGCCCTAAGGAACACCAGATAGCACATAAATATACTTAGATAAGCTATTGTTCACACATACGGTCTACTTTCTACCATTCAAATACGACTCTAGCCGTGTTAAACTCCTATGATTTACACCCATTAAATCCAATTTAGTTAACAGAAGTTTGTGATTCACTTTATAGAACGCTTTTCTAAAATCCGTAAAAATTACATCAGTTTACTTCTGTTGAGAAAAGGTGGCATTTATCATGGATGTTAACTGAAGCACATTAGTCGTTGTTTAACAGCCCTTTCGGAAACCATGTTGATAAGGTGATAATAACGATGAAGTATGATGAACCAAAAAATCGGCAATCAGTTTCTCGAAGATTTTTGGAATAGCGCTCACTTCTGCAATGCCCCTATCAGACTTATTGCCAGGTTTAAAAAGCAGTATAATATACGAGTCCTTCCAAAACGAAGTAATTGAAAGTGAATCCTCTTGTAATGAATGCAAGATTGATTCACTATTTGATTCTATTGCTACGCTGTATAGCGGAGAGTTAAAAGAGTATTCCTACTTTAGAGAATGAAACATTGTTAGATAAGTTGTTCTCTGTGTGATTCAAAGCGTATACATAGTGTCGGTTTTGGAACACACGTCATTACAGTTTAGGTTGAATTTGCTGTAAGTGAATACAGTAAATGCAGTAACGCAAGCCTCTGATACGGATGATTTTTAAATTGCTGGTTATGCAACAAAACATTATTAATTTTTTTTAATTCACTATGTTTTCTCGATTAAATACTAAAAGAGATTTATATCTCACCAATTCATTCATCATAAATATTTATTTTTTAATACCAAGGATTTGATCTTATTAAACTATGGAGTTTAATGTCCTTTTTTTAAAGTAGAGAACTATTCTAATTCCTCCGTTTCCTATTCTCCCTTTCCTACTACCTCTCCTTTTTTATATCCCCTCATCTTAAGGACGTTTTGTACAATGAGTCAACTTGACCTCCGGGTAATGTACTTGTCTCATTTGACAAGAACACGTCCTCTAACCTCAACTAACCTAACTATTCAAATTAAACCCAGTATGTTTAACTTTATGAACTTTCATATTGTTTTGTTTTTACCCTTTAAAAATTAAAATTTCCTGTGGCTTGCAATTCCAAATAAAGGAAATTTTCTATCTATAGCTGTTGTTATTTATTTCTTCAAATAAATGCTTTATTTATTCAAATTTAACAAACCAAATTTGCTGATAATACTCCAGAATACTTTTGCAACGAAAATCCAGCTTAAAAATCCAGTTTAAAACTTCACACTATACGTCGCACTGTTTACTGCTATTTTCTGAAAACACTTTTAATCATTGTTGGTTGGCAAGTTCTATTGTCACTATTGATTTGTTAATTTAATTAATTTAATTTAATTTAATTTTAATTTTCTTTTTTTTGCCTATCTTTCGTGGTCTTTCTAAAGGTATGGTCACATCTAAAGAATATTTAACCCAAAACGTAAAATCTTTCTTTACCATCATGTGAACACAAAATAATTTTAAGGGGCAAACAGAAAAATCTTCAATTTTGGGCAAATAAAATTATTTGCCGTCAAACAAAAATGTTTTAAGTGTGACCACCCAGAGTCAAATATTTTCATAATTTTTGGGCAAATATCTATTTGCTCTTACATACTTACTTACAGAGGCAAATAGCGGCTGTTTAAGGCTGTGTTGTCTACTAGCAAAACTAAATCACCAAAATCGTAAGAAAAATATATGAAATAAAATTTGAAGTAAAGTATTTGTTTCCTGCAAACCTTTTTAATCGTTGTAGATGTATTCATTATATACATATAAATATTTAGCTGCCTGCATATACATACATACATTCAGAGTATGAAATTTAAATACAAATGAATGCACATATCAATTGATATACATCAAAGCTATTCAAAATAGAAAAAATATATTGCTTGATGAGTAAAGGCAAATATTGGAAGATAGCAAAAATTATTTAATTAAATATACATATGTATTATGAATATGTCTGTGAAGTCATCGTAGTCTAGTCGGTAGAGGAATGGCTTATTAGAATTGAGGCCACGGTTCAAAAACCAAGACAACAAGTCCCCAAAAAAATGAAATACGAAAGAATATTTCTTCGGTGACTTCCTCTCAGCAGATTTTTGGCAAAAACTCAAAAAATCTGTCGTCCGGAATCGACTTTAAGCCGTATTTTAGGTTAGGTCAGGTTAGAGGACGTGTACTTGTCAATTAAAACAAGTACAGTACCCGGAGGTCGAATTGACCCATTGTACAACGAAAAAAAAAGCCGTAGGTCAATCCACTCATGTATTAAATTAACACAACATGTGGGTTATGAGAAGTTAGGTTGTAATCCTGACTGAAGGGTTGCAATGATCACTTATGTATAGGGAAAATATATAAGAGATTACTCTTTTTGTTATTGCAATTTTTTTTTTGTAAAATTATTGTTTTTTTAATCTCATTAAAAGATCTTTCTCTGAAACGACCTGATTATAATGTATAATTATAATTCAACGCAGCAACATAACAATAGGTTTCCTCTTACACGAGTATATTCCAGTTTGGAATTCAATCACTGTGGAAGATGCATTTTGAATCAAAGAAAATGCATTTTGAATCAAAAAAAAATCAAAAAATTTTCAAATTAGATCTAAAATAAGTCATGTAATTTTCAATTTTTAGATTTAACATCTATTATAAGATATGTACATCATTTCATCGATTTTCAAATATAGCGATTGACTACACTTGATATAAATATTTGTTTATGTTCATTTTATTGTGATTAAAAAGAGAATTTTTCTGTGCATCCTTTTACCTTTCTGCGCTGAGCCCCTTTTCGAACCCATAGTCGTTTTTTTTTTGTTTTTTTTTTCTTCGCAGAAAATCACTGAAGCTCCGCAACACACAGCGAGAAAATATTCATCTTCCATTATGAATGAAAATACACATACATATGTATACATAAATTTTCTTTCAACACTCTGGTCAAATATTTATTGTGTGTCAAATATTTTTCAAATGTGACCATATGGCAAATATGTTTTCCCATATTTCTGTTTGCCGCTATTTAACGAAAAAAAAAAAATTGCGAAAATAAATGTGAGTAGAGTGACCACAAGACAAAATTCTAGTTCTTTCATTCATATTTCGGTCAAACAAGAGAAAACAAAATTGGAGAAACATTTGCCATATGTGACCGTACCTTTAGCAGTTTTTTTACCCCTATTTTCGTAATTCCTTTATCGTTTTGTTATTGTTTTTTTATGTCCTGTTTTCATGTTTCCAGTTGTCATTACAACCCTTCACTCAGGATTACGACCTAGCTTCTCACACCACTTTATGCCAATTTAATTTATTCTCAAAGTTTTGGCCAGAAATTAAAAACTTGATAAGATTTAATTGGTTCCGGTACAAATATAGAACAAAATTGGTATATAAGTTAACAAGTACTTTTAAAATTACTGACATAAATGTCTTTATTAATTTTCACTTCCGTTAAATTTTTAATTACTTTGAGCGATGTTGTGGACTCCTACTCGTCTTAATGTCACTGATGTCACTAATTTCAGTAATTACTTGGTGTTGCTAAAATACTCTTCCAAAGTGAATGATAGACACTTTTCTTACAAACTGCCTTAGAATTGTTGGCGTACACGTTTGCAGTCAGACATTAGAGTATAAGGAAGTGATTGATTTATAAAGCAAAGTTAAAAAAGTTGTTGTGATTCTATTGATGTCAACATCAATGTGGCGTAATTGAAATTAATTTGACTATAGGTAATGAACAGTGTACGCCAACAGAATGTAAATTAAACAGAAATGACAATTTTTAAATAACTGGAAACAAATTATAAACAAATGTTGTAATTAAACTAAAATTTACGATATTTGGTCTTTTATAACTTAAGCCACAACTCCAATCCTGGAGGGCAACATTATCTCATTATGAGATATCGGAATATGAAGTAAATATACCAAATTGGAGCTACCTACGGCGTAATTTTTTGTTAACGTTTGAATGAAATAGTTTTCGCTTCGAACAAATAATTCGTTGGCGTGTGTTTCTCTACTTTCATAATCTGAATATTAAAAAAGGGTTTACTTAAATGCATGTAAAATATTACGCTTACACGGCAACTGACAGAATTTATGTATTTTTGAATGCTGTTGCCACCAAATGCATTCAGTGTTTTAATATAGAGTGGGTACTATACAGGAATCATATGGTTCCGTTTTTACCTTTTAAAAACATTTGAGCAATATGAGCTCGTAGATTGCAATATAAAGAAAAATAAATTTGTGTTTAGTTTTAATTAATTTCTATATTCTTCGCATAATTCTGTGTGCCCCTGTTCAGAACTCGGTGTAAACAATAACAATTGCTTTGTTTCTTATTCTGTTTTACACTCGTTTGCGTAAACAATAACAATTGTTCGACCGATCTTTACAGCGGAGATCTTCAAACCACGATTATTCACTTCACACGCAACGCGTCTTCACATAAGACTGACTGAATTTTTACTCCGTTGCCTGCTTTGTCTTGCGTAAACAGTCTGATGAATGATCTTGAAGTCGAATGATCATGGCTTCGCCTTCTCGAGATCTCCATAAATGTAAACAGCGTTGTTTCATTGTTGTTTGTGTATTTTGTTTACATTGTTTGTTGTTGTATTTTTGTTTACCTGGTTATTCCCTTTTTATATTGATGTTGTTGGTTGATTTTTGTTTAAGCAATTCATTGTTTTTGTAGCTTTTGTTTATCATTTTAATGTTAAATGATAACACCATTTCCATTTTCGTAACAATACATTCATCAAGAAAATAAAAACTCGCCTTCCAAGAAGAGATTCTGGTACGGCATCCAGAATCTCTGCCCTTTTCTTACTACACTTTATCACTCTTATAAAGCGCCGTCTTTCATCTAATACGTGTCTAATACGTGCAATTACGTTTCTCTCATAAATTGGTGGTATGTTTTAATGGTTTAAACTTTGAACATTCTTTTCGTTTTTGATGCAATTACATAACCTCTTACTTTGTTAAGATATATTCAGAAAAATTTATCCCAAAATGAAAATATGTGTGTATTATACAGGCAAATCTTTTTTACTTAATTTTGATTATGTTTATGCTCCTTTAAAGAATATCGCAATAGTCGCAATGCCCTCTAATAAAGTTTTTTAAAGACACGCTACCGAATATTCTAATCTGAAGTAACTAGAACTAATTTATATCATTTTTTTTTATTAAATTTAAAAAAGAAAAAATTTTTTAATTTAAAATACTCCAAAAGCCATCATTGAAATTTATTATAATGCATAGCGAGATCGAAATAATGTTATACCCGCATCTACATTGTGGCAGTAATAATTACGTTGAATTAATGCCTGCTGGCACGCTTCCAAATTCTAGTGGTTTTAAAATGAAGTGAAGCAATGCATTTGTGTGGTAGCTACATATATGCGGTGATATCATTAAGACTGCAAGAGGGCATACACACAATCTCAAATTTATTTTTATTGAGACTTCTTGGCTTAAATTATGGTAAAGAAATATAATTTTAAATTTAAAAATATAAGCATAACCATCTGGTTGTTTTTCTTTAATGTTTCATTCGCATATATACATAATTGGTCATTACAACCATTCAGTTAGCATTATGGACCTAGTTTCTCAAACCACTTACATCGCGTATGTTAATTTTATTACATGAGTGGCGAGACCTACAATTTAAAGTTGACTCCGGACGACCGATATTTTGAGAAACCTTTCACGGCTGTTTTATTTGCTCTCAGAGATTTTGCCATAAACCTGCTGAGAGGAAGTCGCCGACGAAATATTTTATCACATTTCGTTTAGTTGGAAATGCCTGACCTGGGAGTTGAACCTAGGCCTCTCGTCTAATAAGCCAACACACTACCTACAAGACCACGACGACTTAATGGCTTAATGACTCATGTTTAATTGCTTAGGTTAGGTAGAGTTCTGAATAGAATAAATTCTTTTGTCTCGCTGTATGAACTTATTCAATAATTCAATTCTAATTCTATCAAATAAGATTTTAAAGTCGTTTCTAGAGAGTAGTCAGCTTTTCAGCATAATTTGTCACACTCATATCAATGGATGTCAACCACCACCTAGCTTATAATGGGTGATTTTTTAAGACCTACAGGAAAATTTTTCAAAAAAAAACATAATATTCAGAAAAATGCTTGAAATCTTTATTTGAATCGATAGTACGGTCCATATAATTTAATGTTTGAGGATTATTTCATGCAAATGTTAACCGCGACTGCGGCTCAAATGGTCCATCCGCTTAGTCCAATTTTGGCATACTCTTTCCAACATTTCGGCCGGTATCTCACGAATAAATGCTTCAATGTTGTCTTCCAATGCGTCAATTGTAGCGGGCTTGTCTGTATAGACATGAGCTTTAATATAGCCCCACGCACGATCTAGGCGGCCAATTGACCGGTCCCGAACGTGAAATATTTTGAAAGGCTTCACACCTAAATCTTTCCGCAAAATTTTCCACGTTGTTGAGTAACAGAAGCCCAATTGCTGCGAACGGCGACGAATCGATAATTGATGGTCATCATTAACACTGGCCGATACAGCTGCGATATTTTCTTCAGTTCGCACTCTACGTAAGCGTGTTGGTGGTTTAATGGCCAACAATGTAAATTTGGTGCGAAATTTAGTCACAAAAGCCCGAATAGCCGCTTCAGTGGGTCTATTAAACTGACCATAAAATGGAAGAAACGCGCGATGAACTTTCTTAACAGAGCACGCATTTTGATAATAAAATTCAATGATTTGCAAGCGTTGTTCGTTTGTAAGACGATTCATGGTTAAATTATAGACCAAACTGAAGATGTTTGACAGTGAAACAAAACACGAAACGTGCGTGAGCTGTTTAAACCAGTGTTGCCAAAAAGATAACAACTAAAAACCACTCGTTAAAAAAAATTATTTCTTCTTATTTCTCAAAATGTAAAAATATAGCATAACGTAGAAGGCAGAGGGAATACAAGTGCTTTCGTAATCTTTAACAGAAATCTGATGAGAGGAAGTCACAGATGAAATATTTTTTAATATTTTCGTTTTGATGGCAGACCTGGTGTTTGAACCGCGGCCTTACGTCCAATAAGCCAACTTACTACCTACTAGACTAAGGCGATTATGTTCTGTGTGAAGTTTCTTTCATAAATTAAAAATGCAGTTTTTTATGAGAGTTTTATGGGATGGTAAAACCTGCCTTTCTTGTCTTCAGTAGCAAGTGAACAATTCTTATAAGCTATAGGGTCTTCCAACAAGGACTTTGGAATTTCTGTCAATTTAGTTTTCATCCATAACCAAATCACCATGCATGACTATAGACAACGACGTGAGTTCGCTGGATAGGATATGAAGCAGTTGGCAACTGACCTTTATTTTAATCCAAAAATCATCTTTAGCGATGAGGCCTATTGATGCCATCATATGTGGCGTATAGCACCGTTTAAATTTTCACTACGGCATCTCCAAATACAGCGCATACAAAATGTCCATGACATATCGGATGTCATAGATTATTTAAATAAGTGCGTCGGTCTTCAGATAGCAGGGAAATTCAATCAGACATATGATTAATTTTTTTAACCAACAAAATGATAAGCTTGCTGCTGTGACCTGAATTCAATATTTTTTAGTGATTGCATTCATTTTTATTCATTGAATTTTTAATGCGCCACTTTTGTTCACAATGAATACAGCAAATGCTTTTCATCTTTTATTTTCATCTTTCTTGCTTAATCATGCAAATGTTGACTAAAAACATTTTTCAGCTTTATGATTAAAACAATGGTGAATTTTTTTCTTCCTTCAAATAGTAATCAATGGATTCAACATATTTGGCACGTATTATATAAATATATACTACATGCGGTACATAGTAGATTATATACCGTATAACACCATAGGCAACGTTTTAGTTTGGACGCATATATTTCATATTAAAATGTGTCATGAACTTAAAACATATCGAGAATCCGACCATAACTTTTAGACCCGGCACTTCTAATATATGTACACAGGGCCACAAAAGTATACATACGGTTAAAAAATTTGTGGGCCTGTACGGGGTCTGCACAGGGCCATATATACCTTTATACATACGATTAACAAATTTCTGAACCAATGCAAAAGACCGTGTTAAAATCGAGGAAAGTTGTCAAACAATTGTAAAGATTTTCAAAGAAAACATGTTGGTTAAAAAATTTCTGAAATTTGTTAACCGTATATATATTTTTGTGGCTGAGTGTGTATCCGTAGATCGAGCCTTAAAAAAACTTCATAATTCTAGCTTATTTGTCACTTTTGATACATACTTGTAGTACATGGAATTTTCGCAATTATTGATAGATTTTGTTAAAAACTTTAAATATTTGTATTTATTTTAATTCATTTTAATAAAACTATTTTATATTATTTACGTCAAAATTTTTAACATGATGTATATTGCAACGTAAAATCAAACACTTCATATCAGCTTGATTTTATTATAACATTGCTTTGTGGCAATTTATAAGTTTCCAATTGTTTAGATGTGTCATTGTCACTCGCATCAGTAATGCTTTAAGTTGAGTAATGGCTGAAGCCTGATTGTGCAAACGATCGTTATATTTCGTTAGAAAAATTTGTTGTCAACGTCCCGTGAGGTGAAAAAGTTTCCCGTTGCAATAGACCATCGATTATGGTAATAACAATGCTCTCTTTTTGATTCTTCTCTAGTTTCCCGGATAAAGGTTTCCCCAAATATGGCTGTAAGAAGTTGCTACGCACGTAGCATGTAATTGCATCCAAAACTGCCAATTCGATTTCGGTGGACCACGAATTTTATGACGAAAATAAAATTCAATTAGTTACTCATCTACAGCAACAAAATGATTGGGTTTATTAAAACCGAAAAACTTTCAGCTCATTTTTCGAAAAGGCGTAATAGGTGAACATTTATCATCATTTCCGAGTAACACATTATCAAAGAGAATGATTTTGTTTATCATACGTACTATTATCATCGTAGTATCTATGAAAAAAACATAGGACAAAATGTTCTAATGTTTGTTTGTCACATATTTATGTGTAAAAAAGTAAAAAAGATTTCAGGAAATAGCTGCTGGCAATCTGCGTGAAAATTGGGTTTCTCTTCCCAAACTAATAAAGGCATACGATTCTCTGTTCCAAGTAGTACCATCTTTGGCGATTAAAATTCTCTTGTCGTGTTTGTTGCTGCCAATACTTTCGTCAGTTCATAAGATGAGATTCTGTTTTCTTCGTCTTCAGAGTTTTCAGCAGTAGGTACATAATCGGTTATTCCAACCTTTCGTTGTAAATTGGAAGTATATGACCTAAGGTTGGAAACTTGGCCTGACGTCTAATAAGCTGACACGCTACGTACTAGATTACGACTACTTTTATCAATATCATGAACATATCAAGAACAGAAAATTCAACCTCTTCACTTTCATCCAACACTTAACTTTCAATTCCTTCTCAAATACCATAAATAATGTATTATTTACGATAAAACTTCACAAAATCTCTGAAAACTTAGAAAAATTACATACGCAAGACTAAAGAATCCATAGAAAAGTCGTATGTATCAAAAATGTTACATAAAACAGAATGATGAAGTTTTTGAATTGTTTAAGTCCTGTTTAAAATTTTCTTTTTTTATTTGGTTTAAAATAATGGCGATAACAACACTAACGAATTATAAAAATATCATATAACTTTCTGAGTTAAAATTATATGATCTGAAAAATTTAAATGTATCATTTTTGATACAAAGCTCGATCTACGGACATATTCTAGAATTATTAAGTTTTGGATTTTTATTTTCACGTTATTTTTTAAAATGCTATGAAAATAAATTAACAATAATTTGTTAACAACATACATTTGTTTTGGATATCTTCCCAAACATTCTTTCGAATTTTTGGTTTCACTCGTACATGTATCTCAACATTATTCAACAAGTTCTCAATTGGATTGGGTTCCTGAAATATTGGTTTCCTTTCAGCAACTCTCCGCTAGGCGTAAATTTTGCTTTGAATAAATTTCCATATTGGATGCATGTTGTCTTCAGCGAATGGTTTTATGATGCTTGTTAGTATGTTTTAGTAAATGTGGCGGTCCATTTTAGTAGTAATTTTTTGCAGTATTTTGCCATGACACTGCTACGATCACGTTGACCCTGTTTAGTAGTGTACTTTATTTGATGCTCCAGGCAAGCAAAACCCCAAACGGCAAAAGTTCGACTCGATGCTCCAAGGTATGTTTTTATTTTGACACAAATGGTTTACGTTGTCCAATACATCAACGTTTTTCTACTGTCCTAGAATGAATCCTACTGAAACAATATTTTACAGCCGCTTCATAAATTAGACTATTTTCACTGGGTGTAGGTTTTCGGGCTTTGACATTTTTGCTAATATCTTTCAGTGTTGCTGTGTATTGTAAATCTTGGACTTGGAAGTAACCAATGCGGTTTTTCCATCAGTATTCATTTGTTGTATAAGCTTTCGTTCATAAACCGAACTGCACGTATCTTTCGCTATTTCTAATCAAGTATTTTGATGTAGTTCAACGTAAAGTCGAACAAAACATTCATTATCATCGTCGAAATTTATTAAATCTGATGCAAACAAAATTTTGTCCTTAATATCGTTAAGAATAATTACTAATCCCACGTGTACCTGTATTTACTTAAAAATTATGTAGAAGAATACTTTGCATTTATTATAAATTACGTTGATTATTAAAAAATTATCTTCATTAAATTTATTAAGTGCTAACGGAATGTAATTTTTATTTTGTAAAATATTCAAAATTGCATACACGTACTACATCTGCTCAGCAACGACTTTCTTATATAAAATAAGTTATTCCAACAAACTCTTCACTAACCTACTCAGCTGTATTATTGTAGGCTACAGGCTTTAAAAAGAACAAAAATTTTATTTTTTATTTTTTGCTTTATTTGTAGTTTGTACATGCGGCGTATGAGTGATATTGAATTAGAGTATTGGGATCAAGCATACTTACAATGGTGTCGGTTTCAAGTATCAATACCTCAATTTTGCACAAAATAAAACATTTTAATACCCTTAAGCTGGATTCACCCATTGTTTTTTTATATGTAGTTTGACGTTTCTCTTTTTGAGAGAGAGAGCGAAAGAGAGTAAGCTTGCTTCGGAACATTTTCAGCTCGAATTGGTTTAATTCTAATTTTTGTTCCGGAACAATTGAACTGTGCTGCCAGCTACTTTAATTTTTTAAGTAAAGTTGAACTGAGCTGCCACATCATATTATATGTACATTTGTATGTATCTATTTATGTATGTATAATATCCATTATTATCCATTTTTTTCACTTCAACAATTTCAGATTTGTTTTAATTTACAATTTCTTTGTAACACAATAAAAAATATGATCACACTCAAGCCAAGAAAGCAAACGAATTGCAATCATCTGCTACTGTGCTGCCTAATTGTAAAACGCATCGTTTACAAAGATATTTCATATGGTAGCCTTGTTTTTACAGAACAATTGTTCAAAGTGGGTGAATCTTTTCGGAACAAGCTCTCAAAAAACTGAATTTGTTCCGGAACAAGCATTTTGTTCCGAAACAATGGGTGAATCCAGCTTTAGGACCATTATTACTGCTTGCTGTTAAAGTTGGGTTTAGTTAAAGGTACCTTTAGCTAAAGAGAATTGGAAATTTACCTTTAACTTCTTTTCGTTATTACAACCTACTGATAAAATAAAGCTAACTTTTTCAAAAATATGACAGTGTCGGAGCAATGTCGATAACACTGCTAAATTAAAAAAAAAATATTTCTTCTTCTTCTTTGTTGTATTTGATCATTTTGTTTATATTTGAAGTTGCCATATTGAAAATAATATATACCATGGCAAGTTCAAATATAAACTTAACTTTAAAGTTAAAGGTAGAATGGTCGTCCCTTTAGCTAAACGCTCACTTCTACTTTATTGTCTACTAATAATAATGAAAAACAATTTATCTGCCCGTTAAAATCCCCAATTTAGTTAACGACAAGTTGTAATAATGGCCCTTAGTCTTCTTCTTCAGAAGACTAATCTAACTAAATAACTTTAGGACTATATTCTCATATAAAGTATTTGTTATACCCGTTTACCCTATTACATGTTTTATTTTAATACGGATATATTGGTGATATGGTTGTGAGTAGAAATATATGTATATATATAAGTATATACATAAAGTTAGAGTACGAACAACTTTAGCTTTAATTTTTCTATTTTCACTTAATTTTTTTACAAACTTTTATACATGTTACTGAATAATAATTTAATAGCGACTTTATTACTTGCAAAACTTTCTCCAGTTGTTTTCTAGAGCCTTCCTTAATGCACAAATCTTAATTACTTTGGTGTTTTTGTTACATTTTTATTGCTTTGATATAAAGTTAGTTTTATATTTCCCTTGAGATTTTGTAGAAATTTTTTAAGTGCCTGTAGCCTTGTTTACATTTTTCTTTTTCGTATATAAACGTTGAGTTAAAATTGATTGAAAACGATTCAAGGACAAGCGAACATACATGTCACATTTGTGTCCCAAACAATTGAATAATAAAAAGTAATACACACTTTTTCAATATTTATGGCTCCATATAGTTTTTAGTTGAATTCTAAAACTTTTTTGTAACTATTTAAAGAAAAACTGATAGTTTACAAGTCGTACATTCTCCTATGGTGCAGAAGCGCGGACGCAATTAAGCAGTAGCCTTGAGGGTATTCGAGAGAAAGTAATACGTAATATCTGCGGTCCAGAGCGAATTGGCTCCTTTACGACATGGATGTTGTGCAGTGCACCAACTTCAAGCGGTTGAGCTGGTTCTAGACCGTTATTTAATGAGTAGGTTAACAGAAGTCGGCAAAGATAATAATATTGTCTTCTAAGTACGTCGAAAAACAGTATTATTTAGCCACCTACTGTTGTGGTTGGCTCCCAAACTGTATTATATTTTGTATCGGCTAATATCATCAATGTTTGCATTATTGTGTTCTAAATACAGAATTTTTGGAGAGTTCTGTATTATTAAAATTAAATTAAATGAATTTTGTGTGAAATATCATCGATATTTTTTATTCTTTCGAAAGACCTATTGATGCCATCGCTCATGTATCCACCACTGCTTCTCCGAGCGGAGCGTATACGAAATATCTAATTTTTCAACTTTAATATAAATATAAATTGGTGTATATATAGGAGATCGTCTTGATTTCAGCTATTTTTGCGAAGAGGTATAAAAGTAACGAAAAAAAAAAATTTTTTTATAATCTACAGTGAAAACAAAAACCCAGTCAGTGTAAGATGAGAAGAGGATTTGTAAACAACTTAATAAATAAAGTACCTGTTGAATTACATCTGCCTGGTTATCAGTTTTGCGGACCTGGTACAAAACTTGAAAAACGTTTAGCAAGAGGAGATAAGGGTATAAATTTATTAGACGCAGCTTGTAAAGAACATGATATTGCTTATTCACAATCAAAAGATATAGACACAAGACATCAAGCAGATAAAATTTTAGCTGAAAAAGCCTGGCAACGAGTTAAATTTAAAGATAGTGATATTAAAGAACGTGCTAACGCGTGGTTTTTGACAAACGCTATCAAAGCTAAAGTGAAATTTGGATTAGGTATGAAGGATCAGAGACATAAGAAAAGAAAGAATTCAAAAAGAACGAAAAAAAGGAAAAATGAATAAATGTAATAAGAAATTATTCACAGCTACTGTGAGAAAAACTTTAAAACAATTGAAAGAACAGAAACCCCTTGATATAAATGATGTTTATAGAATAGCTCAAAAGGCTATTCATTCAAATTTTAAAGGTAAAAAGCGAGCAGATATTATAATACCGAGAGTTATACCTGTACCGAAATTTGGAGGATTTCTTCCACTTATTCCCATGCTAACAGCATTGTCAGCGCTTGGTGGTTTGGCAAGTGGAGGATCCGCTATTGTCAAAGCAGTAAATGCTATCAAAAATGGAAAAGAACAATTGGATGAAGATAACCGTCATAATAGATATATGGAATCAATTGCAATGGGTAAAGGGTTGAACTTAAAACCATATAAAATTGGATATGGTCTCTACTATAGTCCAGCTCCAAAAAACTATTAGATAACCTACTTAATCGCCCATTAACAGATTTGGATTTGCATAAATATGGAAGACATGTTAAACACTTTAGGGGTGTTTTCATGCGTGATTCTTTACCTGAAAAACCATTCCAACAAGAATGCGGTATTTTTAATTTAGATGATTCAAATGGTATGGGAACACATTGGGTAGCATATTATAAAAACCACAACTATAAAGAATACTTTGTTAGCTTTGGAAACTTACAACCACCACTTGAGATTGTCAACTACTTAAAATTTCCTATTGAATATAATTATGAACGAAAACAAAAATTTAATACATTTAATTGTGGACACTTGTGTTTAAAATTTTTATTCAATAAATATAAATTAAAATGAAATAATTCAGATTACATCGTCCCGCACTAACACAACCTACTATTAACTTTTTAAAGAAGGGGAACAAAATGGTAACATCAGCTGAATTGGAAGAACTATTAACAAAACATAGTAATCACATTGATAAAGAGCATACAGATTAATTTTTAAGCCTTATAAATGAATTAGAATTAATTAATATGCAACATTAGTAAAATAAGTAATCCATTTTTATGTATTAATAATGTCATACGTTTGTATTATTGTGAAAAAATTTACT
The DNA here is from genome assembly GCA_932273835.1 of Sarcophaga variegata. NCBI lineage: Eukaryota > Metazoa > Arthropoda > Insecta > Diptera > Sarcophagidae > Sarcophaga > Sarcophaga variegata. The sequence goes on along the minus strand of OW026362.1, from coordinate 55,421,651 downwards.
CAGAATCTTTTGACATTTGCAGATGCCAAACATTTTATGAAAAATATTTGTTAACAGTTAAGCTATTTAATCTGTATAAACGAATGTTTAACTATTATTATGTTAAATAGATATATGTATTGTATTGTATAAAAAAATTACATGTTACACAAACACTCATTCGGTCCGTCCAATCATTCGTACATACGTACATATATTTTCACATTACAGTCTACTTGTACTCTGGGATGTAAATGAGAAAACGTGCACACACTCATTCTGTCCGTCCAATCATTCGTTTAAAAAGCAATGCCAAATAAAGGAACAAGAAGAAGCAGGCATGCACCAAATTTTGTATGGAAAAAATGAAAAGATATGCATGCTCCCAAATTTTAACACACACACACATACACATTAAAAAGCATTACCTTTTCATAATACATGTTACAAACCTAAAGACCGATCGCACACAATTCATTTTCACAATTATGTTCTTACTCTTTTACAGCTATGCATGCACCAAATTTTGGAATAAGTGCCCCCGAAGGTACATAAACATACTACTAACAGAGTATAATGCTTTATTCCTGGCGAACAACACAAAAAGTAAAAATTCAATCTTTGGTAAAAACCGAAAAAAATTTAAAATCTTTTTGGGCAGCCTTCACATAAAGTGCACAATTGTAAAATAAATTTGAATATTTATTAAAATTTTTTCAATGAGGACAAAAGTAACAACATTGTCAACATGTGGCGAATGAAATAATCGATTTACGCTTGTACAGTTTTTATTAGATTTTTATTATAGTCCAAACTGTATTCATTTTAGTTTAAATAATATCTGAATTATACGTCGAAATATCTGTTATATTCGAAAACAAAACAACAGGCCAACGTCTTGGCATGCACTTGTATGCGTAATACGCAACTAATTGATCAAGGGCATCAACCCCAACTTTTTTCTGTAGTAAAGATGTATTATAAATTGAAATTTTGAAATGGTACTGAATTGAACAAATATTTATTTATACTTAATACACGTATTGAATGGAATAGAAAAACTAATAAAATTCCGAAACTAATATTAACTTCTTTTTAAGTCCGGATTGTGTCTGCCAATGTGATGGTACTCCTAGTAGTTGAGTAGCAAGGTTAATCATTTAAAATAAATTATCACTTGTTATAATATAATAATCAAAACAATAGTTTTTCTCTGGCTGCGTATTTCGCATATTTTGGGGTATCGTAACAAAGTCCCCAAATTTTAATGCCATACTGTGTAAACTTTTATAGGAATATATTGGTGAAAACTGCATCGGCCTCCTAATGAACCTAACTGGTCATCTAAAAATGTCTCAGCTGGTTATTCCATTTGTCCTCAATATGCCTTTTCTTTCTTCTCTATCTCCAGCGTTATCAAACCTCAGACACTTTGATATGCTCATAAATCGCTTGGGGTTCATTGTATCTCGAAAAATTGGTTTTCATCTTATAAAACTTTCCATCCTACAAGCCAGTGAAGTTTTCTCCATTAGATTTATACATTATTTATTATTATTTACTTTATTATCTTGTCATATTCGGACATATTCATATATTCGGTCTATTATCTATATCTATTATTGTTATTTATTTATTATTAGTCATAGCACAACAAGATAATAATCTTATAAATGAAAGTGCTATGGGAGTACATCAAAGAAAGAAAATAATAACAAATCATTGATTATATATGTAATGAAATGTTTGAAATAATGTAGAAATAAAAATGAATAAGAACGTGAAAAATCACGGGAAATAGCAATCGATACAAAAAAGGATAAAAAAATGAATATGTGTAAAAAATAAATTAGGAAAACTGCAAAGAACAATATATACAAATATAAAGAAATATATAAACAAAGTAAAAATATATACATATACTAAGATACAATGAAATTTAAAGATATATTAAATAAAAAAATGAAAAATTAAATATAATCAAAAAAAAAAATTCACAAAAAAAAATCAAGATATGCTAAAAACTACTTGAACAGTATAATTCCATTTTGAACTTAACTGCATTGCCCATATTCTGAATATAATTAGGTAAAGTATTCCAAAGACTGATGGTGTATATAAAAAACTGGCGTTGTGACAAAAGAGTCCTATGTCTGTGTTGGATAATCTTCATACTGATCGTGGTTGTCGTAGGCGTTTTTAGTCGACTGTCGTATTTGTAGTCGAATTTAAAACTCAATGGTATCGTGAAAACTTTACGACTATGTCAATTTTGTAAGAGTTGTAATGTAATAGACTGCTTAATTTTATTTGAATTTGAAGCAGGTTGTTACAAAAACTGTCCAGAACAACAGTTTTTTACAATAATTAAAACAAAAAATAAAATAACAAAAAACAAATAAACAATAGTAAAAATAATTTCATTTGTTGCCTGGATATTTTTTTTTTAATTATGTTGAGCGTCGCATTTTATTCATCTTCAGAAGATGAAGAAGAATTTTGTGTTTCAGATGCTATTAAAAAAATTAAGGCATCAAAGCGATATTTTCCATGTCTAATAAGAAGTGTGTTTAAACATATGTACATATTTTTCGTGAAAGAGATATCTTAAGCCAATTTATTCCAGATTTGTTAGTTATATTAGGCTTAACAAAGAGCCCTTCAAATATGTTTTAACGACGATTTCTCCGAAATTGAAAACCCCAAGGAAGCAAATCGGAGTGTTCAAAGTGGTCAAGCTAACTGCTGCTTTAAGAATACTAGCTGAAGGAATGTCTTCCAGTCTTCTGTAAGCGAAGCCTTTCATATATGCATAGAAGATTTAGGCCTTTTACTAGGGTTCATTGTGCTAAACACAATGGGGTCGCTTAAGGCCTAAAGGTTCCTTGTGTTGGACCAATGCGTGCATGTCTAATAAATTCACTGCAGCCTCTTCAACTGGTGTTAAAACATGCTGTTTATAAGTTCCCCCCCAGTTGTATGGCTTTCGGCCATGTTATATGCGAGTTTTTTTATTTTAAATTTAAAATCTTGCCATACCTTTAACCAGCCTTCCCCTGTTCGAATGGGAGGACCAATGGCATTTATTTCCGCTGCAATACTACTCCACTCTTCTCTTATATTTATTTTATTTAAACTTTTATGATATCCTTCTGTCAAGTACGGTTTTGATTCCATGCATTCAACCAACTTGGCCAATTGTGCTAGTGTAGTAATTTTCAAGCTAGAATTTTAAAAATCATAAGAAAATTTATTTTTACTAAAAGTAATTCTGCCTTACATTTTATTTCCATCCATTTAAAGTATATTTTATTTTATTGAATTTACTTCGTCGTCGTGACTAAAAAGGCTTACGACTATTTTTGAAATATTTGACAGGTAAATACGACTACCTCGATACGGTTGTTGTAATAGATTTTTAACCAGCGTCGTATTTAGAGACGTTTTTGCCAACCACGATAACGTTTTTTAAAAACGCCTCAAATACGCCACATAAACGACTATCACGATAAGGGTGATTAAGTTTTTTTATTATTATTAATGACGTCATTACAGTCGTGTATGTAAACTTTTTCTTTCTATAGATGTACATAGAATTTACTTGACATAGAAAAAACTTAACAAAACAGACTTATACATATACATGACCGCGGAAAACCAGCAGACATATCTTCGCATTAATTATAATTATAAAAAGGAACCGTTTGTATAAGCAGGGTTTATTGCAAGTCAACTCCAATTAATAGAATAGCTGCGAAAAGTGGCTTAGCAACATATAGAAGCGCAAAAAAACTTTTTTTAAAACAATAGACAAGCCAGGCTTAACTTTGTAGTGAATCATGTAATCTTGATCATGTCTAAATGGAAAACTATTCACTTTTATGACAAATCAAAAGTAAGTCTAAAGGATTCTGATGGTTTAGAGCTAGTGCGCAGACTAAGAGAACAGCGTCTTAACCCTCAGTATACTAAAGGCTCTGTGTGGCCCGGCGGTGGGAACATACTAGAATGAGAATATTTCTCGTGCCAATCCATAAGATAGATACGTAATGGTTTGTTTTATCTACAAAGATATACAGCGGACAGCAAAAGTCTACGTACCTCAATGTATTTATTGGCAATTTCATGAATTTTAACTAATAATCTGTAAAAATAATTGATGTTTTTTATATTTATTTTATTAATTTATTTCTAATATATTGTAAAACAAAAATATTTTTGAAGTTTTTAACAAACCATAAGAAAAATAAGGAAACTTTTCTGTTGACTTCATATTTTCGCATCGCTAAAGTATAGGTACCCCCAAGAAGAACACAGAGTAAATTTTAAAATTCAAAGCCCCAATATATTAAAATGTTATACTCAGCATTTAGTAGGATATCTCCATTTGTCATTGAATATACCAGTTTTGTTTAGCATTTCCTGTTGATATTTGCCGCCATTCAATCATGAGCAAGTATTTCATTTGATTTTTGTTTGAGGTTTCGCGACTACGTAACCGTTCTTTGTGGCTTTGTGCAAGAGCTTGTGGAGATTTTGGAAGGCAAATCACATGTTCACATTATACTATACTATGTCCAGACATGCACTTTTATTAAGTCAATATTCGGTTTATTGATTACAATATTTTAAGTGTTTAGACATAACAATATATGCAGTTCAGCTGCTTATTTAATATTCATTTGACAGCTGGTAAAGAAAACAGCTGGTTGTTTCAACAACATTGTTTTTTTTTTTTGTTGTTGTTGATATTTGAGTTGTCAAATTTCAATAGAAAGTGTTCGGAAAATTCTAATATGCTCACGGAACGTACTTATGACAGCGGTGTATTTAAAGTTTTAATCAATATTATAACAAATTATGAATTTATTGAGCAATAATTAATTGACATTTTACATGAACATGAACATAGTATTACCAGCATAATGATTGGATTCAATGCTTTTTGGACACAATAACCATTACGAATTCTTAATTCTTCCGAACTTTAGGTGGATTTATTATTTAGAAAGTTTAAATACTCCCTCTTATTCATTATTTCCTCAATAAAATTCAAAGTGCCCACACCTGGTGCTGTCACATATGCCTACTACCGATGCCATGCTTAATATTTTCAAACAAATTCTTTGGAGAGAGCTCTTTATCATTCTTCCTCCATACTCAAGAATGTCAAATAATGAATTTTTTTCAGACAGACTCGTACAGATTTTTTTTATTGTTGAGGAAAGACAAATGAGGAACTCGAACCCAAAAAAGGGTTAGGCATGGTAGTGGTACTACACTGCTGTAACGATGTGTATCGGCATTAGGTGTGCCCAGTTTGGAATATATTGAGGATTTATTGAATAAGAAAAATACTCTTTCATTCTAAAGTAAAAATCTAATTGAATAAGTAATTTTAAATAAATAATTTTAAATTAAGCAAATTCTTTTGAATTTTAGCAACTACAATATTATTTAATAACGACAGAACGACCTTGTAACAAAATTGTAGCCACAGCAGCACTGATTAAAATGATTACATTTGTGTATCCATATATTGTAATTCAATGCCAAAAGAAATTAAAAATAAATATCTTTATTAATGTAAGTTTGCTCACTCTACCCCAATTTTTTGTTTACTTTCTATTATAGTCTGTCGCACATCGAATAGTAAACAAAAAGTAAACAAATGTCATAATATTGTCCCCAAAAGAGTCGTTGTGTATTACAATGAGATCGAGGAAAAAAAAGAAAAAGGTGGGAAATCTCTTGTTTAAGTCAGCAAATATCCTGAACTATTTTGAAAAAAGAATCAAAACAATCAAAAAAAAAACCTCACAGCTTTATTATATTCTATATACAGTGGTGGTCTTTGAATTCCCACACCCGTCTATACTTCAAAAAATGAATTTAACAATAATTGACACTTTAAATCATAAAAGCAGAAAATGAAATTAATCCGAAACCGTGTAATCCAGTTAAATATTTTTTATCTCACTGAGAAAATAACAACCAGGTGTGCTATTTATATGTAACAAAATTTGTTGATCTCTTCAATGAAACCCATTTAATTTTAATAATTATTGTTGATGTTACTATTTACTTACTAGGTTTTATTTTATTTTAAGCTATTTTAAATAGTATGTAGCAATGAAAAGAATCCTATTAGGAATAAAATATTGAACACAAATTTTGTGATGGATGGGTGTGCTAATTATAAGACCACCACTGTACATATGTGCATGGCTATGAATCCATATTAATACATATACAAAATATAACAAAAACAAAAATGTTATTAATTTTTTGCTTGTGTTAAACTGCTATACTTTTTACCCATTTCCTTTATAAAAGCAAGTAAGCAAACAAGTATAGTAAAACCTATTTACTGTATAAAAACACTAGACGACTAAAAATTTCACATTTTTTCAGAAATATTTAAATTTTTTGATAAAATCTATCAATAATTGCGAAAATTCTACATTACTTCAAGTGTGTATCAACAGTGATACATAAACTAGAATTATAAAGTTTTTTAAGGCTCGATCTACCGTTAAATCAATGTATCAGCGGAAAAACAAAGTGTTACGTTGTTCTACAAGCTGGTTAAAGTAACTTTCTAAATAAATATTTTAAATTCTCAATCTTAACTGTTAAAATATCGAGAACTTGGCATGTTGGATTATAAGATCATGATAGGATGAAATACATGCGAACGAGGTAAAGCTTGTGATTGTGATCAATATGACGAATTTAATAACGTCCCTAGTCTTACTGTATTCATGTTAACTCGCAGCCTCCAACGGACTCCACCTGGAGGGCATACTAGCACAAGCTAAATTTTAACTAATGCGTGCAGCCAAGCCCAAACACATGGAATTAGAATATGAGATGGGCTTATGGATTGTAATCCACCACCTTATCTAATGGATACTGAAAACAAAAGATGTCTGAGCGATCTAATACATTGCGGAAGCTGGATGTCAAGAAATTGACATTACAAAGAACAGCTCAACTCTCTAAGAAGCTCCGTCAATCCCCATCTAATCTCAGTGACATTTGTGGCCTGTGGACCAACATCCTCCCAATCCTTGCAGACTACTACGGAAACAATCCTTGGTTTCGAGCCTCTACCTAAACGAAACTAATGGCAGGTGCAACGAAACGTAAAACACCGCATATAAGAAAAACGATGCAGGCCGCCGCTACGCGAGCCATTGTAGAGAAATACAGAGAGAAGAGATGGGATAAGAAAGCAAGAAAGACGAGATCATTTTTTATTTTATATAATGGGTGAGCTGTTTTGATATTTTTTTTTTAAGTGTAAATTTTGGATTCTAAAGAAAGTGTCCTGTCATATATCAATCGAAAAATGCTTTCTAGATTTTGCCACTTACCATATTAAAACTAACCAAAGAATATTGTGCAATATGTGAGAAGAGTGCATTTCTAGGTCTAAATTAATTTTTAGTGAAGTCTATTCTTGTCTCAATGAGTACGATAAAGTACAGAATGATGTGACATAGGAAGTGTTTCGATGCCTACAATGCATGACATTGAAAAGTGCTCCGTGAGTACGGTCTTGGGTGTACTTAAGTCTTCCTTAGTCAATACAAAAACATTCATGGTATTCTCTTTGTAATACTTTCTACATATTGTTACGTTTTTCCCTTTTTAAAAACGTTTAGAATTTGAGTTCGTTAATTGCAAAATTTAAATTGAAAAATTGAAATTTTGAAATGGTACTGAACTATAACTGAAAGAGTACTTTTTCGCACTTTTGTAACAAAATATATAAAACCCTTCAAGCAGGATTATGACCCATCTTCTCACACCACTTATGTTGTATGTGTTAATTTTATACACGAGTGGCGGGACCGACAGTTCAAAGTCGACTCCGCACAACAGATTTTTGAGAAACTTTTTCATTGCAATTTTATTTAATCTCAGAGTTTTTGACAGAATGAGGTAGGCGAAGGAATATTTTTTTTCATTTTTTCCTATGTTGGATACGTCTGTCATGGGGTATGAACCACGAGTTCACATCTAAATAGTAAGCCAGCACACAATAGTGTACTATATAGATATACTAGACTGTTTATTTATTTATATTTAATACACGTACGGTACGGAATAGAAAAACTAACGACGTAAACGTGATCCCCACCTATAAAGCAAAAACTGCTGATTTTGAGCGTAACAAAACGTAAAAGTTCCGTGTAGCCAAATGTCGACGGAACGCTATGGAACATACTTTCGTTTGTAGCATATGAAGAGCAATGTAAAAGCTTACCGATATCACATTACGGTTCGGCAAGCGTTTTCATTGTTGTTCGTGTTCTAAAAACGAATGTACGTTAGCTAACCGGGGCTAAAGTTTAAAAGCGCAACACTTAAAATATGTAATAATAAAAAAGTACTGAAAGCGTCGTGAGGGAACTGCTGTATTTTGGAAATGGAAAAGTACTGAAAAAAGTACTAAAGTACTGAATTTTTCAAAACTGATACGCACATTATCAGTATGATGAACGTTTTCGATGTGGAAGGTCCTTGTTCTCGCCTTCTCAAGAATTCTATGGCGACTGCATTGTATCCAATGCAGTCGATTGCTTGTTGATCTTAAAAAATCTATCTTTTGTTTACCACAGTCTGTAAAACTTGAATTGTGATTAAACTGTTTAACTTTATGTAAAAATTAGCAGCACAATTTGTTTGTAGATAATACTTCAACACGAAATTAACACACATAACACACATAGCAGTCTGGTTGTAATCCTTACAAAAGGTTTGTAATTTATTAAGCATACCAATAGTACCTCAATTTAATAGAAAAATAATGGATTTCAGTTTACAATAATTTTTCGTACGTTCTCTTTTTAATAAATATGTATGATTTATTTCAAAAATATAATATTTTTAAAAGTATTGTTACGAAAATTAATGATTAAGACAAAGGTGTTTTGCTTTTATATCGTTTAACATTAAAATTATAAACAAAAGCTAAAAAACAAAACAATGAACATGTTTACGAATTATCACACTGCGTAATATACCAACAAACACCACCATAAAAATAATGTAAAAAAGTAAACAATAATACAACAACAAATGCTACAAGAATAAATGTAAACAATAAAAATTAAACAAAAAAATGTTTTTATTTTTTTTATTTATTTTTATTCACTACAATTTCATTGACTAGGTTCATATTGACAGTATACTTAATACTTAATTCTATATAAAATATATTCCTCATACGCACACATACCCATACTACCTGTAGTGGAACAATAACTCAGAAAAGTATGCAATAAAATATGAGTTTAATTTTGTAGTATAATGAATTAATGGAATCTAATATCACTCATACGTATGCTTGGTATAGAATTCAATATGGGATACATTACCACAGTGCTTGTACTGCCATAATTGTCCTGAAAAGTATGCAATGAAATATAATTTGAATTATGTTCTTTACGTTGTTGAATATCACTCATACGTTATACATATGTACATGGTGGCCAAACTAAAGCAACTGACATTACACTTTGATATTTTAGCAAATATGTTCCGCTAAAAAGTTAAAAACTGGATGTTTTTTAGTTTTTATGTTTACACTTTATTCAGATTAAATAAAAATGCAAAAAAATTATAATAAATTTGCTTAAAATATTGCTTTTCTTTCAAAATAACAAAATAACCATAAAATTCTAGTGGTCAAAACTAAAGCAACTTTTGTATTTCTGTAACAAAACTTAAAAATTAAATTAATAGTCAATAGAGTAAATAGCATTGAATCAATTAGCCTCTCAATTTGGTCTTTAGAAATGCTGTTCCATACGTTCTGGATACGATTAAAAATGATGTGATTATTTGTCCCTAAATCCTTTTTTATTTTGCGGTCAACGATGCTCCAAAGGTTTTCAATAGGGTTAAGTTCTAGCGATTGAGCTGGCCACCCGAGAACACTTACTTTTGATTGACTCAACCATTCCTTAACAAATTTTGAAGCATGGTTTGGGTCATTGTCATGTTGGAAAACAGAAATCAGTGGCATGTTCTCTTCTGCGTATGGCAGCATTACGTTTCCCAATAGATTTTTATAAACAAATCAATCCATTTTCTCAGTAATTTGGTAAATTGGTTCAACTCTACAGCTGTAGAAGCAGACTTAAATGTTCGGAAACCATCACTTCCCAGAAAAATCGCAGAGGCAGGTTAGCTTTTGGAAAGGTTGGTTGGAGTCCTGCTTAGTGGAGAAACAGATTGTTCTCCGATGAATCCAAATTTAACAATAACGGTTCAGACATTAAGAACTTCACCGTAAAGAGACAAAAAAATGAACGCCTTAAACCGCAATATTGTAAAGGAACGGTGGTGGAGGCTCAATAATGGTGTGGGGATGTTTTTCCTCTTCAGGAGTAGGTAGACGCGATAAAATTGATTCCAAAATGACTGGAGAGTACTATGTAAATAGTTTGAAAGAAAATCTTTACAGCAATGAGGAGAAAATGGGCTTGGGGGAGTTTATCTTTCAACAAAACAACGAACCCAAGCACATGAGTAAGGTCGCTAAAACATATTTTGAAGAAAATAATATTGAAAAATTTGAATAGCCTGCCCAAAGCCCAGATTTAAACCCCATAGAGCATCTTTGGGCTACCTCAGATGACAAAATCCCGATGGAGTCCAGTACAAATATTCAAACATTTTGGGAAAAACTGCAAAGTTAATGGAGGGCAATTCCTACAAGTACTTTGAAGAACCTTGCGCTAAGTATGCCGAAAAGATTAAGAGAAGTCTTAAATAACAAAGGAGGAGCAACTTCGTACTAAATTTTGAAGTTATTTAATTATTTATAATATTTTCTAGTGAATTGTTACTTTATTTTGTCACTTGCAATTCCTTATGTGCCATATAGTTTCTATTATAAATAGAAAATATAAAGAAAGAATTCAATGTTAAGAGAAAATATTAACCGAATTAAATATGAAACTATAATTTATAAACATTTGAAAGCAATAAACATATGCTTTAATCAAAAAACAAAAAATATTTCGAACCGCACCTTATTTTGTCCGACAGTGTACATATGTATATTTTTCTAATTATATTTGAATCTTTGTTTTTCTTTTTTTTCAAATAAGGGTTTTCCTATTTTTCCCTTAAATAATAGATGATGTAATCAATATCTATGATTACAAATCTAATTCGCTGTAATATCATTAGATAATATCTCAAAAATGAAAATACATATGTAAATAAATAATGTAAATAAAGCCGAATTTAAAAATGAATGAAAAACAAATGAATGAAAATGTAATAATATAAAATAGTTGTATTAAAATGAAATGAAATAATTAAACTTTTCAATAATCGTGACAATTCTGTGTACTAAAAGTATGTATCAAAAGTGATACATAAGCATGAATTATGGAGTTTTTTAAGGCTCGATCTACGGTTAATGGCCTTTCAGTCAATTCACTCAGTAGTTGAAATATCAAATTTTATTCGCTCTTAGATCTTTACAATTCATATGAGAAATTAAAAAAATACCAAAAATTAAGCAAAATCTCACCAACATTCTTTTCATTTATGTGTACGCATGTCTTTATTTAAATTCAGTAATAATTTCTTTAAATACTTCCACAAATAATGTCTTCTTTAAGTCAAGGCTAAATTTAATTAAAATTAATGTCACTCTCTTTATTTTTAAAGCGTCCACATAATCTTTGAATTTCTAAAACAGATTTTAGCAAATAGAAAGACAGCAATTGGCAATATTTAAACACACTGAAGTATTTTCGCATCAACGTTGTCGTTGTGTGTTAACCTTCTATTTAACTTTCCTATCCTTTTCACTTAAGTTCTAATTTTTTTCTCTGCTATTATTTTGCACCTTTTTTCTTTCACTTGATTACCACGATTTCTGTTGAATTTTTGTTTTTTTTTTCTTTCTTGTTAAATAAGCTGCTTCACTTTAACGAGATGTTGTCACGGTGTATTCACACCATACAAACGCAAGAAAAATTTGTTCACAATACAAGTTTACGAGCTAAGCTCCCAAAATAATAAAGACATGAAATAAAGTAGAAAATTTAACCATAAAATTCATTCTACTACCATATAAAAAGTAAGGATGGCATTGGATGCATGCAAACAAGGTAAAGTTTCTGATTTTAGTCAACATGGCGACAGCCAGAACGACCAGCACCTGCTGTTTTCAAGTTGACACGCAGCTTTCTCTGGGCCTGGATTGCATATTAGCACTCGCTAGATGTTAACTAATGCGTGCATTGCAGTCCAATCCCTTGGACTTTAAATTAGGGTTGTGCGTATAGCTTGGAACCCACCACGTAAAAACAGTATCCAATGAAAGCGATATAACAAGCTTCCAACAAGATCCCCTCAAAAGTGGATGACTACGGCAAACGGTCAGTATCTGTCGGTCAGATACCAGCACCTCTGGTTGGCTGTTGATCGATCAGAGACAACCAGGGGCTTTGTAACATCGAGATGTGCTACATACTACCATGTTAATCGCTACAACTGAGTTAGTAAAAGTTCTTGTGTGAAGACGCGGTGCGTTTGAAGAGAGTAATCGTCGTTTGAAGATCTCCGTTACAAATATATGTCGAACAATTGTTTAGTAATTGTTATTGTTAATGTAAAGTCTATAAACAGAGGAATAACAAACAAAGCAATTGTTGTTGTTACATCATGTTGTGGACATGTGTGAGAATAATAAAGAATTTTAATTAAAACTAAACACAAACTTATTTTTATTTTATTTGCAAGCTATGAGCTCATACTTAACTCACATTTATATATAAGACTTAGAGATCGGTTTAAACTACCAAATGTAACTAACTTTGGAGCGAAAAAAATGTATCAAGAGAGTGGCTCCAGGTTAAGAATATCTGAATTTGTCAGCGGAGCATACATGGTATATGTAGGACCCACAACCAAAATAAGCTAAAATTTCAAAAATGTCGCTCATTGGATGGAACGGATACGACTGAAAATACCAGAGGATACAGATGCTTCGAGTGTGTGACCAAGTGAAGTTCTTATGGAGCGCGATTCTTTCTGGTGATCCCATTTTTCTTAACGTAGGTCAAAGTTTAAAGTAAATAAAAGTCAAAAAACTATGTTCACCTATAATTTTTATCCATATCAACCGTGTTATACTTTTTCCATTTATATTGGAGTAGGGAATCAATTCATAAGGAACAACATTTATTTAGGCTTGTAAACATTGAAAATAATACCGTGGATACGTCCTTGATATAAGTCACGACGTGCACAACTTTAGTTGATAAATGTTTTTATAAAGTTTTGCTTCCCTTTAATATTTTACTATTTTCAAGTTTACTCACGTACGTTAACATATGTGTTCAAACATAAGTAATATGGAAATGTAAAACAAATGGAAGTTTACTTTTTTACTTTTGTCCACAAAAGGGACTTAAGCGTAAAATAAATTCAACACTGCAACAAAAAAAAAAAAAAAAGACGGAAAGAAAATAAAGATGTAACCAACAGATTGTGGAGTAACATCGTTAAAATATTGTTAAGTTTTTACCTTTTTAAAAGCGTTTAGAATATGAGTTCGTTGATTGTAAACAAAGTAAAAACAAATTTTTGTTCAGTTTCAATTAAACTACTTATTGTTCACACTACTTTTGTGTGCCACCGTATACAACTTGTCGTATGTAACAATAATCTGCTTGTTTAGTTTATTATTCTTGTCTGCTTACAATCTTTTTGCAAGCAATACCGCTGTTCAGTAGATCTTCACAATAGCGATCTTCAAACTATTTACTTTACACGCAACGTGTCGTCACACAAGACTGACTGAATTCTGACTGGTTGTCGGCTTTGTTTTGCCTTTTTATATGCTCGCGTATTCAGTCTGATGAAGGTGCTGGAAGTAGAATATTCTTGTCTTCACCTTCTTGAGAGTTCTATAGCGAATACATTGTTGTTTGTGTATTTTGTTCACGTTGTTTGTTGTTGCGTTATTGTTTACTTGCCTATCTCCTTTTCTTTCATACTTGTTGCTGTTGATTTACTTGGAACAAGTTCGTTGCATTTGTGTGTGTGTAGCTTTTGTTTATCGTTAATGTTTTCATTTTCGTAACAATATCTAATTTTACTCTTCTCGATTCAAAAACGTCAAGACAAAATAAATTGTGTACTAAAGAGTAGCAGCGTGAAGTTTTGAAGAAGCCAAACGACTATTGTTTGCCTCACATTTTTTCTGTTTAGGACTATTTGAAACTGGCTGAAGATGAGACTTTTTTTTATTGGTTTGAGCTGTTTACATGCTATCATCTTCATCGATCCTTATTTCTTTTAACATGAGAACACAATTGCCGTTATATCAAATGCCGACAGCTGTCGCACCATGCTGAACAAATTTTTGTTTTCAAAAATTAATCAGACGGCGCAATTCGTCATACAGCGTGAGTTAACGTTCGAGTTCACGCCTCTGATTGACTTTTAGTGGGGCGATGTAAAGTCACTCGTTTATATTATCGACCGCGATTGACGCTATACATTCAGATTTATTAAAAAAAATAATCAAAAATTGGACCGATTGGATATTATGTTTTAAGTTCTCAAGCTTAAGATACAAATGTCTTCAGAGGGAATGAACAAGTCCCTATTTTTCTTGTGTTGGCGACGACATCTGCAAACAACATCATATTTCGTTAGTCTCATTCGTAAATGTGTTAAGTCCTTTTTTTCAAATTTTACAGCAGACACAAAAAACATTGCGGCTTCTTCAGTTTTTAAAATTTGAAAACTTTTTAAACGCAATTATTTTTACAAAATAGCTCTCTTTAAATGACCTAGATCAAAAATTAAGAATAATTAATAATTAATATTCGTGGAGTTAGCACGTGCTGTTAATATTTTTTGTAGTTTTATGGACTTAGTGTTTTTGCAAACCACAAAATTACAACAACTTTATACTACATACTGCCATTTTTTTTATCGTTAAATATGTATTTGGTATAGTGTTATCGTTTTACATTAAAATCTCAATTTTACTAATGATTTATTAATCGTGATAAAGATTAGGAATAAAAAATGATGATTTGCGGAAAGTTTAAAGTACCAAAGAGTCGCACCAAATCGTTGTCGAGACAAATGGTGATGATGATCTATCAAAACCAACATACAGATGATGATTTTAACGATTTGGATGATAGAAATGAAGAAAGTGAAATACCATCAAAAAAGTTTGAAGACCCCAAATTCCAATCTATATTGGATGAAAATGACGCTTTGAAAAAAAAATAAACAAAAGTTAAAAGATACACAACAAAGAATTTCTGGCCGTTTAAAATATTTAGAAAATTGGTGTCACTTGAATTGAATGACAGACAGAAGGAAAGGAGTGGTGTACCACGAGCTCCAAAAACCCAATACAGATCGCTACCGACAAAGAACACTTTAAATTAAACTTAATTGAGCAAAAAAAGACCAGAATGGGCAACAAGAGACGGCAAGGTAATTGTAAGAAATGACAAAACACATGCATACAACAGGTTCATTAGGCTGTTAGTACCAACCCCACCAGCCATATTCACCAGACTTGGCCCCTTGCGACAATTCTTTGTTTTCTACGATGGGACACGCATTGGCAGCACTTCGATTCCTACGAGGCAGTCGAAAATTCGGTGACTAATATGTTTGCCTTAAAAGAAGAACAGTTTTATTCACGTAGAATCCATAAATTACACTATGCGACAAAATATAAAAAATTAAATGCACCCGAGTAACTACCTAGTCTAAGTTGTGCAGTTAGTTGAGTAGAACTCAAAAATACTTTTTATAACGTTTTCTTTATTGATAATACTCACAAGTAATAACCGCAACAATAGAAAGGAAAAAAATAAGAAAGAGACACATAAATTCCAAGTATTTGCGGCCACCATCGCGACCAACATTTACTTAGAATTTGCAACCAATTGCATCGACAAAATAAGCAACGGCAACCATCGCTGCCACGAAGCTTATAATGTACTTGCAATTGGTCGTGTGACCACTCTCACCAGCCTGCAACAATAGAAAAGGACTGATTCCGTTGAGTGCAGTGCTTTTATACCCTTTTCAATATGGGCGTTTTCCTAATATCAATCGCAGCAAGCGCTGCTATTTCAAATTCAGTTTCAAATTCAACGAAACAGTATTCCTCTATTGCAGCGTTGTATAAACTATTTACAGGGTTGCATTTAAACAAAGTCACACATGCTAGTGACGTACAATTCAAAAGTAATCGGTATAATAATAATACTTATCTATAAAAATATTCTACGCTACGTACAATTTAATAGTAATCGGTATAATAATAATATTTTACTTATATATAAAAATATGCTACGCTACATTTTTTATTTTTCTCGAACCCTCCAAACTTGATTTATTTGACAAAAACTGTTTTTTTTTAATTTACGCACAAATTTACTGGTTACACAAACATTTCTGAACCGATGTCCAAAATTTAAACATTATTAAAAAGGAGAGAGATGGGCCTTTAAAACAATATATATATATATTATTTAACTTAATATGCTATGGGCTTTGATGTGATAAACTTGACGAATGCGATTTTTTTCATATTTTTTCAAAGTTTGTCAATTCATAGTAGCAAACTTTTATTAAAAAATATGAAAAGTGATAACATTCTGAAAGTGCATTATTTTGTGAAGATATTGACACTTCGTTTGATCAAATCGGACAAAAATTACCGTAGTTATTATTTAAAGAGTTAAAGAGTAAAGAGTTAGTCGTGTTATATTTTTTATATATAATTTTTTGCAAATGAACTTTTAGTTAAAAAATTTTCAGAATTTTTGACGGATCTTGATTTTTAATCGCAAAATGTGTCAATTTCACGTTTGAGCGACCACCAGAAGTTGAACAATGTTTGCGCAAATCGAAATAATAATATTTGCAAAAAACACAAATATTGGCCGACTTCTGGTAGTCGTACGAACGTGAAATTGACAGATTCTGCGATAAACAATCAAGATCCATCAAAAATTTTAAAATTTTTGAACTGAAAGTTCATTTGAAAAAATGACATTTATAAAAAATATAAGAGGATAAAATTATAACTACGGTAGCTTTTGTCTGATTTGATCAAACGAAGGGTCGATCTCTTTAGAAGATAATGCACTTTCAGAATATCATCACTTATTTAAAATTTTTTAATTAAATTTTGCAATTTAGAATACCCCATCAAAACTCATAACATATAAGTTTGAACAAAACATTTATGCATACCGTTTCAAAGACTAATCTCTTCGCTTTCTAAAAAACTTTGGATTTTTAAAATAGGCTTAAATATTTTTGGGTAAACAATAATTTTGTGTGAAAACATCAAAAACCCGTTTTTGTCAAATAAAACAAGTTTGGAGTGTTCGAGAGAAAAAAAAGTATTTTTGAGTTCTACTCAACCTAGTGAATAACTTAGACTATGTAGTTATTCGGGTGTATTTTCACTGTCGCACCGTGTTATCTGAAAGATGAAAAAATTTATAGAGCGCAATGGCCAATTTTATGAATAAAATGTTTTTTACTTTCCCATTCAAATTTAATGTTTTATTTTCACAAAACAACGCTAATTTAATAGCAGTACACCATATATTAAATTTGTTCATGGTGAGGAAATATTTATTGAAAACAGACTTTAATCGAGCATTCATATTTGACTTAAAATCGGAATTATTTCATTCTCTACAATCAAAAGAAAAAAGAAAACAAAAAATTTTGATCCTCATATAAATCAATTGTATGTATGTAAACAGAGCAATATATACCATAAAAATGGCAGTCGTTGAAGACGAGAGGAAGTAAGGCTTCCTCGAGGCGAAAACGTCGTATCGAATGTTAACAGAAAGTCTATAGAAGGTAAAGAAATTATCAATTAATATTGTGGCATAATTAACTTGGCATTGCAGTATTTACTAAGAGTGACTATTAATAAGAGTAACTAGTATTAAACCAGGAGTTCCTCAGGGTTGTGACTGAATTGAAACTATCGAAAGGGTTAATCTAATATAATAATAAGTAAAGGATAAAAAGTTGTTACTCCTATTTCCCTTTTAAGAAATGTTTAAAATAAACATTGTAAATATTATAAATAACTTGCAGAATTTATGATAAATAATTGTAATATTCGTTGTAGCATCCCTAGATAGAATCTTGAAACAAAAACGTATATAATGGCCGCCTTCCAAAATGTATCAATACAAAGTTTGTATGCAGTTCTACTACTGTATATAAACTATGTAGATATGCAAAGTAACCAAACAATGCATCAACTATAAATCCGATGCCTGATTTCTTTTTGACTGCGTTAAAAATACACATTGACGACGTTTTGAAATAGTATACATTGTAAACAGTTTAAAGTCGACTCCGAACGACTGATTTTTGAGAAACTTTTCATGGCAATTTTTATTTATTCTCAGAGTTTTTGCCAGAAATCTGCTGAGAGGTAGTCGCCGAAGAAATACTTTTTATATTTTGTTTTGATGTCTGGCATGGAGCTCGAACCCTGGCTTTACGTCTAATAAGCCAACACACTACGTACAAGACTACGGCGACTTCAATACTTTAAGGTAAATTAGAATTAAAATATTTACGTACCAAATTCCATGTAATTTTCAAAAATATTAATATTAATTGGTGAACATTTTTATTCTGCCAATTAAAAAATATTTTATTCTATTTGAAACTATAGCACCTTAATTAAAAACAATAAGCAATACATACAATTAATATATTGGCGTTTACTTGCTTGCTTAAATATTTGGAATACAAGCCTTTGAAAGAGAGTGAAACATCAGATTCATATATAATTTAATTAAATCAAGCTTTTGTTTTCCAGTCAATTTATTTTTAAACACTCTAATTGGTATCCATAAGGCTCGAATAACCTCTTTTAGTTTTCTTTTTTTTCAATTATATTGAAAACATAATTGTGTAAAGTATAATAATAAAAATTGTAATTGGCCTAGAAATCCAACAAATTGCTGACTGAAAAGGAATATGATATAAAATTCTTGGAAAACTATACGAACAATTGCCATTGCACTTAGGGATACGAAGAAAACGTAGCCATTTTGCTCATACCAGTGCTAGTTCAAAGTTTTACAGCCATGTTTGCTGAAGTACTAATACTGTTTTATAAAATTAAAAAATAAGCGAAATGCAACTTCTAATTACATCATAGTTAGTTGAATGTAAATCATAAAAAAATATAATAAATGCGATAAAGGGTTATCCATTTCATGGTTTCAAAAGTAAAAGTAAATAAAACACATATAAAATATTTTTTTCATGATATTTCTTTTTTATTGTAAAGTTTGAACGTTGATATTATGTGTGAAACACTACATCGTTTAAATGACCTCCAAGCGAAGTGTTGCAAGCTTTGATTCTTTTGAGGTAATTTTCGACCACTTTTTGACACATATTGGGCGGTATCTCAGCCACAACTTGACGAATGTTGGTTTTTAAGTACTCAAGAGTTGAAGGTTTATCTGCATAAACACGGTCTTTCGCGTAGCCCCACAAAAAAAGTATAATGATGGTGGCTAATTGATATCGCCACGACGAGAAATTACGGGCCAGGAAATGATTCTTGCAATAAAGCCATATTGTAAGGCTTGAGTTGTGTGGCATGTGGCACTGTCTTGTTGAAACCACATATTTTTCAAGTCGTATTCTTCAATAGCAGGCAAAAATAGTCGGTTATCATATGACCATAACGCTTCGAATTGACGGTGACAGTCGTTCCATCGTCTTTTTGGAAGAAGTAAGGCCCAATCACACCTTCGGACCAAAGAGCGCACCAAACAGTCACTTTTTCTGGATGTAATGGCCTCTCTTCAATTACTTGAGGATTTTCGGAACTCCAAATGCGACAATTTTGTTTATTATCATACCCACCGAGTGTGAAATGTGCTTCATCGCTGAAGAAAATTTTGTTCGATATGTGGCTGTGGCAGAATCACCATTTTTGTAGTAGGTTTTGATAATTTTTATGCATTGTGTGATAGTTAAGCGATCCATTTTCGTCAATGTCAGACTTTCAACTGAAAAGGAAAAAATTGTTTTCACAACTTAGTTGGACAAATGTCGAATTCCAGTCCCATACTTTTGAAACCACGAAATGGATAGCCCTTTATGTCTTTTGGACGTCTAATGAATCATCCTAAATACACAAAATGATAACTTTGCCTCTCATAAACTTATGGTTGCGAAAGGGTTAACGATAAAAAATTCTTACTAATCAATGTATTGTTACGAAATGTTACTTTTACATCACTTAGCATTAAAATTATAAACAAAAGCTATAAAAACAAAACAATGAAGTAAACAAACCTGTTTATAAATTATCGTAAGTTTCAAAATCTCCGTCACAAAGATCTGTGGAATAATTGTCTAGAATTTTTATTGTTTATGCAGAAGGTATAGACTTCGGCGACTTCCTCTCAGCAGACTTCTGGCAATATTTCTGAGAGTAAATAAAATTGTCATGAAAAGGTTCTCAAAAAATCTGTAGTTCGAAGTCGACTTTAAATTGTAGGTGCCGCCACTCATGTATAAAATTAACACACACAACATAAGTGGTGTGAGAAACAAGGTAGTAATCCTGACTGAAGGGTTGTAGTGACCAATTATGACATGTTATGATAGCGTAGTATATTCATGTATTCATTGGTTCTTATCTCAGATCTGATATTTTGAAAAAAAATTCTTTTAGCAACGCTCTATCAACAGTCCTCTGCAAAAACTCTGAGAGTGACTAATTGCCATGAAACAGGTTCTCAAATCTGAAGTTTATAATCCTCGGTTAAATAAAGGACACGCCAGTAATGGCACGTACAACTTGGGTGCTGTGAGAAGCTAGACTGTAATCTTGACTAAAAGCTTGTTACAGCCAATAATTTATGTATTTTCGTATATGTATCATGATATAAAGATACAATTGTAAAAGAATTCAGGGATTAAAAAATTATGAAAGTCACAAGATTTCAAGAATAGCTCTGAAAATCTCCTAATGTAGCAAATACAAAAGAAAAAATATTCTCAATAAAAAGTATCAAGAAGGTTTTCAATATGTCAAAGCAGTTGGAAGAATACGTTTTAAAAACCGATCAAATATCGCAAAATATTTGGAAGAAATTTTGAAGACATCTCGCTATCAAAAAATGTATAAAGAGTTACGAAACAAGAGCAAACATCATCAAGAGCAGACATCAATAAGTGATTTTTATAACCTGTAGTCGTCGAAAGGGTATTCGAATCTGACAGTGTATCCAGCTCTGATCGTGATTTAGCACGACTACAAACAACATGTTCGACACAGACTTAAATCTTAATAAGTGATGAGGAAGCCTAAGATTTGTTTAAGTACTCCTCGTATCATCGCTAAGAACTTTCGTTCCAGCACGATTACTTAAAAATTTTATTTCGATGAGCAAACGACTGTTGTTTGATGTACAATGCGTTTTTCTTAAAAATATTTGTTTAATTATAAAATTTACAAATTCTTTTCTATTATTGCTTCGATCTATTTTCATTTAGCGGACCGTCTGCTTCTCTGCGATCCCAGAAAAATAGACGAATGCATTAAAAGTATTCCCGATGATGCTCCAATAGATTTAATACCAACAGGTCCACAAAAATCCATATGCACCAATTATAAAATATTTTTTGTCTGTATGCTAGTACACCAATACCTCACTTTGCGTTGTGATTACGTTCCAAAAACACACGACGCAAAGTGAATTATGATTTTCTATAGTAAATCATTTAAAGATCGAAGATAGGTTCCAAGGTTGCGAAAATACTAATTTTGAAAGAGAAAATTTAACAAAGTAAACATTTAAAAAACATAAAAATATAACTTTTTGTTACAATTAAAACAAAATAAAATATTCATTTAATTTGTAAAAACAAAATAAAAAATAATCACTGTCTGATGAGTCCATAGTGGCTGTTATAGTAAGTCGGCTTTCTTTCACAAAAAAATGGTCCAATGTTTGCTGAACTGCTCCTTTTTCAACGAAAATAAATTTCCTTGTAGCAGTTGATATACGTAGCTACCACCAGGAACACTATAAAGTTCCTTTCGCTGTCAATATAGTTTTTCCCAAAAATCTCCCTAGCTTCGTCAATCAAACACGTCGCTTTGGAAATTTATTTGGATGTTAAATTTTGTCATCGCTGTCATCTTCTTCACTAGGCAAATTACAATTCCAGTTGCAATAGAAAGAGAGTCGAGAGTTTTGACGGATTGGATTAAAAGAAAAGCGGTGCAATCTTTTAGAAAAAAAGAAAGAAAATTAAAAAGAATAAAAACTCGTACCGAAAACAGCCCAATTTTAAAAATCTAACGACGGACAGTGCAAATTACTACTAATTCAGCAGCACAAAGCCAGGTATTGGTGTATAATTTTTTAATGGTGCAGGGGATATTTTGTTTTGCAACAGGTAACATATTCAATATTTTTGTGGCATTTTTATTTTCAGACCTTTTACCATATGTTTTTTATTAATTTTGTCCAGATTTTCAATGAATATAGCATTCATCAGATCAGTTGTTAAAATATTTATGTTTTGTTTACTTTTCACTAAAGCTTTATTTGCAACAAATTTAACAATGTGACCAGATAAGAAATTTGTATGTAATTATGGTACATGCATACATTGTTTAAAGTGAGATAATAAAACGGTGGTTTAATTTTAACATTTCCAACACCTGAAGCGTAGATTATGGCTAATGTTTGAGCAAAGAGAGATGATACGATATTTGTGAAAAACGCAAACATTAGTCGATTTTTATTAATAGCTCAAACGTGAAAATGGCAAATTTTTCGATAAACAATTAAGATCAAAAATCAAAAATCTTGAAAATCATCCTTTGATAAAATGACAAATATAAAAAATATAACACCACTGTTAATTTGTGTATGATTTTATTAATTTATTTTATTATTTATTTATTATTCTTTATAAAAGAATGCACTTTAGGAATATCCTAACTTATTTTATATTTTTTAATTAAATCTTGCAATTAAGAATGGCCAAACTTGAAAAAATAATTAAAATAATATTTTCTAAGTTTATAACATGAGCCGCTCAGTGCACAAATCGATTAACTCCATAAAACAAAAAGTTGAGAAATGCGATGAAATAATGTACATTGTTTTTTAAAATTCCCTTTACAATATAAATTCAAATATATATTGTAGAACACATAAAAACATATATAGCTCTCATCTAATGGTATATAAAATTAATAAGAAAGAATAGCCAAAAAAATAATGTCAGTAATGTTATAAATTTCATGTGACTGGTGGAGTTAATCGATTTGGCAACTGAAAAAAGTAAACAAATTAAATTTATTAAGTTTTTTTTATTACAGAAAAAGTTAGTTATACATTTTTATTACAAATATATATATATATAATATATTATTTGTGTTTAATTTATCAGCAGTATAATTAATGTCTTCTTCATCAGATGTATGTTAGGACTCATCATTTCGATTTGTTTTCAAGTTTTTAAAGTAACTATGATTAACAGGAGGAATGAATTTGAGCAGATCCATCATGTCTCTACTTTTTCCCTTGTCATAGTTCTGCTTTTATGATATAATAAAGGCTAATCTAAATTTTTTGTTAAATTCAAAATCTTCATTATAGTTATATTTGAATTGTATGAGATGAGGTTTTGACCTTCCTAACTATATGCAGCTTATTTTAAGCCAATTAACCTGTATGTAACGGTTGCTTTTCTGTTAATGATTGAGTTTTCTTAAGGTTAAATGGTGCTTTCTTTTTGCACCAAGAGCCTTTTTGATTACATTGTACCAATCATCTGGTGAATAAATGTTTTGAATTTTTTTTGCATGTGACTCAATAATGGCAAAATCTGAGTCACTTACCAAAAATTTCATTTCAATTGAATCAGCTCTTATTTCCGTACTTTGACAAGTTTCAATAAACTTAAGACAGTGGTCATTTGAATTGCGTTATTGAAACGATTTACATAAGAGTATGGAGTTAATCAAAATGTCTTCTGAAATAAATTACTTATTATTCAATGGCCCAAAAATTTTTGTCGTTTAATGGTATTCATCTTTACTATTCAGGAAAGTTATAATAAATATAAAAAGTTATGACTATCCCAAGTGCTTTGACACTTAAATTTAAAATTTTTCAAAAAGTGGAGTTAATCACTTTGTGCACTGAACGGCTCACATGTAAGTTTGGATCATACTGTTATGAAAATGGAAATGGTTTTACATCGTTTAACATTAAAATGATAAACAAAAGCCACAAAAACAAAAACAATGGACTTGTTTACATGATCAACAAATAAACAAAAATATAGCAACAACATTAGTATAAATAAGGGATAAACAAGTAAACAAAAAAGCAACAACAACACTGCAAGGACAAACGTAAATAAAATACACAAACAACAATGATACAACGATGTTTACATTTATGGAGACGTTGAGAAGGCGAAGCCATGAACATTCGACTTCAAGAACATTCATCAGACTGTTTACGTTGGCATATAAAAGGCAAGGCAAAGCAGGTAACGGAGTCAGTAAAAATTCGGACAGTCTTGTGTGAAGACGCGTTGCGTGTAAAGAGAATAATCGTGGTTTGAAGATCTCCGTTATAAAAATCTGTCGAACAATTATTAGTGTAAAGAAGAATAACAAACAAAGCAAATTGTTGTTGTTTACATCAAGTTGTGAACAGTGACACACAGAATTATACGAAAAATAAAGGATTTTAATTAAAACTAAACACAAATTCATTTTTATTTTATTTGCAATCTACGAGCTCATATTTTAAACGTTTTTAAAAGGGTAAAAACGTAACATTATGTTCATGTATACCGTTTTAAAGGCTCATCTCTCCCCTTTACCAAAAACTTTGGATTTTGAAAATAGGTTAAAAAATGTTTAGTGATGAATAATTTTGTGTGAAAAGATTAAAAACTAGTTTTTGTTAAATAAAACAAGTTAGAAGGGTTTGAGAAACATAAAAAAATATATTTTTGAGTTCTGCTCAAGGAAACTCACAACCTACGCTATGTCATTAGCTGGTGGTATTTTGACTGTCACTCCTTGTTATTAATGCTTGTGATCCATTTTCTAAAAGAAATTTCATGAGAAATTAAAGAAATTTTGTTAACTGCAAAAACTTTAGAATAATCAAACAGAACAAAAAGAAAAGAAATAAATATGTAATGGTTATTAATTTCTCTCCAATCCACGTCGAAGGTTTTCCGCAACTAGAATATAGAGCAGGAATCGGTCAGGAAGAATTATTTAATTATTTTGGAAATTTCAATTAAGATGCTGATAATGGTTGGACATCTACTGAACTATGCAGTTGTGTTTGTCGTTACTCAGTTATTTAACAACCTATATTAATTATTAACAACCCTATTAACGGATTGCGGTCTGTTTCAACACTGCTTTCCAGGTGCCACTGATTCTTGCGCACCTTCGCCAGTTGGTCACACCAATCGATGACAGAGCTTCTAAAGCAGATAAGGTCGTTCTCTACGCCGACTTCTGCTAATGACCACATCAAAAAACTGCCGTGCCGGAATATCCTTTGTTGTTCAGTTGTTTTTATTTTGTTAAAAACAAAATCATATCATTTCAACCAAACCCGCCCTGAAAGCAATATCTTTAAAAAACACGATTTGATAAAAAAAAATTTTTTTTTAAAACGAAGAAACTTCAATCTCCCACAAATAATTCAACCAGATAAGAGGATGAATATGGTATTCCCCGAAATAATAGACGTATTTATTCATAGGGTTTTTTTGTTGGTTCCCATTTACAGTATATGAGAATATTTTAGTTATTTGCCAAAAATTAAAACAATTATATTCTCGAGTGGGTAACATCTGCATTTTATTTCATCACCATACATTTGAACACATTCCATATGGTTGATTAAGATTTTTCGTTTTTGCGTTTTAACATCTAAAATTACAATTTTTTTGCAAAATCTCGTCTGCATGTGTCTACATAAAACCAAGCAAAATGCAACTTTATCAAAAAAGATAAATCCATAGACATTACGTCATATTTCCCTATACGGAAATACACTGACATGTTTAGTTTGAAGTGTTGAGTGTATGCTATAAATATACTGGGGCGTATGCAAACTGATAACATTTTTTAATGACGTTTTTAGCGTAATTTTAATATTTTAGTACGCTGTTATATACTGTCGGTTATTTTGGGTTCATTTTGTATTCAATGTCTGCTCATTATGAATTTATTTTATTTTGAGCATAGGAGTTAAATTGTTTCTGCATTAGTAGACAGACAATAGTTGTTCTGAGTAGAGTTAAAAGTTTGTGTTGGTATTGAAGTATAAAAAAAATAAACACGCTTTAAAAATGAAACGGTGAAAAAATTAATGGGTTTAGGTGACATTTGCAATTCCTTCAATTTTAGGAAAAATTTCTTGAAGAGACAGTAGGAATACACACGAGTAGATTGTTTGTTTAGTTGAATATAATTGAAAAATATTTTTTTTTATATTTCTCGAACAATTCAAACTTGTTTTATTTGTAGAAAACTATATTTTCTTTTGAACGTTTCACGCAAATTTATTGATTACTCAAACCGATTTAAAACAATATACAAACACATATTCGAACTAAGGTGCTATGAGTTTTTGTTTTGTAAACTTGGAAAAGGTCATATTTTTTCAAGTAGTCCTATTCCTGCCTGCAAAATATACATATTTAAAAACGTATTTGACAGCAAGAACAGTATACTACTATTTGGACATATTTCCAAAATAATTTCGTATGAAATATATTTATTTGACAGCACTTCGCACGAAGTTTTGAGCAAATAACGTGGCTTTAGTCAGAATTACGGCGTAAATTATTAATGAGTGGCGGGATATATAGATTTGAGAAGCGTTTTTAATGGCAACTAGTTACTCTTTGAACTTTTGTCATGTGTAGCGTTGCTATTTGCCAAGTTTTCCCTTTTTTCCAAGTTTTTTTTAAAGGAGAAAAAGTTTCCATTAAAGTTGGTTTCTAACAAAACAAGTTTTTTCGAAAAAATCAAAATTTCAATAAATTCAACAATAACACGAAATATTTACATTTGTAAATAAAATATTGTGTATTTTATTAGTCCCGTGCAATAGCAGCAAATAAATACTAATAGAGGGCACTGGTCTCCGGTGTTCCCTTTAAAAATGTTGATACTTTTGAAGGAAACAAGTTTTTTTTTTATAAAAAAAGTGTTTTTCCCAAAATTAAAAAGGTTTTAAAAAAAATTACTGCAACGCTGGTCATGTGACTACTGCTGCTTTCATTTTCTTACGATATCAGAATTAAGGTTTGAACGAGGACTTTCGTCTCTATACACTGACTACGTCGATCTCAAAATGTCGACGCCTCCATTCTATAACGTTCTAAGTATACTTAGAACATTTTTAATGTTTTAATGTAAATTCTACGTTCTCTAACTTAAATACTGTCAAAATTTGGTTAAGATGCGCCGATCCGTTCCGAAGTTATAGGGAAAAGTCTACTTAGAATGCACATATACACTTTGAGAGCTCATAACTCAAAACACATTTTTTCGACTTAGAATGTCATAGAACGGAGGCGTCCATATATAAACACTGATGTGATATGCAATCCATGTAATAATCATGAAAGACTACCGATATCCCTGAAAAAATTTAATACATTTATCAATGTATATACAAGTCTTATACAAGACTTACTCAAGGCGTCTAATTTAAAGCTTCAGTAAAGCGATCCAGTCACAAATAAATTGAGGCTTCTTCTTCCGCCACATGAGGCTTTTCCTGATTACTCCCACAAATGATACCCTTTATGACATTCTTTCCAACATAAATGACACAGAAATACTACCCGCTGAAAGCCTAATCGATTTTTTCCCAAGGTCTAAGAGAATTTTATTGCTTTTCATTTCCAGCAGAGGAAGCTGCGTATTGATCAGTTCCATATGACTTTGAGAAAATTTGTCTAAGAATACACTTCGATCTTGTACATTGCAGTTGTGAATATTAATCGATACAATACGATTATATCCGAAGTTTCAAGATTTCATTCTCGAATACATCTCACGACCCTACCAATGATGAAGTGGCTGCTAGGAAAACAATACAGTCCTTCTGTATGATTTGCCGTCTTTAATTTACCAGTAAATTAGTTAAGATGGTAGTGTTAACATAATTCTTTGAAGGCAAATTTTCTACACCGGTGATTCCGGCACTATTTCGTATACATTGCGTTAAAGAAAATAACGGAATATGTTGTCATTCTGTAGTCGCCGTGGCCTAGTTGGCATATAATCTGTGTTGGCATATAATCAGTCATCTCCAACAAAATAAAACATGAAAAAATATTTCTGAGGCGACTCCACTCGGTAAAAATTCTGAGAGTAAATAAAATTGCCATGAAGCAGCTTCTCAGGAATCTGATGTTAGGAGTGTCTTTAAACTGTTAGTACCACCACGCACACGTCTTTAAACTGTTAGTACCGTCGCAGTACGCCTTTAAATTGTTAGCCTTCAAACTTTATGTATCGCCACAACACAATCAACATAAGTAGTGTGAGAAGTTGGATCGCAATCTTGACTGTATGGTTCTAATAATCAGTTATGTATGTATGTATGTTGTCATCCTTCCAATTTTCATGCTACGTTATGTCAAAGAAAATAAGCCACTTCTATATGTTTTCCATCTGGATAATTAAATATACTGCAAAGTGCACTAGAAAAGAGTTGCACGATAAAAGAAATTAAGATCCCGTACTATCTTCAGATCTAAATCCGATCGAGATTTGTGGAATAGTTTTAGAGAAAAGTGTTCCGCAAATTGTGATGAGCTTTGGAAATTAATTCAGATTGTATGGTACGGTAGGACGGATTTAGTATGATGAAAATTTTGTTGGCTTTATTCTTAAACTATATATACCAGTTTTAAAGAACAACAGAGCCTCTACAAAATATTTACTGTTTGAAAATACTATTAATACTAAAATTAGTGTAAATCTATTTATTTATAATAATATTAAAATAAGTTAATAAAAGCGCATTAAAATTTGTTTTTGAGATAATAAAGCAGAAGAAATGTACAGTTACTTATCAGTAATTTTTTAAATTTTTTTTACCTTTTCAACAAATCTCTGTGTGTCATATTGATGTCCTTATTATTATTGACATCAGTGCATGTATTTTCAAAATTTGTTGCCTGTAGTTTCATTAAATATTTAAAGGTAACTTCCACTCGTCCTTCATATGATATCGCAACTAAACAACATTTAACCACCTACAATAGACTATTTGAAGAGAACAATTCCCAACTGTATTTGTGAACTTAAATTACAGTCTGTGTTTTTATTTATTTTTGTCTGCATGTAGGTTTGTATAAATTGCATGGGTGTAGTTAAAATATGTGTATTTGAATTTAACACAGACACCAAAAACCTATTTCGTATTTTCTTATTTCAATAAGAGTAACACCCCAAAAATAAACAAACAAAGTGTAAAACACAGCATACAAAAAAAGTTTTTCGAAACCCCATTACCACTTAATTAGGAAAAACCATTTAAGATCGTGTTTAGAGGTCAAAAATTGTTTTTAAATCTTACACTTGCTAGGAAACCCCATCAATTATTTTGTAAAACACAAAATGATATAAGTATTGTATTGTTACGAAAATGGAAATGGTGTTACATCGTTTAACTTTAAAATGTTAAACAAAAGCTACAAAAACAAAAATAATGAACTTGTTTACATGATAAATAAATAAACAAAATAACCAACAAACAATGTACACAAACAACAATGAAACCACGATGTTAATATTTACAGAGATCTCGGGAAGGCGAAGCCACGAACATTCGACTTCAAGAACATTCATCAGACTGCTTACGTTGCCATATAAAAGGCAAAGCAAAGCGGGCAACGAGTCAGTAAAAATTCAGCCAGTCTTGAGTGAAGACACGTTGCGTGTGAAGAGAATGATCGTGGTTTGAGGATCTCCGTTATAAAAATCTGCCGAACAATTATTATTGTTTATGCAGAAGAGTGTAAAGAAGAATAACAAACAAAGCAAATTGTTGTTGTTTACATCAAGTTGTGGACAGTGGCATACAGAATTGTGCGAACAATAAAGAATTTATCTTAAACTAAACACAAATTTAGTTTTATTTTATTTGCAATCTACGAATTCATATTTTAAACGTTTTTAAAAGGGTAAAAACGTAACAATATTTTACTTCACGTATATCTTGTAGTAGAAGTAGCTTAAGCTCCCTCAATATTCCTTCTTTATCGCTTCAATATTGAAAGCATTTTAACAGTTATTTGCATACTTGAAGTGTAATAAAGGAATGCGATGTGCTTTCCATAAACAATAGGATTTTCGTACAGTGTTATTATTTACCAGAATTTTTTTGTGTTTTTGTAAATTTGCATCGTCTGCATTATAATTTTCTCTAATTATGCTTTCAAAGTATTCACACACACTAACTCACTCGCCCGCTTTGCCTTGCCTTTTATATGGCAGGGTGAACATTCTGATGAATATTCTTGAAAGCGAATGTTCACGACTTCGCGTCTCAAAATCTCTATAAATGTAAACATCGTTGAAGAGTTTGTTGTTGTATTTTTGTTTACCGTTTTTTATGCTGGTGTTTGTTGTTGTCTTTTTGTTTACTTGTTTATATTATTTTAATATTGATATTAAGCGTTACGATAATTTGTAAACAGCATTGTTTTGTTTTTGTAGCTTTAGTTTATAATTTTAATGCTAAGCAATGTAAAAGCAAAACACCAGTATCTAGATTTTTCATTTTCGTAACAATATGAAGCAAAAAATTATCCTTTGTAAATCTTTAGACATCGATGTTTTTTATTCGATGCATCGAAGATTAAACCTCAATATAAATACAATATGCTATACATAATCGATTCATAAATGTAGGAAATATTTTGTAAATAGATGCTTGAATATAGCTCAAGTGAAGTTGGATAAGATACAATGACGGGATTGCTTCCCTTGGTATAAATATGGGAAATTGCCCAGTAAGTGCGGTGCAGGCTTTGTAGAATATAAACCCGTTGTATACGGTTCTGAAAACCACAGCCATTAAGACTGCTATATTAATGAGAGACAAGCCGAAGGTGAGATTCAGGCGAATGACTAACAGTTCGCTTTGTAATTATCCCCTATACAATACCAGTAAACTCGATGATTTTTGGAAATGACTTCCAAAGATAAACTATTTTAAGAAAGGTAAAAGTGGGGTCGACATATAGTGGGACAGAAGCGGGGTTTTTCGTCCCAGAGGGAAATACTGAGAGCTAATGGTGAAACTCACAAAATGCTAACAAGCGAAACTTAACACCTTTGAAAGAAATGGGCATGATTTACATATGACAGTAAACAGTAGAGGTTTTTCGAAGAGGTTGACAACACATATAACAGAATGCATAGTTGCAGCAGTTAGACAGACCAGGATCACAGGTCACGGGGGAATTCGTGGCAATATGCAGGCAAATCAGATCACGAGGAGAGTAGTTGCTACGTCGCTGACGATGCCAGCACTTCCAGTGGAGTTTGAAGAGGTTATTATATGGATATACTTGACTCAAAGAAAGGTGAAAAGATGCAGATATCTTTTTCATATCAATAGGGTTTGAGACAGTATAAACTTTTGTTGCGTAATTACACTGAGAAAGGATTTGAGTTATGCAGCAGAGTACAGAAAAGTAGACTTAGGATAGTAACCGATAATTTTCCGATAATGTATCTAAGAAACATCAATGTCAGGATTACGACCTAGCTTCTCACACTACTTACGTTGTGTGTGTTAATTTTATACATGAGTGGCGGGACCTACAGTTCAAAGTCGACAAATTTTAGAGAAACTTATCATGGCAATTTTATTTACTCTCAGGGTTTTTGTCAAAAATCTGCAGAGAGGAAGTCGCCGAAGAAATATTTTTTCATATGTATTTCGTTTTGATGTCTAACCTGTCAAATAATAGGCAGGCGCTTATACTTAACGACGCCTAACAGCATAGTGTAATTTGACAGGGCAAGTTTTGAACGTATATGGATTGAAAACAGTACCTTAAATCGTCCGGTCGCCTTATTCCACTATCTCTACGCAACAATAATGACATTCGGTTTCTTTACTTTCATTTTATTACAAAAATCAATCGATGCACAAAAACTTCGACATATGTTGTGATAAATCGATATACTATATCGATGCGCATTAAATTAAAAAAATCGATGTTTTATTTAATGTTCATTGCTTCTTCGCTAATACTCTAGCATAGTATACACTAGACTAACAGGGCACTCAATACCCCCTGTGCTTACCGTCAAGTATTGTATTATTAGGAGATATTTTCACTTCGTTTTCTCTAATAGTACCAGATGATTTTACTGCGATTAACAGTCCGAAGTTACATTAGAATGAATTCAATAGGAATCTATTCAAACTACCCCTTGCAATTAGAAATATATCGCCCGCACAGCCTGGACAGTCAATCCGCTCCTGACCGTTGAACTTATTAATTAAATCAAATATTTTTTTCTTTGCAAAATGTAACGGTTTTTAAATAATTTCTTCCATTTCCACTGATTTCATTTGCACTGTTGTTTATAAGTGTCTATATGTGCAGGCTTTAATTGTAACAAACACATACAAACTCTCCATAAAATTAATATGCAGACGTTTTCGTGATAAATTTTTTGATTATATAAGGAGAATAGAATCAATGCATCTATAACTGTATAGATTGAGTCCATTCGATTGTTTGCTGCGCTTACCAACACATACTAAGCTTAACGTTACAAAAATGCTGATTAAATCTGTTATGCTGCGGAATAATTTGTGGTACTCTTCAATTTGTTACGTTTCTGGTTTATGCAGTGGTGGATTTGCATATATTTGTTGTTGTTTTCATATGTAGGCCTAACTGTATATGTACATATATGTAGGTATGAATGTCAGCCGGTTTACTTGTGTGTTATTCATTCTATTCAAAAATTAATGACTTTCAATTTCAACAATAGAAACGAAACAATATAAACAGCAGATCACGTAATATTGCAATTGCGTCTAAAGTGTTGTATGATATCCAACTATGTTTATAGTATGTTCGTCTGTTACATTTGTGTCTGACACAATAAATTACAACAATTTTAAAACGAAAAATAAATGTTGTATACTTTTGCCGCCGTATTGTTATTTTTCTATTATTTTTTTGGATAAAATTTACATATTTTTTGGACGTGTAGTTCCTAGGATATTAAAGTTTTGAATTAATATACACATTTTACACCAATAAAATGTAAAAAATATAACAGACTATAAATAATACAAATAAAAAAAAAATAAAAAAGAATGAAAATAAAAGTGAAATAAATTTTAAGCTGTTGGCTGTCAAAGTTGGAATTTTAGATATTTTGAAATTGTTTTTATTGAAATTTTTTATTACATTTTCACTGAACACATTTGAGTAGATATAGGATCGTAAATATTTTTATCAATTTACAAGAAAAAAATTAAATTACTATAATTAATTTTATTTATAGAACTCTTAATTTCTAACTGAAATAAGAACAAGTGTTAAAATTATGAAACTTTTTATTACCAACTAACAAATCATCAACAAATTACACTTTCGTCTTGAATTGCATTTCAAAGCTCAGATATTTTATTTTTAGACGGTAACGAATGTATTGAACTCCAATGAAAGGTTTATTTATTAATTACAATTTAATTTAATTATTATAAGCTGAGTAAAGGTATAGAGGAATAGGACAGAGTGGGAATCGAACCCACGAACCCTCACAGTAATAGTCTACACACATTACCCGCTAGACTAACAGGTCACCCTCAATGAAATGTTATTATATCTTGTATTTGCAAACAAATGTTTCCTTTTGAATATGCTTTGGTACTCTCCATTTTGTACATCTGAGTATCGTCATCATCGCTTTGTTCTAAGCGAACGGACATTCATATGCTATTCAATGCATACTAATTGGTGGGATATACTGGAATAGCTGATGGAACTTTATGCACGTAATCCAAAAATTTTACGTAGATCTACTTAAATGTTTAACGGAAAACACTCTTTTGGTGAAAGCTAAAAATCGAAAATCTATTTTGTATTGTTTTAGCTATAATACCAAATATTTTACGGCTGATGCTATAAACACAATAAACGTAACGCCGCAAGCACAACAATTTTCAATTGTAGCCTAAGGTAAGCTGCATGTGTGCTAATTATAATAAAGATATCATCAGCAAAGCATAAGCAAAACAAATAATATAAAATAAAGAGTGTATTAATTCTTCATCCATAATGTATCAAAAACATTTCTTCGCGTTTTATTTCATGCATCGTTATATATCATAAAACCTATATTTCATGCATGTTATTGTATTGACAACATTAATCGCCGCATTACCAGCACAAACCATTTCACTCTGACCACTAATTATCTCATTGCCGCGAATAATAATAGAAATTAGCCTAAAAGCAGCAGAATTGTTGTTTGTTGTCACGCTTCATTTAAAACAATCCTTTCCATATAAACACATCTATTTTATTTTTGAAAGATTGCTGCGTTCGCTGCGCTGCGTTTATAGTGTTTATAGCATGAGGATGGCACTCTGTTTTGACGTTTCTGCTCAGTAAGATTTGAAAAGCAATTATGAACTTTGTACAGTTATTCAACGTTTCCACGTTAATTTTACCCTTCTCGATTCGAAACCATCAATAAGAAGAGAATTTTGTTAATATAGTACGAAATTCCAAGGAAGACGCCAAAATGTAGATTTGAACATTTTTCGTAGGGATCTTGTGACTGCAACCTATAAAAAACAAATGGCAATTGATGGGATTCGTTTGCATCTGACTGAACATAAACGTTTTTAGTAAATAATTGTGCATAGTAATAAAGTTGTCATGAAAAGTTCATCAAAACTGTCGTTCGTGGTCAACTTTAAACTGTAGATCTGGTATACAATTAACACACACAACACGTGTGATGTGAGAAGATAGGTTGTAATCTTTACTAAAGCGTTTAAATGACCAATTAAGCAAGTAAATAAGTAATAAAGCTCATTACTGATCGAATGGCTACGTCGATAAGCAAAACTGAATTACTAAAACGGCAATACATTAAAATTGACAACAAAAGGGCGCAACTCGCCATATACTTAACAATCAGATCTTGAAGAGAACAGACGTGTTTATGTTTGAGCTCCAGCAAAAGTGTTTTTGATGATTCATTTTTCTTTAATTTCTTTTTTTCGTTACCAACAAAATAAAATAAAGGAATGTAAATAGTTTTTGTGAAGTGGCATTAACTATGTGCTTTTAAATTTAATATCTTCTAATACAGACTATTATAAAATTAATTCTATTCTAATTCTAACTTTAAACTTTCTACAACAAATAAAAACATAAAATAAAATAATCCTACAGTGAACAATAACAATTCTGTAGTTATCAAATTAAAAAAAAAACGCATAGCAACAGTACACAAATCTAAGTGAAATAATTAAAATTTACAAAAACAAATATCTTATTCAACGGACAATCGTATTCTTAACATTTGGGTGACTCATGTCCACAAAATTGAAAATAACAGCAAACGAACAACAACAAATAGACAACTTAGTAACAAAATTATCTTTAATGCATTTTTTGCAATATATCCTTTCACAACAAACAACACAGTATCTTTAATTTACAGTGTCAGTGTTTTTCTCATGACTACACAGTAACATTATACAATATATAATAAAACAAAAACAAAACATAAACAAAAGTAAACAAATCACGAATAACCAATTAATCACTAGTTTCATAAGTGCTGCCAAGTTATCGCAAGTTTTATCACAAGTATCGGCAGTTAAATTTAAAAATCTTAATTTTAATTTCAATTATATTCAATGTATAACCTAAGGAAGGATAAGAAAATAAATAAAAGTAACACACGCAAACCTAAATCAAAGACAATAACCTACAAAAACACTAAAATCATGTCTAATGTCGAAAATTCGGAAGTTATCGCATCAACCTCAGGTGGATTGCCAAACACACCTGTCAACAAACGTATTGCGGACATACAACAAAGTTCTTCACGACCATCAATACTCGACTCACCTTTTAAACTACTTAATTGTATGGATAAAAGGTTTGACAAATTCACCGAACAGATTCTGAAAACTATTGATCAAAAATTCAGAGAATTTAAAGAATACCTCGTAAAAGACCTGCCCGAAAAATAGAATGTCCTCGATAATAAACTGCAGGGAATAAGTGAGAGAGTAACTATTCTGGAAAATAGATCGGGTGAAATTGAAAGTATGCGCGTGGAAATAAGGGATCTAAAAACAAAATTGCGGCAACAAGAGAACTATCCTGTTTCAACCGAACTCAGGATAAATGAAATTCCGTTTATTCCAAAAAAATTGTAACACCATAGGCACACCCTGACTTAAAATCGATATACCGCTCGAGGAACCACAATAACAAGCATAACGTGACCTCGAAAGATGCCGTAATAATAGTAAACCTTTGGTCCGCATACGATAAAAATTTCTTTTTAATATCGTTGGCTAACTACAGGAAACAGCATAAGGGTTTTACTTTCCGGCTCAGGAACATCGGCTACAACTCGGATGTAAAATTTTATGTAAACGAGAACCTCACTCAGAACAACTTTAGAATCCTGCGTGCTGCAATTCGCTTAAAAAAGAAAAAAAACTTTTGTCTTCAGCATTTACTATGCGGGGTTGCGTCTATATTAGAAAGTTAACGAAGACCCAATTCTAGTTGAGGACATTGGTAGCCTGAACCAGTTATTTCCTGGGCTAGATAGTTAACTACTCAACTAGTTTCCTGATAATGATGAACCTGATGATGTGTTACTTTAATTTAATGTTCAGATTTAATTTAATTTTTATTTCGTTCCTTATTTGTATGTATAACTCCTTTTTTATTTTGCGCTTATTTATCATAATTACAGCAATTTACTTTGCTTTTGATTGCATTGCCACAACTTACGTACAATCTGATTAACTCTAACAGTTCTTATTCCAGAGACTGTGTGTACAACATGATTAGAGTTTTAGCCAAACAAAGAACTGGTCTCAACATTGTTCATATAAATGCGCAGAGTCTGAACAATAAAATTGATGAATTTAGGCATTTATCCGTAGCAGCAGAAATCGACATTATTTGCGTTTCCGAAACTTGGTTTCCTCTGGATGTTCAGGATTCAGTTTACAGTATACAGGGCTTTAAGTTTTTCCGGTCAGACAGGAAAATCTTAGTTAGCAATACGGCAACGAGGGCAAAAGGTGGCGGAGTTGCAATTTATGTACGGAACGGTATTCCGTGATATTTCATCCACACATAAGAAGAAGGTTTTATTAGGCTGTGTTTATAGACCGAATTCCAATATAAATTTTGATCCTTTTATTTCTATTCTTGAGGAAATTTCCATTCAATATGACAACATTATTATTATTGGTGACTTTAATAATAATCTTTTACTAGATAATACGTTAACTGTTTCAATGTTGTCTCTCCATCTTAATCCTGTGAATGTGTCCTTACCAACTCACTTCCATTCTACTTCCAGTAGTCTAATTGATCTTGTATTTGTTAATGATATGACTAAGGTACTTTTATATGATCAAATCTCTGCCTCTTGCTTTTCCAATCATGATCTTCTTTTCTTAACTTATAATCTGCCTATGAGTCCTGTGGACAGGCATATCACATACTGTTATTTTAAAAGTATCGATTTTGCAATTTTGAATAGTAGTGTTGATAATGGGAAGTAGTGGAATCAAATCTACTCACTGGATAATGTAAATGACCAGGTGGCACTAATTCAGGAAAATATTCGTCTGCTATACGACAGTTGTGTTCCTGTCAGAACTAAACTTGTTAGAGCCAAACACCAACCGTGGTTTAATGCTGAAATTAAAGCTTTAATTGATGAACGCGACATTGCCTACAGGCGATGGAAGAGGTTCAGAACGGACGATCTGAAAGCCATCCATAGGTCAGCTCGAGGTTACCAAACGCATTGTTACCAAAGATTGCAAAAACATTGTTTTACGTCGGGAAGTTCGCTTCCGCATTGGATAACAAGGCTAAGTGAAAGGTAATCCGTGATATTGGTGTTGGACAAAAGTGTCATAATACTTCTGCTGATGTCGATGTAAACGCTCTCAATAATAAGTTTGTTAATATCAGTGTTCCGACCCCTGATAGTGACATATATAATGACATTTGTTTTGTTCCGCTTGAAAATCCCTTTAGTTTTCGTTGTATTAATCAGTTCGAGGTTTTGGAATGCTTATCTTCTGTAAAATCGAATGCGGTTGGTTCTCTGTTTTTGAAAGTTTGTCACCTAGACTTTTGCCATATTTGACTCATTTATCCAATACAGTTTTAACTATGTCGTCCTTTCCTGACGAATGGAAACAGTCGAAAACCATTCCCATTCCTAAATCCAACAACGAAATCAGACCAATTGCCATTCTTCCATTCCTGTCTAAAGTAATGGAAAATCTCATAGTTAAGCAAATAAATAGTTACCTCGTGAGTAATAACTTCCTATCTGATAAGCACTCGGGATTTATGAAAGCTAGGAGCTGCACTACTGCTTTAGTCAATGTAGTTGATGACCTTATGTTGGAACTAGATGAAAATTAAATAGCCTTTTTAGTTCTTCTGGATCACACCAAGGCTTTTGATACGGTTGACCACAAAATATTATTGAAGAAGCTACAGACCCTCTTTCATGTTTCTAACTCAGCTTATAATCTCATACGTTATTATCTTGTGAACAGATCACAACGAGTTTATCTAAACGGCAAGATCTCGAATTCGCTAAGCGTTGGAAGAGGTATTCCTCAGGGATCAATATTAGGGTCTCTCTTGTTCTGTATATACATTAACGACCTGCCTGATGACGTTCAGCTCTATAGAAGCACGCGTATACAGGATATCCAACTATGTATAGACACCATCAACTGTGAATTACGAAAAATTGACAACTAGGCTAGGGCAAATGAACTTTGTATAAATCCCTCTAAATCTAAATGTTTATTGCTCTCCAGAACTAAGAGAGCATTTGTTGTGCCGGATATTATTATCAGGGGGAATAAAATTGACTTTGTTGAATCAGCATCCAATCTGGGTGTTATCTTTAATGGTCGGCTAACGTGGTCTAACCACATTAACGTCATCGTTGGTAAAGTTTACGGTATGCTTAGGAACTTGTGGGCTGTTATAGATTCGACTCCCTTTGCCATATGTATGCAACTGGCTAAAACGTATTTGATCCCTGTCTTTTTATACGGATCTGAAATTTTCGCGAACTGTGATACTGATGATAAGCTGAAATTCAACTTGGCTTATAATAATATAGCCAGATATGTTTTTATTAGGGGACGTCGAGACCATATATCACAATTTTCATACCAGATATTCGGAGTTAATTTTGATAATCTATTAAATATAAAATGCCTTATTCTCCTTCATAAGATTATTACTCTAAAATAGCCAATATACTTATTTAGTAGGATTACATTTGCTAGATCCAACCGTGGTATGAAGATTATCCAACACAGACATAGGACTCTTTTGTCACAACGCCAGTCTTTTATATACACCATCAGTCTTTGGAATACTTTACCTAATTATATTCAGAATATAGGCAATGCAGTTAAGTTCAAAAAGGAGTTATACAATCTGTTCAAGTAGTTTTTAGCATATATTGATTTTATTTTTTTTTTTGTAATTTTTCTCTCTCTATTTCTATTAATGATTATTATTTTTAATTTTTCATTTTTTAATTAATATATCTTTAAATTTCATTGTATCTTAGTATATGTATATATTTTTACTTTGTTTGTATATTTCTTTATATTTGTATATACTGTTCTTTGTAGTTTTCCTAATTTATTTTTTACATATATTCATTTTTTTATCCGTTTTTGTATCGATTGCTATTTCCCGTGATTTTAATACGTTCTTATTCATTTTTATTTCTACATTATTTTAAACATTTCATTACATATATAATCAATGATTTGTTATTCTTTTCTTTCTTTGATGTACTCCCATAGCACTTTCATTTATAAGATTATTATCTTGTTGTGCTATGACTAATAATAAATAAAATAAAAAAAAATAAAAAAAATGGATTTAAAGCAAAATCAATTTCGATTGTTTCTTTTCAGTTCCTACGATTAAACTCCTCTGGATTGCTTTTTGTGGTGCATTGTTAAGTAATTAGTTTATGCCATCAAACCAACATCTCTTTAAGCATTAGAAGCCATTTTCGTCATACAGTCCGACTTATGGGAAAAAATAGTCAAGGATTGGCATGATAGAGTAGAGAAAATAGCAGCGGACATACATATATACATATGCTGAAAATCATAATTCAAAAATAAATTGCCTTAAAATTATTTACTAGATTATAATAAAAAATTCATACCAACACAATTTTTGTCCTCTATTAATATTTGAAATTCCCAAATACTAAATTTTACTTCAAATTTATTACTCTGTACTATATTGTCTTTTTCGTTACTTTCACTTAAGGAATTTCTGAAAATAATTTCATTTGAATCTAAAATATTTAGCCTTACGCAAATGCTACATTCAATTACATTGTGATGTATCAGAATGATTCCAACAATTATCACAATGAACACCAAGCCATTTTCTAATCGCATCACAATTATATGGTATGAACCACATTTTTATTATTAATAGGGCTGTAGCAGTACGTAGTAGGAAAGAGTGTGACAAACTGAAGGACAGCGAAGAACGTATATGTATTGTATATGAACGAAATCGTAAAAGCAGATTTGATATAAAGAAATTAATTTTTCTGTGTCAATGTTATTTTCTCTTGTTTCTCTGTCGCTGAAATTTTTGATAAGGACTTTAATTTATTGTTGGTTTGACCGTAAGCCTACATGAATACATGAATGCATGAACGTCTAAAATAAGTTGGTGAGAATATCGTACTTACGATATCATACTACGTTAAGATTGCAAAGTGCTACACTTTTATGCTGTTGAAATGAAAGTAAATATTAGCACTCGTATAAGTGTTTATCAAAAGCATCTTCCCTATTAAATGTTTTTTTGAACAATCTTCTTATTTAAAAAACTTGTTTAACCAAGAAACTGTACAGCGTTGCTCTTAAGCCAACCAAATAACGTGGAATGCAACATATTCTGAAACTAACAATCCCACATGACTAAATAGATGTGACTATAAAATTTCTGACCACAATTTTTGCATTATTTTGCCAGTCATAATTTAAGGACGAAGGAAAATGTGCATTTACAAGAGTGCTAAAGTTATACATGCAAAGAGTTTACAATGAATGTAGGGTGATTGCGGATTCTCTCCTTTTTTTTGGTAATTAAAAAGGGCTTTAACTTGGTTCCACGTCTTATTTTGGGCTTTGTGCATCCTCCAGGTCAGAAATCAAAACGAAATACGAAAAAAATATTTCTTCGGCTACTTCCTCTCAGCAGATTTCTGGCAAAAACTCTGAGAGTAAATAAAATTGCCATGAAAAGTTTCTCAAAAATCAGTCGTTCGGAGTCGACATTAAACTGTAGGTCCTGCCACTCATTTATAAAATTAACACACACAACATGAGTGGTGTGAGAAGTTGGGCCATGATGCTGTCTGAACGGTTGTAATAGCCAATTATGTATGTATCCGCCTGGTGAGTTAATCCAAGTAATAGGCGTTATATCCAGTTACACTTCGGAATCCCATTGTAGTTTGCCTTTGGTCGTTAGTTTTTTGAAAATATAGTTGATTCACGTCCTTTTTTGCTATTTAATCTCAGTTCCAATTGGTGCGTTTTTTTTTTCATTGTCTAAATGTTCTTCCGTTGATATTGGGCCAATAGACTCGATGCCACCAGTTCACGAACACTAGGATATATAGACAATGGAAATTGAAGTGCGCTTTGAAACAAAAAAAAAAAAAAAAACAAAACACAGACTTAACGCTGTTAAATAAACTTAGTTTGGTTTGGCTTCTAATGTTGTTCCATCTGCTCCTTATGTATAGCCTGAAGGGTTACTTTTGCCTTATTTATACTATAGACCGCAATGTCAATTTCAAATATGTTGTCTTTTGGTATTGTGCTCTTAACTTATCAGAGAAAATCCACACTTCGATTTAGTCCAAAATGTGTTGTTATATTTGTTAGTCTCATCAAAATATTCCCTTCGTTAAACTAGTAAGATAGTTTTAAAGCAGATAATGGTGATGTCACCTACATACATATATAATGTCGTTTAAATGCTCATATATATGCTACTCTATTCCCTATGGGAATTCACTATTCGTATTTATAAATACTTATAAATTGGTTTAAAACCCTGTTTTACCTCAAAGGAAAACGTAACAGTTAAGCTTTCAGTTCCATTTGCCTGACTGGGTTTGGCGAATTAATGTAAAATTCACGTATAGAAAATACGATCCTATCAGTAAAGCTTTATCTGCCCGAATGGCACAAATAGCGTTTGATACTACTGTATCAAACGTTCCTTGGAAGTCAACAAAAAACAATTGGCGCTAGTATGATATGAAGGGTGTTCATATAGGGTCAGAACACTGAGGAGCTTAACTTAGACTCTCTATCTGACTGTGTGCTTTGAAACAATAGAGATATATTTACATCGGAAAGAGAGACTTGCCATATATAAAATACGGCAATATCGTGAAACGAAACTTCTTTCTATCAAACAATTTACATTGGGGAACAAAGTTTTATTTCATTTATTTAGTTTTTAAATAAGTTCATTCCTAAACAAATGAATCGAATAAATTATTAAAAATGTATCCAGTTTTGGACGATTTTCTAACATTTTCCTAAGAACTCATACACCAGAACGAAAGATCCTTTAATGAAGGAATGATTTCTTAAAGAGAAAGGCTAACACTTCGAACCTAAAATACTAGATTGAGTCTTATGCATATCAGTATACATCAAACCCTTGTTCTGCGCTCACCATTACGAGATACCAATCCTACAACGAACGTT
This sequence comes from Sarcophaga variegata, assembly GCA_932273835.1. NCBI lineage: Eukaryota > Metazoa > Arthropoda > Insecta > Diptera > Sarcophagidae > Sarcophaga > Sarcophaga variegata. The sequence goes on along the minus strand of OW026362.1, from coordinate 55,378,464 downwards.
GTAAGCTTCTCAACTCTTCTAAGACGAGTCGTGCCTGGTAACTGGCACGAGTAATAACATAAAAAGAGTATCCGGTAGGTATGCTAATCAGTGTACTATAGTCGCCTTTATAACACATGATTTCTCTACCACCAAGATTGCACCAGAGTATCTTTACAATTTCGCTTACTGTGTAATTGACTCACAACAGTCGTGTTACCATTCTGCCTATTTTCTTAGCTTGGTCTTCACTGCAATGAACGGCATAGAGTTATCCAAGTTTATGGCATTATGGGTTTCCTATATTATGTGTACGGTTTCATACTAGGTGTACGGTTTCATACCATGAGTAATTGTTCATCATCTTTCTGCATTTCAGGCTGGTTCTTGATCTCGTATCCTGTTATTGGTCTAATCAGTTTTTGATAAATATAATAATTACCGATTGAGTTATGAATGCAATAATAAGTGCGATAAGTTCAATGATCTCGAAATCTACACAACAAACGGTTAAAAATTAGCAAAAAACAAATACTCCAATTAAAAGGAAAGTTTGGGTAAAAATTGACCGATGCTAGTATGTTAATATCAGTTCTATCATTCCTTTAGACCGGCATAATATACAGTGTTGGCCACGAATTTAAGACACGATGTGTAACGAGCTTTTTGGTGAATTTTGCCAACCCCGCAGTATCAAATTATGTATTTTTTATTTTTCAGTATACCCCGTAATATTAAGAAAAATTACCGTTAATTTGTTTTTTTATAGCTTGTTGTTATACTGTTCTACTTGCTGCGAATTTAAAACATTTAATAAATATTCAGTTTTTAAGAGGGAGTTTGGTGTTTTTTAAGTCGACTTTACAGTGGCTTCCATAAGGCCAGGATAACAATAAACATCTGATATCTGGATTGCCATACAGAAAACTTATGGAATATACAGGAAAAGAAAATAATAAAATAAGATCGTCATTGTCACAAAATCTCGAAGAGCTTTGGGTAGATGTAAATGAAGAATGGAGAAAAATTGATATGTCTATATAACGAAATTTAAACAATATTATCCTAAAAAGGCTTCAATAAGTGTTCAGTATGTTCAAAGGCTTCAAGTGTTTACAATGTATTAAATTTATTTTATTTCCTATCTTCAAAAAATTTAAGTTTTTGTTAACTCTTTAATGTGATATCAAGCAAGACATACATACAATTTAAAAAGAAAAAATATATTTATTACCAATATTATGTTATGAAATATAGTACTCATTATAGTTTTCATGAGCAGTTGTGGTCCCAGTATAATGTTATAAATTATAAATTGTAAGTTAGAGGACTAAATATTGTTACGAAAATGGAAATGGTGTTATATTTTAACAATAAAATAATAAACAAAATCTACAAAAACAAAGGACTTATTTACATGGTCAATGAATAAACAAAAATATAGCAACAACGTCAGTATAAAAAAAGGGTTAAAAAAGTAAACAAGAGGCAACAACAAGGATAAACGTAAACAAAATACACAAACAACAATAACATAAACAACATGTTTACATTTATAGAGATTTCGCGAAGGCAGTGATTCTCCTTCAAGAGCATCCATCAGACTGTTTACCCAGCGATATAAAAGGAAAGACAAAGCAAGCAACGGGATCAGCAAGAATTTAGTCAGTCTTGTGTGAAAACACGTTACGTGTGAAGAGAATAATTGTGGTTTGAAGATCCCTGTAATAAAGATCTATTGAAAAATTGTTATCGTGTATGCGGAAGAGTGTAAAGAAGAATAAAAATTAAAGCAAATTGTTGTTGTTTAAATCAAGTCATGAAAGGTGGCACACGGAATTGTGCGAACCATAAAGAATTAATTTAAAACTAAACACAAATTTATTTTTATTTTATTTGAAATCTACGAATTCATATTTTTAACGGTTTTAAAAGGGTAAAATCGTAACAGTATGTTTTAGATAAAACTTATATAATTTGTCATTACAACACTTCAGTCAAGACTACGATCTAGTTTATCACACCGCTTATGTTGAGTGTGTTAATTTAATCCATAAATGACTTACAGTTGACTCCGAAAGACAGATTTTTTATTTACTCTCAGAGTTTTTGTTAGAAATCTGCTGAGAGCAAGTCACCGAAGAAATGTTTTTTTATATTTCGTTTCGTTCGAGATGTCTGACATAGGGATTGGCCTTACTTCAATAAACCAACACACTACCTACTAGACTACGGCGACTAGACTATGACCAAATCGTATTTGTTTTAGAAAAAAACACTTTAATAATACAAGGTGTACCTGGTTTCATCAGGTTTTAGGAGCTAGTGGTCTCACCAGACACACTGCATTGGTTCCTTGCCGAATTGATTCACTTTTACAGCCGAACCAAGTGATTGTCTCCAATTAAACCATGATTTTTTCCTTGTAGGATTCTAAAATGAAATCCATTTTTTATCGATAATAACAATTCGATGCAAAACAGATTTTCTGTCGCGTCTGAAGCAAAATTTCAAAAAATTTTTGGTTTTCCATCTCTCTATCAATTAATGCTTACAGCATCCATTTTCTCAACTTGGATCTTGTTGTACAAACATTTAACATTTCTGTCATTTGTTCCTGATTCAAATTTTTATTTTTATTGCAATTCGGTGTTTTCGAACTTTTCGGTGGCCTTCCATGTTATTCATTTCTCACTCCAAAATCGTTATCTCTGTCAAAACCATTTTCCGCATGTTGCCTCGGATAGAGCATGATGACCATATGCCTCCATAAACAATGCTACTATCTACCACTTTTCTTCAAATGAAAACAAAAAATTAATGTTTTTCGCATATCATAAAATTTGAGTGTAAGACAGAACACTCATATTTTATTCTACCAATTTTTTCTTTTCTAATATATTTTACTCTTATATTCTATTCAATTCATCAGCCTTCTATTGTACTAGAATATTCATTTCATCCAAATTTACTTATATTTCAATTTCATTTTTCATTAAATTATTAAATTTGATTAAATTCTTGAGAAGTATACTTATTTTACTTCGCTGTTTGGTACTGTTTCTTGTTTTCTGTTCTTTTTTAAAGCCTGCAATATCATAAAAAAGCCAGAAGTGAGCGTTCTACATGCATTTCAAAAATGTATGTGTTCCACTAACAGAAAACTGAACAAAAGTAACAAAAAAAAAACAATTTTTATGTAGTTACTAAAAAAATAACAGAACGCAATGAAATGAAAAAGCTGAAAAAATATATAAAAATATGTAAATAAAAGCATCAAAAACATTATACAAACCTACAAACCTTGTGACTTGAAAATACGACAAACAAATTTTTTTCCATTCACATTCTTTCTCTTCATCTTTTTTTTATAGTTTAAGCATCTTTTTATGCTGGTACTTTTTTATGCTGGTACTATTTTTTGCAGTTTTATAGTATGATATTACACCATTTTCAGAAGCAAAGAAATACGGAAATAGCATTGAAGTAGTTGCCTTAAATTTAGCTCCCTTCCTCTGTGTCATATAATTCTAGCTCTTGGTTGGCATCTCTTTGCCATTCCTGAAGGCTTATGAAACAGTGAATTTTTCTCAAAACGTCATATGAAATGTTCTCTCACTAAATTTTGGGTACTCAAGAATTCTTTTTTTTAGGTTCTCTAGAGTCTAGCAATGACACAGAAGATGTCCTGTGGTCTACTCTTCTTTCTTCTCTTTGTAGCTTTCGCAGAAGTCGTTGTGAGCTATTCCTAGTCTCCTGGCGTTAACAACCAGAGGCCAGTATACCGTTATCACTGCTGTGAGGTTCCCAATATATAACCTTGTTAGGTTCAATTCAAATTCAGTTCTACATTGCCTCTGTGTTGCGTCTCTACAAGTGGATTCATTATACCATCTTACCTTTGCCAACAATGGAGGTTTTGTGAGACCATTTATTTACCTCTCTGTAGAGGAACGACATTTTCATGTAAGAATCCAAATAAATTTACCTTGGTGACAGCTTTAGCAAATGCATCATTTTTGCTGCTTTCGATGTCCACGTGTTCGGGAAACGAAATGAGGTTAAGTCCAATGCTCTGCTATTATATAATTCGCTAGGTGGCAATTTTAATAACAATTATTTCAACGTGGAAAGTACTACCAGTTGATCAGAAAAGATTCCATATCCGATTTTGTTGCTTGTTCTGGATTTATCACTGAAAAATTGAACGACTATTCCTGGGAAGTGTAAACCATTACCATAAAATAATCTATTCAATATATGTAAATATCGCAAAAGCAGGCTCGAGGGCAAGTTCAGGTATCGGGTAGCCGATAGGAACATTTTCACTAATGTTAGCTAAGTTTTTGGCCTGACCATACTTTCTGTAATTCCATACTCTTCTTCGTCTTAAGAACAAAATGGCATAAAAGCGTGAAAATTTTTTAAGAATAGTATACTATTTAGCATAAATGCAACAATACCTTGTTAAGAAATCGCAGCGTGGACAGCCATAATTAACTTTTTGCCAAAAAGTTTAAAGATTAAAAAGACGAATTGTACTAGAAAGCTCCAAAAGTCAAAATAATGAAATTAAACCACTAGTTCTTGCTACATCTACGGGTTCACGTAAATGTAACCAATTAGATTTAGCGGTGGATTTAAAAGAGAATGTCAGTAGTCCAACAAGAGCGTAACTTTGTTTGCTATTCTTTTAAATTGGTAAGATAAATTACTACTTTAATATTTGAAAATTAGTGTACACTCAAAAAAATTTAAAAAACACAGTTTGGGAAACCAGGTAATCTCCCAAAGATCTAAAAAATAGTTGATGCGGCAACCAATAACCCAGTAAACCCGTTTGAAACCAATTATTAGCTTATTTTTTGTTAACTTTAAAAACTTTTTTTGTACAGGAAAAACTTTAAGGATCCTTCTCTCCTCTCTCTTCTTCGCATTCCAAATTCATGTTCATTTCGAATTTTTGTATGTTTCTTTTTTTATCCTATTTATATCAGAGATCAGCAATGAATCGTTTTTTCGCTACTCATAAGTATTCGTGAAATTTCGAGTATTGAAATTCAACTACGTACTCTGATTCATTCGTCCTCACTACACCACTGATTTATAATTTCAGGTTGCAATGAGTATGAGTACAACGTCAAACTCATAACATTCTAAATATGTTTGATTCATATTCATTCAGTTTCATAAATTTAGAAAAATACTTATAATACTCATAAATCATTTAAATTATTCATCAAAATTTACAGTCTTAGTTGCTGTTGCATTTACAAAAAAAAAAAAAAGAAAAAAGACAACGACAGCAAGCAAAGCAAACACACAACCTTCTAGTGAGTATTGTGGTGTTCGTACGCGAATTATACTTATTTTGTTATTCTTGTAAATGTTAAGTCCTGGAGAGTCGAAATCAACAACATCATACGTGTTGTTAAGTATGAGTATGAACAGTAGTTCAAACTTTGAATATCGGTAGTATGAGTATGATATTAAATTAAGTATGAATGCGTATAAGTACCAGAAATTATAAGTATGATTCGAATCTACTCATCTTTTTGAATGATCATTGCTGATCTCTGATATATATCCCCATACACCCCTTCACTCAAAAAAGTTCACAATAATTTGTCCGGCCAAGTGAGGTACTGTGAGATCAGCACCTGCAGCCTTATAAATGGAATAATATTCCATTTCTAACCACAGCAATTGTACTTTATAACAAAAAAATAAATTTAGCAAAACTTGAAACCATTTTTGTTTTATTGCATTTTTAATTTTAAAGTTTTAAATGACCCAGCCTTTGGCAATTACTTGTTTGGACTGTAGTATTTTACAACGTACTTATTTTAAAGAATATAAATAGAGATTCAATTTTATTATATTTTCTATAGGAAACACTGCTTTCATTGAAAAATTTTTCTATGCCAGTATAAATGTGTAGCTCTGTTGCTGGTTGGAAAACTAAGAATAGCTGTGCATTTATAAGTACGGTTATAGCACTGGTTTTGGCTTTTGGCAATGAATTTAAATAAACTTGAAAAGCAACTTTTGCATGGCTTTGCTAATGGTTGAAAAATTATTTTACGGAAGTATAATAAGAACCCAAAAACTAAAGTGAAAACTTGCTTTTATAAAAATTCAAATGAAATAAGCAGGAGTATAATAATTTGTTTAGTTTGCAATATTGAAAGCATATATTTAATATTTAAGATAATAATTACCTTAATTATTACGCTTTAAGTCTTCGTATATATGTATACGATCAGTCATACTATTTTATTGTAAATTTTCCACACATAGAGTTAAACTAATATAAATAAGAAGAAAACCTGCTAAATGGCAAAATATTTGACTCCTGATTGAGATAATATCACCGATAATGTAGGCGTAATATCTAGGAATAGCATACATACATAATTGGTCATTACAACCCTTCAGTCAGGATTATGGACCTAGTTTCTCACACCACTTATGTAGCGTGTGTTAATTTTATACATAAGTGGCGGGGCCTGCAGTTTAAAGTCGACTCCGAGCGACAGATTTTTTGAGAAACTTTTCACGGCAATTTTATTTACTCTCAGAGTTTTTGTCAGAAATTTTTATTTTCATATCGTTTTGATATCTGACCTGGGGTTAGAACCGTGGCCTTACGTCTAATAAGCCAATACACTACCTACTAGAAAACAGGGACTTCTAAGAATAACACTGGACAGTAAATTTGATATGGCGGAAATGTTGAAGGCTTGCTGGGAAAACGTGGGAATGCAACCCTGGAATTATGAACTGGATGTATACCATAATGGTCAGGCCAATAGTAGTGACCAATGGAGCAATTGTCTGGGCAAATAGAACAAATATGCGTGTGTTGGCATAACAGGGGCAATGGAGTCTTATAGCTTGTACTATGTACGTGTTTAACTTTTTATCGACCCTAATAGTTCGCCTAAGAAATTGTTTGAAATTGCTGCCTTTTGATAATAAATTTCTCTACTACGTACATGTCCGGCACTTGGTCGAATGAAAAAGAGGCACCTGGTTGTCTACTTTATGGAGGATCTGAATGAACTGTTATATGAGTGGTTCCTGGACTAGGGAAAAATGTTAAACTGTGGTATTAGAATGGGCCTTGTGTGTGGCCTGAGTGTGTCCAGTCATAACTCCATTGAGGGGACAGCCATTTCTACCTACCTACCTATTTAAGCATAAATATCAAACGAACGTTTTTTTTTAATTTTTCTGTGTTAATTTTATGTGACATTCAACCATCGAGTGTATTTAGTTTTTTCAAATCGTTGATAACTGTTCGGTAATGAATGCCTAGCCTCCTAGTAACATCCAAACGGTTTTTGTGCCGGTTTCCCATGATTTCATCGATATTTTTCCGCTTCATGAGAGATCAGAGACATTTCATCTTTAACATGAAAATTTTCAGCTTGATAAAAGGCAAAGACCATTCCGCTACTGGTTTGCCCATAAATGTCACAAATTTTTTCAGCCGACCTATAATAGGAAAATAAATTTTGACCGAATAATGCTATTTTAATAATGTCTTCTAACAGAGCAAGCTATAGGATTGTCTGTTGGAACTAATATTATCAGAAATATTACATTTTTGAACCATCCACCGACAATTTATTACCGAATTTGAAAGTTCGGGATGCCATACACTCGTTAAAAAAGAGGAAAATAAAATTGTCCTCAAAAATTCAAGAAACTTTAAAAAATTTCTCAAAGTTTTTCGATTTTCTCTTTTGACTAGAAATTTATAATGAAAGCAACGCTTTTTTCACATATTTAGTGTTTTTTAATGAAAATATTGGTAACTCTGTTGTTTGATATGTTGTTGTTGGTATGGTATTCGTAAAGTAATAATAAACGCAAAGTGAAAAAGGAAAACAAGAAAAGAAAAGTAAAACTTATACTCACACAAACCCATTTCTTTTTTTTTTGTATAAAGAAAACAAAACAAAACTTAAATCGAATCGAAACAAAAACAACATCGATCTGCATTTACGTACATAGGCACGTATAAGTGTTGATAAGAATAGCATGACAAATAAGAAAAGAAAAAAGAAAAACGAAAATAATTCAACATATGAAAATATGTATATGTTTGTATGTACATATAAGTAATAAGAAAGAAAATACGAAAACAAAAGCAAGAAACTACATAAACAAGGGCAAAAGGGTGTGCAAAAACAAAATCAAATGATTGACTGCAAGAGTTTTGCTTAAGCAAAATTCAAAACAAACGGTGTTGACCACCAAAATCAACGATAATAACAATTATCATCGTCATCATCATCATTATTTGCTCTTCGTTTTTCTTACAACAATTATCAGCAGCTACAAAACAACTCTACGCTCTCCCTGTAAAGTGTAGAGAGTAATTAAAGATTTTTATAACTGTAAATAATAAAAAAGAAGAGTTTGAAACTCTATTCTCCATTTATTTTTTTTTTTATAAGAGTGCGTTAGAAATGCAAATTAAGAAACAGAAACTTACAATACATTCGCAAATGTATGACATACTACTACATACACACGCTGCTGTATGCTGCAGTAATTGATTAAATTCATGAACAGTGCGCGTATCATCACATATTCATCCTAATTATTGCGTTTCAATAATTATCGAAAACAGAATTTGAGTGAGACAAAATAACAACAAAAAAAGCAAACTAACATCATTATCATCACCATCATCATCATCATAATCATCTGCGTTTTTTTGAAGTGAATTCGTTTATCTGCTCAACACTTGTGTCGCTTCCTCTCATACTCTTTGCAAGTGAAATAATATTTCACTGATACAGAAATTTAAGAGATCTCTACCTATGTTATAAAAAATTGTGGATCACAAGATACGTGGCAAGGCAATTTCCAGCCAATAACAAAAGCCAATTTAAAAACAAATAAATAAATTTAATTTAAAACAAAATCCACTTCTAAGACTATTGCAGTTTAAGCCAACATGTGTGTATTGTTCCATTTAAAGATTTAATTTTCATTTGCCATTATTATCTCATATTTCACAATAAAATTTCGTAAAGTATATTTGAAACGACATGCCCTATAAAAATATAAACGTCTGTAATCAAGCGCTCAACTGCTAAAAATTTGTTGACAATATCTATTACGTTAATGTTTTTAAATTCTTCTAAAGACACCCTTAAAAAGACACTCACGCTAAACAGCATTAAAATCCTGTCCGATCTGTTTTAGAGCTCGTGGTACATCACACCTCTCTGGTGCCACCAGACACACAGCATTGTCTTTCTGCCGAATCGACCTGATTTTGTAGCCGAAGTTGGCGGTTGTCACCGATTAACCCATGATATTTACCATTTCAGATTTTGTAAATAAATTAATTTCTTATCGCCGGTAACATTTCGCTGCAAAACTGATGTTCTATCGTGTCTTTGGAGCAAAATATCAGATGTGTTTTTTTTTGTCCATCTGCCTGTTCTTCTATTCATGTAGCACCCATTTTCTAGACTTTCGGATATTTTCCATAGCTTTTAAACAATCTGTCATTTGTTTCTGAAGTCGCCGTGGTGTAGTAGGTAGTGTGTTGGCTTACTATTCGTAAAGCCCGGGTTCGTATCCCAGGTCAGACATCAAAAATGAAATATGAAAAAAAAAATATTTCTTCGGCGACTTCCTCTCAGCAGATTTCTGGCAAAAACTTTGAGAGTAAAATAAACTGCCATGAAAAAGTTTCTCAAAATTCTGTCGTTCGGAGTCGACGTTAAACTGTAGGTCCCGCCACTCACGTATAAAATTAACGCACACAACATGAGTGGTGTGAGAAGCTAGGCCGTAATCCTGACTGAAGGGTTGTAATGGCCAATTATGTATGTATGTATGCATTTGTTTCTGACTCAAATTGTCATCATCATCCAATATTGTTTGCAATATGGCGCTTCAAACATTATTGACGGTCTTCCAGGTTCTACATTTTCTAAATCATAGTCATTATCTCTGAACCATCGAAACCATTTTCTGCATGATGCTTCTGATAGAGCATGATCACCATGTGGACAAATATTCGATGTGACTCTCCAGCACTTTTCTTCAAATAGTAACAACAAATTAAAGTTTTCCGCAAATCGTCATTTGCTGGTACAAAGTTCGTCATCACGGTGAAAAAGTATGATGTTCTTTGTTCTATCCACAACGATTAATAATGCTATTTCGACATTGTTTAACTTACTGGACTTATTTTCGCATACAGACCTCAAACGATTTTGGTTATGTTAGTCGAATAGAGTGGACACAAAGGAATTTAAATATCTTCGCTGATAGTCAAATGACTATTTGGGCAATAACACGATACAGAATTAAGGACTGCCCTGGAATGTACAAAGACGATTAACAATTACTCCAGGTATGTAACGATATAATCCATATAGGCATTATTACACTCCGTCAAGGAGTGATCGGAAATGAGGAAGCATATAGAGCAGAGGTCAGCAATGAGTATTCAAAACGATGAGTAGATTCGAATCATACTTATAATTTCTGATAATTATATACATTCATACTTATTTTAATGTCATAATCATACTACTCATATTCAAAGTTGGAAATACTGATGGTATTCATGCTAATACGCATGATGTTATTGATTTCGACTCTCCACGACTCATCGTATACACGAATCACTAAATAAGTATGAATCGCGTCCGAACACTACAATACTCACAAGAAGGTTGTGTGTTTGCTCTGCTTGCTGTATTTTTCTTTTTTGTTTATGTGTCTTTCTTCTTTCTTTGTAAATGCAACAACAACTGTAAATTTTGACGAATGATTCGAATCACTCGAATCATTTATAAGTATTATAATTATTTTTCTAAATTTATGAATCTGAATGAGTAGGCGTATGAATCAAACATAGTTCGAATGTTATGAGTTTGACGTCAACGCTGTACTCATACTCATTGCAACTTGTACTTATACATCAATGTTGTACTGAGTAAGAATGAATCAGAGTTGTTGGATTTCAATACTGTTGACTCACTCATACTCAAAATGTCATGAGTACTTATGAGTAGCGAAAAAGCGATTCATTGCTGATCTCTGATATAGAGGCAGAATTCTGCATATATAGGCTTGGATAATCCAATGCCTTTCGTTGTATTGAAGACCAATCCGAGAAAGTAGCAGAATGTGACACAATGACGCATTAGGAAAAATTGTGAAGATGATCTAGAGCGGTACAGAAGAGTAGAAAAACTGAATAAAGAGCGCCTTCAGCACCTTTCGGGACACTCCGCCTTTCATGTACACTTGGATAAGCGCTGTAGATAATAATAAATACTGGACAGTAGCTTTCATAACCTTAAGATTTCATTATTTTAGGAAAGATAGTCTTCTTAGGGCTGGAAGAAAGTTCGTTAGTTTTTACAAGTTGCAGACTTCCTATGGAAAGTAGGGTTGGGTTGGTATCCTGCTATGGTGAGCGCACAACAGACCTACATGATGACATAGGTATATGCCAGTAGGCGTATACTTTCTGCACAATTCGTGCTAAAATATCCTTCGTAGCAATTAAACATCATCCGATACATATTAATAAGATCCAGCCAGCCCAAGAACTAAAACCAGCAGACCAAGAAGTCAAGAAGAATATGAGAATTTTTTTTAGCAAAATAATCTTCACCGACGAATGCCCTTTAAAGATCAATGACTACCTCAACGAGTAGAACTGCTGTATTTGGGACATTCATAATTTGTTATTACAAGTCTTCAGTCAGGATTACGAACCAGCTTCTCACACCTATGTTGTGTGCGTTGATTTTATACATAAGTGGCGGGACCTACAGTTTGAAGTCGATTCCGAATGACAGGTTTTGAGAAACTTTTTCATGGCAATTTTACTCTCATTCCTTTTGGGTAGAGATCTGCTGAGAGGCAGTAGCCGAAGAAATATTTTCTTATATTTGGATTTGTTCAAGATATCTGACCTGCGGGTTGAACTGTGGCCTCACGTCTAATAAGCCAACACACTACCTTCTAGACTACGGCTAATTATTTTAGAGCAACCATTACATCTACAAACCATTACGGTTTGGTGTGGTTTATAGTCCGGGGGAATCTTCGGATCATATTAGTTCGAAAATGAAAATGGAAATGCGTCGATGAAATTTGCTACAGGCAGATGATTCGAAACTTTTTGTGTAGGAAAATTGATGATTTAGACGTAGAGAAGACGATAGTGCCACTTGTCACACAGTAAGATGTTTTTAAAGAAAGCTTCGAAAGTCGGATTGGTCTTCGTAGAGGACCCCTCACCATCGTGAGATTTTACACCGTCAAATTTTTTGTGCGATTTTTTGAAATCGAAACTCCTCAGCAATAATTCCACAACATTTCAAAGGCTTAAAACCAACATTATTGAGCAGGTTTGAACCAATAACAGCAGTTTATTGAAAAACGTAATAATTTTAGTAAAATTTAAAGGTGGGAGCCTGCCAAGCCAGTGGGGACGTAACTTGACCGACATAATTTTCCATTTTTAACCAGAACCTATTTGTAAAAACTGAAATCGAAATATTTTTAATATCTGAAAAAAGTATTTTTTATTACAATCAAAATAAACCCCAATTTTGGGCCACCTAATTTAAATTTTTTATTTTATAGAATCGAAAACATTGTATAAAATATTGAAATTAAATCAACATGTAGTTATTTGTTGTTCCGTTTATATTTATATTGTTGCACAACATGAATTTCATAACGTTAACGGTAATTATTTTAAATCGTAATAATTTGTTGTGTGTACAGCCAGGAACGCTCTTAATGAAATTGGTTTTGTTATTATAATTATTGTTATGTTAAAACTTTATATTTTATAATTAAATATTATTTCCATTATTTTTCTAACATTACCACTTTATAACTAACAGCCAGTCAGACAGACAGCCAGTGAGTCAACAAGCCAAGCGACAGTGTTGTGGCATTACATATACTATAAATAACTACAAAAATAAAAATAAAATAAAAAAATAACAAAAGTATATTTTTGCATTCATACTAATTTACAGTTATATTTTAATAGTTTAGTTATACAATTGTTGTATTCTTTCTGGTTATTTTATGTTTAATTGATTGCATGATTTCTGTGATTTAGTTCGATAAGTGTGACGATGAAAGAATAAAACAGTTTTTATTGAGCAAAACTAACGGCAGAATTAGCCAAAAGTGCACGGAACATAACGTATACGAAGAGTACGTACAAAAGAGAGTCCTTAAATTCTGCCCAAAAACTCAGTATTGCGTTTTTCCATAATTATGAACTTATAGCTTATAATTATTATCATTTCATTTCTTTGCAGTACGGTTTTCGAAGTAATTATAAACAGTTGTGGTGCCACCAGTGGTGTTTGCTCTACGACCTACATCAGAAAAATCATGGTAATGTAAAATTTTCGTTATTTTCTGCAGATCCATACCGCTTAATATAATTAAATATCATCCATATCTCGGTGCTTTGAAGTAAAAAATTAATCATTCTAAAGTACGAATTTTTTTTTCAAATAAAGAAATTTGCAAAAGTATTTTTGAGTTCTACTCAACTAAATCTACTACCTACTCCATGTCGTTACTCGAGTGTATTTAACTGTCGCACTCTCTTTTAATTTTTCCCCATTCATCGATTACATAGATTTTACCATATGAAAAAATTTTTTGATTCTGTTGTTGAATTCTGTTTATTTAGATAATTTTATTTACTGTGCTGTTTTAATTGCTCAATTTTGTATTCTAGCCATTATTTTTCGTTATTTTATTATCCAAATACTCAGATATTTAGATTTATATTCATGCATTTATTTTATTAAGTGTAAATAAACAATATATCGATTTCAATAGTTTTTTTTAATGATATGATACTGTTATACCTCATCAATCTCATGTTCATTTAATTACTGTTGTCCATTGAAAACAGAAAACATATTTCTTATATTACACTATGCGATAAAATAAAAAAAATTAAATACACCCAGCTAATGATATAGTGTAAGTTGGGAGTTTTATTTCTTGAACCCTCCAAACTTGTTTTATTTGACAAAAACTGTTTTTTTAGACTTTACGCACAAATTGATTGATTACACATACATTTCTGAACCGATGTCCAAAATTTAAACCTTATTAGAAAGGAGAGTGATGGGCCTCTAAAACAGTGTACATATATATATTATTTGACTTAATATGCTATGAGGTTTGATGAGCTAAAATTGACAAACTCGAATTTTTTTCATATCTTTTCATGCTTGTCCATTCATAGCAGCAAACTTTAATTAAAAAATACGAAATAAGTGATGACATTCTGAAAATGCGTTATCTTGTGAGAGATTGACACTTCGTTTGAAATGGGACAAAAATTACCGTGGTTATTATTTAAAGAGCCTAACAGTCGAGTTATATTTTTCATATATATATTTTTTTAAATGAACTTTTAGTTAAAAAATTTCCAGAATTTTTGTTGGATCTTGATTGTTTATAGCAAAATTTGTCAATTTCACGTTTGAGCGACCACCAGAAGTTGGCCAATGTTAGCGCAAAGCGAAATAAAAATATTTACAAAAAAACACAAATATTAGCCGCCTTCTGGTAGTCGTGCAAACGTGAAACTGACACATTTTGCGATAAATAATCAAGATCCATCAAAACTTTTGAAAATTTTTGAACTGAAAGTTCATTTGATAAGATGACATACGAGTATATAAGAAATATAACACGACTATATATTATTATAGTATATTATATTATATTATTATATTATAATAATAAGAACGGTAATTTTTATCCGATTTGATCAAACGAAGTGTTAATCTCTTCATAAGATAATGCGTTTTCAAAATGTCATCACTTATTTTATATTTTTAAATTAAATTTTGCAATTAATAATAGCGAAACTTGAAAAAAATGATAATAAATAAAATTTTCCAAGTTCGCCCGATCAAAACTCATAACATGTAAGCTTGAACCATATGTTTATGTACACAATTTTAGAGGCTCATCTGTCCCCTTTTCAAAAACCTTTGAATTTCGCTAATAGGTTAATAAATGTTATGGCGATTAATAATTTTGTGTGAAAAGATCAAAAATACCGTTTTTGTCAAAGAAAACAAGTTTGGAGGTTTCGAGAAATATAAAAAATATATTTGAGTTTTAAACAACAAAACTCACAACCTACACTATGTATGTCATTAGTATGGATGTATTTTGACTGTCGCACCGTGTTATTATATCTTAATGCAATCTCATATCAACTGATAAGCTCATAATTATATAATTTATTGTCCAGAAAGTAATTTATTTTTTATTTTGTAATTAATTTTACTGAAATTATATCGACTGACCTGCTAGCACGAGCAGTAATAGTTTGTTGATGCATATTAAATTGTCCTGTATACAAATTCTGGATGTAGACAACATGCACACCATTCAGTCAACTATAGTCCTCAACGAAAGTCTGACGATCGTTAGTTCATATACACATATATAATTGGCCATTACAACCTTTCAGTCAGGATTACGGCCTAGCTTCTCACACCACTCATGCTGTGTGTGTTAATTTTATACATGAGTGATGGGACCTACAATTTAAAGTCGACTCCGAACTATAGATTTTTGAGAAACTTTTCATAGCAATTTTATTTACTCTCAGAGTTTTTGCCAGAAATCTGCTGAGAGGAAGTCGCCGAAGAAATATTTTTTCATATTTCGTTTTGATGTCTGACCTGGGGTTTGAACCGTGGGCTTACGTCTAATAAGTCAACACACTACCTACTAGACTACAGTGACTGCTAGTTCATATATAAAATAAATAAATCAACGATCATATGTTTACATTCTGCAAAATGTAATATTAAATCAAATCACATTATAGTTGTACACAACAAAAATAATTTTAAAAGTTGATGTTAAAGCTTGGAAGGACATCCCAGTCAACGCTAACTAATATTTAATCAACTTAGTGCGTTGTCGCTATAAAGAAGTCTTATCAAATTAATTATTTGATGCAATTTTCTAAGAAATATATCTTAGCACCGCTATTGTTATGTAAGGAATGAATTACGTGTTTTACTTAAAATTTTAGTTTTCGTGCACGAAAATTGAATTTTTAAATCTTTTACTTTTTGAAGTTTTAATTGTAGTTCTGAATTATAAAAATAGAACTTTCCAACTTATTAAATATTTGAAATTGTGGTGATACTACTATTTTAATGTTCTCCACTGTACGTACTTATTAAGAGCTATTTACCGAAATTATTTATCTTCTCCTCCTATGATTCGCCCACTGAATTAATTCACATCCTACCATATAATACTGCGAATAACATTAATTGTAAACGTTATGGTCTTTCTGAACATTAAATAAATAAAACTGTTATGTTTGTTTACGTCTTTCGTAATTAAACACAAGCCATCTTATTCTAATAAATACGATAAAAAATTCAAAAGGAATAGAGAGGAAATTTTTTTTTTGTTTTTGTTTATAAAATATTCCAAATATATGAGCAATTAGGTTTCCTGAAGGCACAAATACGAACATAAAAACTGACCATCCGTTTGCCGTTGTGGAGCCTTTAATGAGCCAAATCGCGTTATTTGGCAGAAATGAAAACCAATGACCACAAACACCAAGGAAAGGGACGGAAGAAAATTTTTTATAAATTAGTTTTATACACAGCAATTTTTTCCACAAAAAGCAGCAAACAAAACTTTTTTTCTATACCGCAAACCAATGTAGTGACAACTACTCACATCTACAAATACATAATGACTAACACACTTATATGGTTCATATAATTGCTGTAAACAAACGACCACTAAAATAAAGTTATACTTCTAAAAGCAACATATTATAGAGAAAAAATTATTTAAAAAGCCAACATGCAACATGAGTTAGATGAGTTGAACTGGTTTACAGCAAAACTATATTTGTATGTAGTTTGCAGCTTTTTCAAATAAAACGAAAACAACTATCATATGTACAGAGAAAAAATGATACTTTTATAAAATTATTACAAAATTATTACACGGTGCGTTCACCCAGAGCAGAACTCAAAAATAATTTTTTTATTTCTCGAACACTCCAAACTTGTTTTATTTGACAAAAATGGTATTTTTGAAATTATGCATTAAATTATAGATTACCCAAATATTTTTTAACCTATTTTCAAAATCCAATGTTTTTTGAAAAGGGGATAAGTATACAAACCTCATTGTTCAAACTTATATTTTATAAGTTTTAATCCGGTAACCTTAAAAAATTGTTTCCATTTTTTCTCATTTTTTCAAGTTTAGCTATTCTTAATTGCAAAATGTAATTAAAAAATATAGAATAAGTGATGACATTCTGAAAGTACCTTATATTTTGAAGAGATTAACACTTCGTTTGATCAAATCGGACAAAAATTACCGTTGTTATTATTTAAATAGTATAACAGTCGTGTTATATTTCTTATATACTCGTATGTCATCTTATCAAATGAACTTTCAGCTCAATAATTTTCAAAAGTTTTGCTGGATCTTGATTGTTTATCGCAAAATGTGTCCATTTCACGTTTGAGCGACTACCAGAAGTCGGCTAATATTTGTGTTTTTTGCAAATATTATTAATTATCTTTGCGCAAACATAGGCCAACTTCTGGTGGTCGCTCAAACGTCGCTCATGAATAACGTTTTCTTGTACATTGAATTCCAATTAGTTTTACTAATTGTGAAATAAGAATTTTACACTGGAATTGTAATTTCTGAAATAAATAGATATTTGATTTAAAAAAATTTTGAATAGTTACAGTATATTTATATTTAAGCGTATATTTTTAGCTTTCCTTCTCGTTCGCAGATTTATGCTGCCAAGTGTAACTGTGATTTTTTAATGGATTGTACAGAACACAAGTTGCTTATAAGTATGAAATAAAATACACTTCAAATGGCTGCCACAGATGTGTTAATAGGCCACTACACTTTTCAAGTAATTCACCATAAAATTTTTATGAAGAAGTCACTGTAACTCACCGATGACAAGTTTGATTTCGAATTCGAGATTAAGAATTGTCTCTGGTTTATTGACGTACAAACACAAAGCGAAAAAATCAATCGACGTTACTTTAATCTCATGTTCTTGGTGGCCAATTGACATAAGAATTTCTAGAGAAAACTTGATCTGGAAATAGTTTCTACAGTAAATGAATTATAGCACGCAGGGTGTGGCAGGTGGACCCATCTTTTTTAATCCAAAATTCGACCGGATCTATTCCATCCAGTTGAAACCACAAAATGTGTGTATAATTATATTATGAATGATGTTCACAGTAACTTCAATTACGGATTCATCTTCAAAAACATAAATCTCACTTACGCCGGCTGACCAAAATCTGCACCAGACAGTTGCATTTGCTTTCCATGAATTGCTTGAATATTTTTTAAGCCTTAATCTCGATAATTTTGTGTATTCACTAAGCTAATCAGATATAAATGCATTTAATCGCCATCAAGCAGCCATTAATCAAAAAATAAACCAATATTTGATAGAGGTAACAAGAATAGCAAGCCGCCATTGAGCAGCCATTAATTCGAACAAAAAACAACAGTTTATAGTAGTAACAAGAATAGGAACCCGCCATCAACACCCATAGTCTCTTTGCATAGTCTGCTGGCTTCTGTCCCTGAGTAAGTTGAATTTTTGTAGTGGTCTTTTGCCAAAATATAGTTTGCAGAGCTAAGCGAAAATTAAAGTTGTTAAAAACGATGTCGAATTAATATTTCCGAATTTCTGGAGGCTCTATCGTTTACAGCGTGCAGCACCTTCGCTGATCAAATTCTTCAATAAAATTGGTGGAATTTTGTCAGTGCCGCTATGTGTGCTTTAGTAATCAAAGCTGTCACTCCAACCTATCTATCTACCTCGTTTACAGCAGCAATATTTTCAAGAGATCGACCTATACATCGGCGCACATACTCAATTCCTTCAAAGTTTTTAAATGGTTGAAAATTATTTGAAATTTGTGAGCGGTCACAAAATTTTTTTTCTCAATATTAATACCTTTTTCTTTTGTACAGCGGGCTATGTATGTCATAACTGACACACCATATATATACTTACTTACTTAATTAGTCCTTACAACCCTTCAGTCGGGATTACGACCTAGCTTCTCACACCACTTATGTTGTGTGCAATAATTTTATACATGAGTAGCTGAGTAGCTACAGTTTAAAGTCGTCTCCGAACGACAGATTTTTGAGAAATTTTCATGGCAATTTTATTAACTCTCAGAATTTTTGCCAGAAATATGCTGAGGGGACATCACCGAAGAAATATTTTTTTCATGTTTCGTTTTGTTCTGGATTTTTTACCTGGAGTGTGATTTATGACCTCACGTGACCTCACGATGACACCCTATATATCTCATTATTTTATTACACTTTCCTTTAGAATGATCGTAGTAGTAGTTAGTAGAAGTTAGAAAATTAATGGTCGTGAAGGGTCAAATTTATATTTATTAAAATTTATGTTTAATCAATAATTTATAAACCTCTTCTCATTTTAACAAATAGTAACGTTTAATTCTTAAAAAAAACTTGGTTAAATAGTTCAATGTTTAAATAATTCAAAAATGTAAGCAAATATCAACCCCAACGCCAGATAAAGAGACAAGCAAGATGATGTGTGTTATAGTAACAGAAGCCAAACTCTAATATAATATTGTGGTATTCTCTTGTACCAGTTACCAGTAGATTCTGTGTTTCTGCTTTTGCTAACGAAAATCCAAAAAAATTGTTAGTTTATTTTATTACATTATTTTTTTGTTTTTGGCTTTAGTTTTTTTTCTGTTTTTAAACATTTTCATTAAAAATTTATACGTAATCTTAGTATATACGCATAGACATATTTCGTAACAAAAAATGTTTCCTTTAAAAACTTATTTCCAGGCTAAAAAGCACTTAAAAACGTTAGACAATGAAGTGGGGAAAGATAAAAAAAAAAGAAAAAAATATTCTAGCACTTGAAAATTAATGACTGTTTTTGTTTTGTTTTTTTTTCTGTGGTATTCAAAGTAAATTGTATTGTTGTTGATGTTGTTTTTGTTTTTACGTATACTAATATCTTTATAAATATTTTATGACTTTAAATGTATGTTGTTCTCTGTGTAAAATACTTTATTTAACACTAAAATCATGCGAAAACATGAACACCAGCTAAAAACACTTTAAATGCCTGAAAACAGCCATGAACTTAAGGGCGACTTTTGCATTTAAATTTCGTATTGAAGGGAATTTTTTCAAAGTTTTTGCGCATAAACCACGAGTCACATATACTGAGTAGAGAAATTTACTCTCTTGATTCTCTTCAGCGTGCAGACGACACACATACAACTGTTCTTAAAGAGAATTGTATCACTTTAAAGAGTTTTTAGATCAGTTAAAGAGAGTTTTAGTTCATTTCGTTTGTCTCGGTTTTCTAAGGATAATTTACCCACAGCTGTGTGTTCAAATTCAAATGTATGTAAATTCCTTCTTTGGCGCTTTAATTTATATATGTTAGTTTGTATCACAATTGTTCCACAATCCACAGAAGGTCGACAAAAATTTCAAGGTTATTTGGGTGATGCATTTTTTTTCATAATATCGACATAGTTTTTCGTTGGTCCTAGGACAACATATTTCTTTTGTTCGATTGCTTACAAAAGTAGCAAAAGTAATAGCTGCCTGGATTTGTCTTTTTTACATTCACATTCTATTCATTTTTATTTTTTAATTTGGAAATTGCTTGAGGTTTCTTTTGTTTTAAAATAGAAAATTCATTTTTAGCACAAAGAACTTTATTTTCAGTAAAATTACTAGCAAACCTTTAAATATTGAAGTAAATGATTTAATGTATATATGTAGATACATATAATAGCCTATTAAATGCATAAAATTAACTTATTTTTATGTTAAGGATGGCATTTTTAAGGAAAGAAATTAAAAAAAAAAATAAATATTTCAAACAATTGTATGGTATAATTCTTTATATCGCTTCAGTTAAGATTACGACCTAGCTTCTCATACCAGTTATTTTGTGTGTGTGTAATTTTATCCATAAGTTGTGGAACCCACATTTACCCTCAGAGTTTTTGCCAGAAATCTGCTGAGAGAAAGTCGACGAAGAAATAAATTTTCATATTTCGTTTAGTTGAAGATGCCTGACCTGGGGTTTGAACAGTGGCCTCATGTCTAATAAGCCAACACAGTAACCATTACAAAAACATTGGCTATTTACTATATATAAAACCTCCCCAATAAATTTATATATTTAGAAACGCACACGTTTTGGAACTTCTTTCATTGAGGACTAGCTAAAACCCGGTGTGCTTCGCTACTCCTATCGATATGAAATATAAATATTCAAAATATATTGATATGTATTTTTTCTTATGTATATTTTTATTTGTTTTAATCAATAACCTCAGCGTAATAAAATAAGAAGAAGTCTGGATTTTAAAATATTTATTTTGGTACTCATCAGTTCTTGATTTGATGATTGGGATCGTTTTCTTCTAAGACGTGCATCACGTTGATCTGGTGTCTCCGCAGCTCTAGATGTTGATGCTCGTAGTCTCTGTCTTTCTACACGTACATCTCGTTGATCTGGTGTTTCTGTAGCTACTGCTCCTTGCGATCATATTCTTTCCCTTTCTAAATGTTCATCACGTTGAACTGGAGTCTCAGCAGCTCTAGATGTGGAGGCTCTAGACCTTTCAACACTCAGACGAACATAACGGGAGTTTCGTCACCCCTTTGTGATTGTAAATTAACTGCATTTTTGGTGCTTTTAGAAAGCGAACATTTTTTAGGTGACATATTTTTGTTTTTAATTTATTACAATATGATCACCCACAATATAAATGTTTAACTCGTTTAGAATGCGGGATTCAAATGATTTTCTAAAAAGATTGTAAGTACTATTTAAGTACTTCCTTTCAATCATTATTAGGCAAATATACCATAATAGATCAATTTTTTTATTTTCAAGACAAAATATTTTGGGCAATAGGAAATATTTAATGTTTTTTATTAGGGTAACCATAAATGACCTGACCACAAATATTTGGTCTGTATTATATAACCACAGCTAACAATTGGTTATTTAAAAAATTACGTATGCTGTAGGTAGTTAATAAAAAAATAAGGCAGTATAGTGTTATCAATGGTCTGTGTCTACTGTTAATGATACCTAAGTTACACATGTCCCTCTATGTGGATTTTTACAAACATAAAATAAAACAGGTATTGGAATGAACAGGCAATACACATGACTTTAGCCGCAATAGTTTATCAGATATATGATGTTTAGTATTTACATACTGTCTAAGAATTCATATAAAATTAGAGTCCTTTTTTCCCTAATCCGAAATGTTCATATGTGTGTCAAAGTGGTTCATGCTAGATTCTAGCTCTAATAGTTTTCCATGTACACGAACTTTTGTATCATATTTATATGGGAGGGTCTCGATCTTGGATTTCAGTGTTGCCCGTGTAAAATTTGGTGATTTTATTTATAATGATATCCCAGATATAAGAAGTTTTAAATTTAATTCATATGGGAAGTACCACGCTCCCTTTTCCTAGTCAGCCCATTTTTGTTTAAAATATTCATATTGATACTAAAGTTGATTCGTCAAAAATCTTAGACTTTAAGGGTCATTATTACCACTTGCCGTTAACTAAAGGGAGGATTTTAACGGGCAGATAAATTGTTTTTCGTTATGAGTACCCAATAAGACAGAAGTGATCGTTAAGCTAAAGGGAGGATCTTCCTACCTTTAACATTTAAAGGTCACTTTATATTTCAGCTTGCCATATTATATATTATTTTCATTATGGCAACTTCAAATTTAAACAAAATGACCATATACAACAAAAAAACGAAACCCGCGGTTGCCACTGCGTTAAAAAAAACTTGTATAATTGAGCAGATTTTTCAACACTGCTCCGGCACTGCCATATTTTTGAAAAATTTTATCTGTAAGTTGTAGTAACGAAAATAAGTTAAAGGTAACTTTACAGTTCCCTTTAGCTAAAGGTACCTTTAACTAAACCAAAGTTTAACGGTAAGTTGTAATAATGGCCCTAACTGTTATATTTCCTTAGATATATGAATTTAATATTTTTATAGGAGGTGACACTTGAGGAATCTAGCTGTTGCAGTTTATGAGATATGCGACATTAAATACTTATTGGGTATGTGGGCATGGCACCACGCCTGCTTGAAATTTTAAAATAAAAAGTAGCCTATAGTTCCTTCCAGACATCTAGGAATGTACTATTAAAATTTAAAGAAAATCGGTCCAGCCGTTTTGCGGTCTATAGACTTCAAACAAACAAACCCACAAATAAATAAACAAATAAACACACATTCATTTTTATATATACATATAGACGTATTTCAATTACTGTCGTGTATAAAATATTACATAGAGCTGACGGTTGACGTATACGTAATATTTTGTTAGACAATAACACTCATACTTTTTTATTTATTTTATTTTATTTGCCTATTTGAACATAAAAAGTAGCCAATAACTCCTTCCAGACATACAGGAAGATACTGTGAAAATTTCAAGAAAATCGGTTCAGCCGTTTAGTCGTCTATAAAGTTCAAACATACAAACATACAAACAAACACACATTCACTTTTATATATATAGATTATGATGTTTTAATGTAACTTAAACAACGCTTATCTGAGTATTAATATACAGTGGACACCAAAACTCTAGTTACCCCAATATTTGTAAGCAATTATATGCATATTTAATAATAATAAGTGATATCTTTTATATTTATTTTTTATGTTTATTTCTATTTTTAAAAATTTAACAAATTTTTAAGGTTTTTCACAAATCATAAGAAAGATTAGGAAAACTTTTTGGTGACTATATTTATGCACAGCAAAAGTTTAGGTATCCCCAAGAGCTCAGAGTAAATTTAAAATTCAAGGGCCCAATATATTCAAATGTTATACCCAATATTTAGGTGGCTATCCTTTAACATCAAGAAACATATTCCAACAATTTGACAATTATTGTACCAGATTTGTTTAACGTTTTCAATTAATGTTTGACGCTTGCTCCTGAAGTTTTTCAGTTGACTTTTGTTTCAGATTTTGCAACTATGTAACCGTTCTTCAAAAATGATCTCTTAAACACACTCTTGCAGTTATATCGGGAATTAGTGCAATAGTATTAAGGCGGGTGTCGCATCAAATCACATTCTCACAGTGGCAGCAGTATGATTAGCTTCATTGACTTTAAGGTACTAACCACTACGAATTCTTAATTCTTTTCAACTTTAGATGAAATTTCGAGTGAATGTTTACTTCCTCTTTGAATTTGAATTTTACTCTGAGTTCTTCTTGCCACATTTGCGGTGCAAAAATACGCAGTCACCATAAAGTTTCTCTTATTTTTTTGTGAAAAACATAAAATTTTATTTTATTTTATAATAACAAATAATAGGAATAAATGAATAAAAGGAATAAAAAAACCTCAATTGTTTTTACATATTATTGCTTAATACTCCTGAATTTAATAAAATATTGTTACTCTTTAAAAAACGGTTAAAATATGAGTTCGTAGATTGTAAATAAAAATAAAAATAATTTTGAGTTTAGTTTCAATTAAACACTTTATTTTTCACACAATTGCGTGTGCACAACTTGATTTGAATAACAATAATGTGCTTTATTTGTTATTCTTCTTTACACTCTTCCGCTTACACACTAACAGTTGTTTTGTTCGTTAGATCTTTACAATGGAGATCTTCAAACCACGATTATTCTCTTCAAACACAACGCGGCCGTTGCCTGCTTTGTCTTGCCTTTTATATCGAAGGGTAAACAGTCTTTTGGATGCTCTTGAAGGAGAATGACTATAAATATAAACATGTTGTTTACGTTATTGTTGTTTGTGTATTTTGTTTACGTTTGTCCTTGCAGAGTTGCTGTCGCCTGTTTGTTTTCTTGTTTATCCTTTTTTATATTGATATTGTTGCTATATTTTTGTTTATTCGTTGATCATGTAAACAAACCCATTGTTTTTGTAGCTTTTGTTTATTATTTTAATGTTAAACGATAACACCATTTCTATTTTCGTAACAATATATTGGGCTACCTAGACTTTTGCTGTCCACTGTATATATGAAGTTTGTATAATATACCAAACTGAATGACTTAACAATTAAATTTCTCTTGATTAGATTATGAAAACAAATGAACACAATATGAATTCATAATTGAAAATCATACGTGCATATATTTTCATATACAAATTATTTTATTTCAAATCATAAACTGGATAATTCATATACAACCACATCACTGCAATTAACTTTCACATAAAAGATTTGAGGAAAGTAAATGAACATTTTTTTAAAGCAATCTGGAACGGAAAATTACTTTGAAATAAAAATGCATCAAAGAACCAAATATATTATGGTTTTCACTAATTTACAAATAAAAGCCAAAACTTGTACATACATACGTATGCATATACATATGGTATGTACATGAAAAGAAAGAAAATTTCGTTAATTTGCTTTAATTTTAAACGTCATAGCAAGTCAGAATAAAAAACATGCAAATAATATTTTTTTAAGAAATCTTTGGCAGTAATTTTTTCATGATTTGAATAATTTTAATAAGCATTTCACTTTTTATTTTCATAATTAAAACGTAAAAATAAATTACAAAATAAAAAAAATTTACATTTAATTTTTTTCATTAAAACTGTAACCAATATCAAGGTTTGGATATTATTTCTTTGAATTTGGTTTCACAACAAACAATTTCTGACCGTTTAATAAATATGGGAAAGAATCAAAAGTCTGGAAAACGGATACCACATGAATTGAATAACAGACAGATGGAAACAGTAAAATCACTTCTGAAATTTTTCTTCATAGACACGATAGAGATCAGTGTTGTATAATAATTAAAACGTCTTACTATTTTTCTATTTGAAAAGTGCGACTGGAACGCACTGTTTGACATTTATTTTCTGATTGATTCTTTGAGGGAAAATGTCCCTTCTTTTAAACTAAAATTTGGCTGATTTAGCATTTCTAAATCAACCCCTTAATTCTAATACATTTCTTATATTTACTTTACCATTTACTAGAACTTATGTAAATCCAAACAGCATTGTACCACTCTCTCTTATTCATTATTTCCTCAATAAATTCCCTATTGCCCAGAGCATTGTACTACCACCAAGGCAGTCGATTGCTTGTTGATCTTAAAAAAGCGATCTTTTGTTTACCACAGTCTGGCAAACTTGAATTGTGACTAAACTGTTTAACTTTATGTAAAAATTAGCAGCACAATTTGTTAGTGTACATAATACTTCAACACAAAATTAACACACGTAACACACATAGCACAGTCTGGTTGTAATCCTTACAAAAGGTTTGTAATTTAGTAAGCATACCAATAGAACCACAATTTAATAGAAAAATAATGGATTTCTTGTTTACAATAATTTTTCGTACCTTCTGTTTTTAATAAATATGATTTAATTCAAAAATTAAATTTTTTTAAAAAGTATTTTTAAGAAAATTAATGATTAAGACAATGGTGTTTTGCTTTTATATCGTTTAACATTAAAATTATAAACAAAAGCTAAAAAACAAAACAATGAACATGTTTACAAATTATCGCACTGCGTGATATACTAACAAACACCAGCATAGAAAAAATGTTATAAAGTAAACAATAATACAACAACAAATGCTACAAGAATAAATGTAAACAATAAAAATTAAACAAAATTTTTTTTATTTATTTATTTTTGTTTACTTCAATTGCATTGACTAAGTTCATATTGAGAGTATACTTAATACTTAATTCTATGTAAAATATATTCCTCATACGCACCCATACCCATACTACCTGTAGTGGAACAATTATTCTGAAAAGTATGCAATAAAATATGAGTTTAATTTTGTCGTATAACGAATTAATGGAATGTTATCAGTTGTTATCAGCTTGGTATTGAATTACGTTAAATGCACAGTAGCGAGCAAAAAATGCAACGCTAAGCCGATTGATATTTATGTACGCCTCTTTCAAAAAAACAGCACGGAAATTAAATACTTCTTTTTTATTTTTATGCTCAACAAACTTAGTTAACAAATACAGGTTACAATTTCAAAATTTTTCTATCCACTTATTTTTATTTTAACATTTAACAAAAAAGTGACAAATTTCAGCGAGCAAAAAAATGCAAATGCAATTTTTGTTAATAATTTTTACAATATTTATTAACCATTAGAAACAGTTATCAACTGATAGCAAGGTAGCCATTATTAAGGCTCTGGAAGAGTGTAAAAACATGTGAGAAATTGAGAAAATATTCGGCGTAAACAAATCAACTGTGTGCCGAATTGGTCTAAATTTCGAACAATAGCGTGGAAGGAAAGTTGCGGTTGCCCAAGAAAATCTACCCAGCGCGAAGATCGCCAAATGATTAGACTGGTTGATCCAAGAATGACAGCTGTGGATGTTACTAAATTTGCTAATGAGCAAATGGCTATTTCCATTTGTGTGCATACTGTTCGCCGCAGATTGAATGATGCCAATTTATTTGCCAGACGTCCCGCAAAGAAACCGCTAATAACTAATGCCAATAAAATCAAGTGCCTTGATTTTGCGAAGCGGTATCAAAATTGGTCAAGTGAACAGTGGGCAAAAGCGCTGTGGTGTGATGAGAGTAAATTTAATCTTTTTGTTTCTGATGGTATAAAATATATTCGAAGACCACCTAAGCAGATATATTCTCCCAGATATCAACTACCAACAGTAAAACATGGCCGATGTTCACTAATGGTGTGGGTACGTTACTTTTGTTTTTCACCGAAATTCTTTATTTTATGTAATTTATTGGTACGTACGTTTTCTCGTGACGGAGTTCGTCCGCTGGTGAAAATCGATGGAATTATGAATGCCACTAAATACAGTGTGATCCTAGAAGAAAATATGCTCCCGCATCTTCTGGAAAAAATGCCCACAACAGCATATTCCAACAACCTCAACCTATTCTCAAAAACCTGTCGTTCGGAGTCGACTTTAAACTGTAGTCCCACCACTCATGTATAAGATTAACACACACAACATAAGTGGTGTGATAAACTAGGTCGTAATCTTGACTGAAGGGTTGTAATGACCAATTATGTATGTATGTATGTACTACCACCACGACATTTAACCCTTTTTTGAGATCGTGCTCTTCATTTCGCTCTTTCCTACATACTAAAGTATATTCACACCAGTAAAATTGATATAGTTTGACTCGTCGGAAGAAAACACATTTTTTTTAAAACTCATTTGATTCAAAGTTTGAAGTACTCATCATACTTAACAACACGTATGCTGTTATTGATTTCGACTCGCCATAACTCAACACTTACAAGAATCACAAAATAGATGTGATTCGCGTACGAACACTACATTACTCACTAGAAGGTTGTGTATTTGCTTTGCTATCTGTCTTTGGCTTAGTTTGTAAATGCAACAACAACTAAGACTGTAAATTTTGACGAATGATTCGGGTCACTCAATTATTTATAAGTATTATAAGTATTTTCCTAAAGTTATGAACCTGAATGAGTAGGCATATGAATCAAACATATTTCGAGTGGTAATGAGTTTGATGTCAACGTTGTACTCATAATCATTGTACTCATACTTATAAATCAACGTTGTAGTGACACGAATGAATCAGAGTAGTTAAATTTCAATATTGGTGACTCACTTACATATATTCTATATTAAAAATATTGCATTTGTTTGTGTGTATTTACTAAAGGGCAAGTGGATGTAATTCAAAACTCGCCCATTGTCCATATATAAGAACAATAATTCTTACGATAAAGTGTGAAGAGAGGCACACATGATCACCAGCAATACAATACAACAACAACACACATTGTGCCTATTATATGCCAACCAATGCAGCCGGCGCCCTGACAACAACGTATCAAATGATCGCCGCATGTGCACATTACTATAGTTGTATTATACGCTTCAGCGACGGTCAGCAACATTGAGTCAAGCGGTCGCTTCTCATATGCAATCGGATATTCTTTTGTTTATGCACATGAAATGTTGTGTTGGTATTGATGACTGTAAAATCATGCTACAGTTGAATTGAACTGTTACTGGCGATAATACACCTGCACATAAAGAAAAATCAGTTCAGGATACAATCACAGCTGGGAACTGCTCCCCCACCTGTAGTATTCACAAGACTTGGTTGTTGCTGACTACTATTTGTTTCCATCGATGGGATCACTTCGATTTCTACAAGGAAGTCAAAAACCGAGTGACTAATTGGTTGGCTTCAAAAGGCGAACAGTTTTATTGGCGTTAAAACCACAAATAGCCTGAAAGAGCAATGCCTTATTTTTAAGGAAGTATTTATTACTCTTCTTTTTATACCGTCCTATCACTTTATATGATCCGCCTATAGTTAAGATAGTCCGGCATACAATAATTTTTCTTAAGTGAAAAAATAACATGAAATAAAAATTAGAGGTTTCTCCTATTAAAAAAAGAGAAGTGATGCAGAGAAACAGGAAAACAAAAAGTGTACATCCTTGTTTCTTTAGCTTCAATAATATTTAGTAATTTCCTTATTCAAATTATTATGAAATTACCAGAAATATGAGGAAATAACGAAAACAACAGCAATAACATTAATATTTTCACATTTTCTTGCTGTCATTTTATTCTAATTCTGTTGCCCTAGATTACTTCCCCTTCCCTAATAAAATGCAAACAAGGCAACATACAGGAGAAGACTAAAATCCTTACGGCGTTGTTGTTATTCCCTCCTTTTGTTTCACTTGAACTCTTGTGTATAAGCCTGCGAATCTCACAAGAACTTTTGTTAGAAGACAGTGACAGCAACCTGTATGCAAAAGTATAATACCTATAGTATGTGAAATAAGAAAATATTTTAGAATGAAAAACATAGCAACAGTATTAATACAACATTAGCCCTCACAATCGTCATCATATTGTTACGTTTTTACCCTTTTAAAAACTTTTAAAATATGAGGTCGTAGATTGCACACAAATCTGTGTGTTACTGTTCACAACTTGATGTAAACAACAACAATTGCTTTGTTTGTTATTCTTCTTTACACTCTTTTGCGTAAACACTAATAATTGTGCGGCAGATCTTTATAAAGGAGATCTTCAAACCACAATTATTCTCTTCACTGGCAACGCGTTTTCATACAAGACTGACTGAATTTTTACTGACTCCGTTGTCTGCTTTGTCTTGCCTTTTATATGACAACGTAAACAGTCTTATGAATGATCTTGAAGTCGAATGTTCGTGGCTTCGCCTTCTTGAGATCTCCATAAATGTAAACATCGTCGTTTCATTGTGTATTTTGTTTACATTGTTTGTTGTTGCATTTTTTGTTTACTTGTTTATCCCCTTTTTGTCTTACTGATAGCCTTGGTATATTTTTGTTTACTTGTTTATCATGCTAACTAGTTCATTGTTTTTGTTTTTGTAGTTTTTGTTTATCATTTTAATATTAAACGATGTAACACCGTTTCCATTTCCGTAACAATATTATTACGGTGCGTGTAAAAGTAAAGCTTTATTCTAAACTCAGTTTGACAGAATCAGAATATGTTTGAGAATATGTATGTATATACAGTGATGTGGAAAGAAATAAGGACATCCATGTAATATCGCAGTACAACGACAATATTATTACCTTCACCATGCTTTATCGAGTTGAGATCTATAATTTATTTCAAAATTAATTTATCGAGGCTGTCTTACTCCAAGAAGATCATTAAACACAGTTAACAATCATCAGTCCAATCCCATACAAACTTCCTTAACTAATACAAGCCTTTGCTTAAAAAGTTCTTCGTCGTTTCGATTTCTTTATCACATACTCTACTTTAGTTATCATCTATCGCATCTATGCCTATCAGCTGCGAATATGAGGCTGAGTATCCTTTAAAGATGTTCATCAAGTCTTGCTCTTGATGACTACGTAATCATATAAGGCGGGCTGTGTCATACTGAGAGAAATTGTTAATCAATTTTTCACAATTTATGACAATACTTGATCCCATTTTCCTTATTGCGCTAATTGCCCATCAGTAAAGGTATTAAAATCCAAATTTGCAAAATTTTTATTAGCCCAGGTCAGCCACTAGGGAAATGGCAGTATGATCCTGTAGTCAGAGACCATCGTAGGTTTCTGTTTATTATAAATAGAGGCTCAGATCCATCCTATCTCCATATTTTGAGCCATCCGTGAATCAACTCCGTGTTAAATTAGTATCCGTTCAGTGTCTCAATTATATCGTAGATGATACGCTGTAAGTGCCTCTTCATATTGAGCCCGCATATTGCATTGTTTTCCATGTTCTTATAGGTGATGTTTTCATAACATTACTTAACTCTAATTCTTTGAACCTGGTGAATTATTCTAAAGAAGATTTCCTATCCACCGATATCCACCACACTACTGAAGAAGTTAGGGTAGGTCTAATTACGCTCCTGTAGAACATGTGTGTCATTATCGCAGTGAGGACTCGTTTGGAATGTATATCTGGTCACTGCGATTTGACCCCGCTGAGTTTTTCTTGTGGGATTTTTAAAATCGTACCAGTGTTATCAAAGCCAAACTAACCCATGTATACATATATACATACATAATTGGTCATTATAATCCTTCAGTCAGGATTACGACCTAACTTCTCACATCATTTATTTTGTGTGTGTTAATTTTATACATGAGTGGCGGGACCTACAGTTTTTTAAAGGCGACTCCGAACGTGAGATTTTTTTAAAAACTTTACATGGCAATTTTATTTGCTCCCAGAGTTTTTGCAGAATTCTACTGGGAGAAAGTCGCCGATGAAAAATTTTTTCATATTTTCGTTTTGATTTCTGACCTGGGGTTTGAACCATGGCCTTACGTCTAATAAGCCAGCACACTTCCACTAGGCTACGGCTACTTCTACTCAGATGTATCCTTCTAGGATGTATCATTCCCATCATCCCAGAATCAACAAGTTGGGTTTAGGACGTTCCCCACGGTGCACAACTGAACTTTGAGCCTACCGTGGCCCATTAACAAACCTAAAATGTAACTTATATGTGGCCACTGTATATCCTCCTTTGTACTACACATAATATAATTTGGAAAATATTCTGGCAAATAATTGCAAAAATTATTGCCCTAATATCGACATTTAACTCTGAGTGTCTACGAGAAAGCATTTCTAATTCTTATGGCATTTTAGCACAATATTTATATTTTTCTGTTTTCTTCTCAAAAGACCGAAAAGTCTTTAGCCTTTAATGCTTGTCAAAAGGAAATTAAACTATTTTTACGGTAGTCAACTGACATTTGGTTGTTGATTTAATCACCTTATCAGTGGGGGGAGTAGAATTGAATACATTACGAACTTATTGACCAACCCTCTTACATTAACACTCTCAGTCATTTCATTCACATTTCCTGACCCATTCAGAAATATTGATTTTCTCTATATAAACTACACGCTTACGTTTGAATTCATAGAAAAAAGTTCTTTATATATCGACGCCTCAATTCTATAACTTTCTAAGTGTACTTAGAACGTTTTTAATGTTCCTGCATTTTTAAATTCTACGTTCTCTAACTTAAATACTGTTAAAACTTGGTTAAGATGCGCCGATCCGTTCCGAAGTTATAGGGAAAAATCTATTTAAATTACACATACAGTCTTATGTCGCGTGAAAACTTTGAGACTTCATAACTCAAAACACACTTTTTATAGAACGGAGGCGTCGATACGTACACTGAAGAACAAAAAAGGTTGGATATAGAATCTTTTTACCTTAAGTTAGACGACTAATAACAGAAAAATTGTTTAAAATATTCAAAAGGCATTGTTTAAATAATAAACAAATAAAACACAAAAATATTCAATATAATAACATAAGATAACTCAATTTATAGAGTTTTGTGTAAAACTTCTCTTAAAGAAATATCAATTACAGTATTTCCCGCATATAAGCACTTTCAAAAAAACTTTCAGGACAGTTCTTATAAGCAGGAATTTTTTGATCAAAATCCCGAAGCTGGGAGCAAATAGCCTCGTGTCATTCAATATGATAAAATTCTATTTGTCTCATTGACAGTACAATATGGAAAGTAGGCTGGTCGGAGAAAGCTTTGATCATTTACTACAACTCGGTGTGGAGAACAAAGTTGTAATTTGGAGAACCCCCAGAATTCGAGATGACTGTGAAGAAATTGATGAAGGAGATGAATCCGGAACAGACTTTATACTCATAATCAAGAGTACTATTCTAGTGGACTTGCCTAAGATTGTTGCTGGTGAGATTAGTTTTTATCAGGAATCAATTATCTGAGAGTGCGTTGCCTCAGTTGAATTGGAGACAATGCAGTTTCTGCCATAAGGAACATTCTATGAAATTGCATTGCGCTGTCCAGTTTTTCAATACAGAAAATTGCTCATGTGTTACTATTTCATCAGTATAATGCAATGACAACATAAAAAGAAATCTAGAAACATTTAAACACACCAACAAGGGAACTAGTGACCAGGACCAATTTTAGAAAGAAAGTTGCCACAAAGCGGGTACATTGTTTAACATTAAAATGTGCAAATTTGTACAAACAAATACAACGAACTTGTTACAAGTAAACCAACAACATCAGTATAAAAGAAAAGGGGATAGACAGGGGATAGAAATGTGAACAAAATACACAAATAAACGCGATAGAGTTCTCGAGAAGGCTAAAAAACGAACGTTCGACTTCAAGAACCTTCATCAGACTGATTACGTGGGCAAATAAAAAGGCAAGACAAAGCAAGCAACTAGTAGTAAGAATTCAGTCGGTCTTGTGTGAAGACGCGTTGCGTCTGAAGAGAACAGTCGTGGTTTGAATAGAAAGAAGAATAGCGAACAAGCAATTGCAGTGCGAGTAATAAAGAGTTTAAGTGAAACTAAACACAAATTTGTTTTTATTTTATTTGCAATCAACTAGCTCATATTTTAAACGTTTTTAAATTTAAAAACGTAACAATATTAACGAATTCTTTTAGGTAAATTTAAAGTATTTTTCGCGATTATAAGCAGGGAATGCTTAAAAGCGGAATGCATATATTGAAATAGTTTCAGTATATTTTTTTAAGAAAAAGTTAAGATTGCTTAAGTTTCAGAGCTACTAAGCAAGGAGTTATTATATCCGGGGTGCTTATATCCCGGGATAATAATAATAAAATAATAATAATAAAATATCCTTTATTTACAGTCAGCATTCATTCTTCTTATTAAACATTCCCTCGATTTTACTCTCCAGTGTAAGTAGTATTAAAAGAGGGTGCACGTGAGTGTGTGTTATATATGTACATATACATATCATAAATTAGGTGTTGGCTTTAACTTGCAGTAATTTCACACAAATTACCAAAAGCAACGTGCGATCATCAACCTCAAAATCAACCACTTCCAACTGTATTAATTTAGAAATGTGTGTACAGAAGCATATTCTCTTAAATCCCACTAATTTATGAAGAATTTGTTACAAACGAGGTGAAATCGCGAGTGATATAAGGAGCTGAAATGAATTCATCGAATATATTCCAACGCTCACACACATAAAGTTTTCTTAAATAAAGCCTGTGTCTTATAAAATCAAACAAATAAACACGTACACATTCACAGAGGTGTGATTATGTTTGTGTTAGTACTGTAAAGCTAATTGTGTGGCTAAGTGGTAACTGACTGAGACAGAAGGATTAGCAAATTTTTTTTTTTTGAAAAATATATTAAATTAGTGCCACTACATAAATTCCAGGCGTTAAAAGTACTTACCTGCGTAAAGGCATTAAAAGGAATATCTTCTTGGTTTTCATCTAATTAATCTGGTTTTTCCAGCAAAACCTGTGCAGGCTGTCTACTGCAGCAGATCCTACGACGATGGCATTGTCAACTCTCCTTTCCTATAAAACGCTAACACATGTGAAAATGTATTGATTTGGTGTTCTGGGTGGTGTAGTGGATAGTAACTTTTGTATACCTATTCTTTCCCAAAAGGTGCTGCCCGTTCGCGCTGTGTTATTCTTTATTGATTGGTTCTTCAAAGGCGATTAACAGAGCCTAGCAAATGTTGCAGTTTGAAAATCATGGCAAAGGGTTTTCCGCCTCCTTTTTTGCTTGTACCTTGGTAGGTTGCTATCAAACACTTTAGTCCCTATGTCATGTCACTTATATCACGTGTAAATAAATGTTGTGGTATTTGATTGAATGACTAGACATGTTACTTTGTAATAGTAAAAGTAGGCAGTCTTTTACATCATCCTCAGTTCAGTTGCAAACATTTTGACTGTTAAACTATGGACTTCAATTTTATGTACGAATAAATATACCAATAAGGAGTTTTATTTTATAAAAGCGTAAGTAAAGCAAGTGAGAGATTGAGTGTAATTGGTTTGAAGCATCTTGGGGTGAACACTATCATTGCTTTGGTTACTACGGCATATATTTATTATATCTGGCAAAATTTCCCATATGCGTTTTTATAGTAGAACAAAAAAAATTCCATCTATTTCTCAGAGTTTTGTACTGTAAAAATATGCTTAAAGCCCATTTTAGTTGTTCTCTGGTACAGGCATAAGCCGCAACGCATGTGTTTATACTGCCAGAATTACTATCATAACTGTCATCATCCCTTCTCATTGAAGTACTATTCTTTGCAGGTGCTTGGTATACTCTTACTACCACCGGTATGGTTTTTTCCTCTATCGGATTTCCCGATTTTGACAGTTGATAACGGCCATCTGGGCTACTTTAGACAACGACATAGAGTAGTAGGCAACTGACCATAATTTTCTGTGGAAAATCAAATTCAGCGATGAGGCCAATTTCTGAATGAATGGGTATATGAACAAACAAAATTGTCGATTTTAGATGCAAACAACCCTCATGATATCCGAGAGCAATGAATGAGTCTCGAAAAATGCATTGTGTGGTGTGGAATAAAAATAAAATGGTTTGAATAAAAATGTGCCAGGTTGACCGCTTAGAAGATGGCGAGATCTTCAGAAGTAGATTCGTAAGATGTTCAAAGAGACTCAGAAGAAGAGATCGAATCAAGTTGCGTTACAAGAACGCCGATTTAAAGATATGGAGAACATGTACTATAGAAAAAAGGTACAATGGAGGAAGTAAGAGCCGTAATTAAAGTTTGATAACTGTTTGAATGTAACATGTTTTGAAATTATTTTGGTAGTCACCGTAGGATAGTAGTTAGATGTGCGCTTATTATACGAGAGGCCACGGTTCAAGCCCCAGATCAGTCATCTCGAATAAAACGAAATATGAAAAAAAGGAAATATTTCTTTAGTGTCATCCTTTCAGCAGCTTTTTGGCAAAAACTCTGGTAGTAAATAAAATTGCAATAAAATGCTTCCCAAAAATTTTGTCGTTCGGAATGGACTTCAAATGATAAGTCACACCACTCATGTAAAAAAATAACGCACATAATATAGGTGATGGGAAAGTTAGGTCGTAAACCTGACTGAAGGGTTGTAATGTGTGTATGTATGTGTGTGTTAAAATTCGTTCAATGTATTTGTTGTTACAATATAGCAACTTCAGCCCAACTAGAGTATAGAATTAGTAGAACCATATAAAGTTCAATCAAACATGACAGATTTACTCAATTTCTAAGTTTGAGGCCATAGAATTAAAGAAGGTCTTAAAGTTATGCATCGCTTGTAAGGAAAAATGTGATCCCCATTATATTGAAACAACACTTGAAATATGTTCTTGTTACAATTTTAGTTTGAGATTCGATGATTAACGTTCTTAATGAATCCTATTCAATCGCCAAAATAATATATGTAAAACATTCAGGGTGTTTAAATAAGTTCGATAAATGTCATATATTGCATTTTGAAAAAAAAAAGTTTATCAAACCAAGTACGTGTCGGTTGGACCTTTAACATTTAGGGTCATTATTGAAACTTGCCGTTAAAGATGGGTTTAGTTAAAGTTAACTTTAGCTAAAGTGAACTTTAAAGTTAACTTTAACTTCTTTTCGTTATTACAACCTAAAATATAATACAATAAAGTTAACTTTTCCAAAAATATAGCAGTGCCGGAGCAATGTCGATAACATTGTTCAATTAAACAAGTTTTTTTTAAACGCACTGGCATCGACGGGCATCTTTTTTTGTAGAGTTTCATCGTTTTGCTTATATTTGAAGTTGCCATATTGAAAATAATATATAATAAGCAGGTTCAAACATAAACTGAACTTTAAAAGTTACAAGTAGAATGATCTTCCCTTAGCTTAACGCTGCCTTACTGTCCAGTTATAGTAATGAAAAACAGTTTATCTGTCCGTTAAAATCTCCCCTTTAGTTAACGGCAAGTTGTAGTAATGGCCCTAAAGGGAATATTTTAACGGGCAGATAAATTGTTTTTCATTATTATGAGTTGGGTACTCAGAGATACCCATAAGATAAGATAGAAGTGATCGTTAAGCTAAAGGGAGGATCATCATATCTTTAACATTTAAAGTTCACTTTATGTTTGAACTTGCCATATTGCATATTATTTTCATTATGGCGACTTAAAATTTTAACAAAATGAGCATATACAACAAAAAAAAAAAAACGAAACCCGCGGTTGCCACTGCGTTAAAAAAAACTTGTATAATTGCGGTAAGCTTTCCAGTTCCCTTTAGCTAAAGGTACCTTTAACTAACCCCAAGTTTAACGACAAGTTGTAATAATGACCCTTAATAATTTTTAGGGCAAAATGTGAAGAAGCAATGTCCGTCATCAAAAATATGAGTGGTTTAACCTTTTACTGACTAAACACAACAAATTTTCTATTGATCACTTCTTACGTAATACACTTTTAATCAGCAGCATATTTAAGCCGTGCAATGCAAATTGAAATTCATGTGTCTCCCAAACATCAAACTTTCTTCAAATGTTTGACAACCTAATTATACTATGCGGCAAAATAAAAAATTGAAATATACCCAGCTAATGACAAGCAAGGCAAGTTGTGAGTTTTGTAAAACTCAAAAATATTTTTTTTATATTTCTTGAACCCTCCAAACTGTTTTTTTTTTTTTTTTTTGATAAAACAGTTTTTTGGACTTTACGCACAAATTTGTTGATTACACAAACACTTCTGAACTGATTTCCAAATTTTAAACTTTCTTAGAAAGGATAGAAATGGGCTTTTAAAACGGTATACATATATATTATTCGACCTAATATTCTATGAGGTTTGATGATGTAACTTGGCAAATGCGAATTTTTTTTCATACTTTTACAAGTTTGTCCATTCATAGTAGCAAACTTTTATTAAAAAATGCAAAATGAGTTGGGAAATTTTTAAAGTGCATTCTGTTGTGAAGAGATTAACATATCGTTTAGAAAAATCATACAAAAATTACGTAACAGTCGAGTTATATTTTTCATATACATTCAGGTGTCGTTTTATGCGATAGATACCAAAAAAATCGCATATTTTGAATTCGAATAAAACGATACCCTAGCTTGATATGAAAATTAATTATACGTTCCAAAATCTTGAAAAACTGCATAAATTAAAATTTTAATTGAAAAATCAAAGCAAAATAGCATTCAAAAAAATTAACAAAAGTATATTTAATTCAAAAATTCAAAAAATAAACAGAAAAAACGAAATGATCCAAAAAGTAATAAACTCAAGTCTTTAATTATGAATGTACGATAAATCATTCTGCATCATTCATTACATACCTATCAGGTAGTGCATATGAAGGGGACTAGATCAACGAATTTTTAGAAAGTTTAATTATTTCTTTTAGTGCAGGATTTGTAGTCAGTTATTAAACTTTGTGACTGAGTTTTTAAGTTGCCTATGCAACCCATGATATCCGGAAAACAGATCAGTCAATCCGCGTTGAATCTTCAGTGCTCTTTCGGTATCTGGGTCCATACTAAGAATAAGATTTTGTAAATCATTAACTTTGTTGAGGATATCACCAATTTATTTTGAATTGAATTGTACAATACTGTTCATGTTTTTCTCATTGTCGGTGATTAAACTAATGACGTCGATATCGGCTAATGGTTCGTTAGCTAACATCATCATCATCATCCTGCTTCAGTGAGTCAAATTCACCTCCTCCAATTTGATTAATAAATAAGTTATTTCTGTGGTCAGTGTTCTGCACCACAATGCACCATGATGATTATATCAATGATGCGAAAATTTAAAGTATCATAACATTTTATTTATAAAAAATCTAAAATAAATTTTCATTTAAAATCGCACAAATTCGGATTCGCATAAAAAAATCCGCATGAACTTTAAGTTAAGAAATTTTCAGAATATTTGATGGATCTTGATTGTTTGTTGGAAAATGTTTCAATTTCACATTTGAGAGATCACCAAAAGTTGGCCAATGTTTGCTCGAAGCGAAATAATAATATTTGCACAAAACACAAATATTAGCAGTCTTATGGTAGTCGCCCTAAGATTTAAAAACCAATAAATTCAACTGTATTATACTATTTTTATATATAACAACTAAAATCTAAATCTTATTTCATAATACTAAATTGTGTGAATAAAACGGAATAGCCACCAGTAAAATCTCTAGGCCAAAGAGGCTTAAACTAACTGTTTGCCTAATGTTGTTTTGAAAACAAATCTACATTGTCTTAAGTTTTCTGTTTATGCGATTATTGTTGTTCCAGTTATCATCATCACTACTGATGATCATTGGTGGGAGTTTTACTTGGTTTTTGTTTGTGTAAATTCATAAATAATCTGCAATTCTACAAATCTTTACAAAAGCACAAGATGGTACAGATTATGAACAACCAACGAAACTGCAATAACAATACCAACAAGGATAAGGCTGGGAAAAGAATATTGGATATGACCACACACTCTCACTATAACACATCCAAAGAGGAGAAACTAAAAGTTAACAATAGCAATACAAAAAACAACACACAAAAAAACAAATCCAATTCATTTCATTCCAAATGCAAATGCAATCAGTGGTAATAATTGTACTCATGGCTGTGTTCGAGTGAAGAATATTATGTAACTTTACACTCACACACAGCATTATATAGAAAGCTAGCTACTGCCAAGTCAGACTGACTGACAGAATGACTGCTTGCTTGTTTGGTTAGCTTGGCAGGAGGTAGGCCATGTCATTGAAATTCATAGAAATCAAAACATAGCCTCAGTTGGCAGCAACAAGGCTTGAAATGGGAACAGCAGCTGCTCTTAAGCAAAGAACAACAACGAGAGACAATCAACAAAGTCAAGAAATACAAACTCAAATGTGATAGTTTCCCTTTGTTCTCCAACCCTGTCTATACCCCTTTCCCCTATTTTATTCGTCACTCAACATAAGTATGTATGTACACTTGAACTTTTATTTATTTTCAAGCTTTTAGCTTCAAGCATCATTTTGTTGTTTTTGAATTGGAAACCATTAAACAAATCTTTCGTTAGCAATGAATATTTACAACAACAAAAACAACGACGCAGATAGTAAACTGTAATAGAATGAAATACGTATGGAACATGGAAAACTACTACTATATCGGATCTTTCATTAAGACCCGTATATTTAAATTAAAATAAAACAAAGTCTGTATGACACATCATTGAAATTTTGTTTCGTTTGAAAGACCTATTGATGCCATTATGTCTGGAATATAATGTTCGTCATAGCTTCGAAAGGTGGAGCTCATTCGAAAAGTTCAACTTTCCATGACTCAAGCTCATAAATCAGGCTGAATTAGACCAATACATACGTACATACATAATTGGTCATTACAAGCCTTCAATCAGGATTATGGACCTAGTTTCTCACACCACTTAAGTTGTGTGTGTATTATACGTAAGTGGCAAGACTAAACTGTAAGTCGACTCCGAAGGACAGATTTTTTGATGAACTTTTATTTACTCTAAGAGTTTTGCCAGAAATCTGCTGAGAGCAAACCGCCGAAGAAATATTTTTTCATATTTCGTTTTGACGTCTGACCTGGGGTTTTGAACCGTGGCCTTACGTCTAATAAGTCAACACAATACCTACTAGACTACGGCGACTTCATTTCACCAATAACATGCGTTAACATGTCACTTTAATTTTTTTATTTTTATATTTATTTTTAAACATAAACTTTTTCAATTTTGTTGTATTTTTTTGGAAGTAAAAAAGACTTGCAATTTACGTACATACTTGCTTTAATACTTATACAAATTTGTCGTTCTCCTCAGTTTCTTTCATGGACTATAAGTTTGCTGGAGTTAGAAGTCGTTTAAAGTACCGCTTAACAGTTTAATTTATTGCCACGAAGTGGAGGCAATATATTTCTTCACTGCTAAATATTAGGGTTGTACTTTAGTTATAAAGGAAAGTTATCAAAAAAGTTAGCTTTACCAAATATTGGCCACCTTAAGTGTTTACATTATAAGTGCTTCGTTTACGCAAGCAGTTATGATAAGTTCAACTAAAGAAATCAATTGTACTAAATTTGAATTCGTTAGCGTCATACATAATTGTTCAATACAAACTTTGAGGCAGAATTATGACCTAGCTTTTCTCACCACTTATGTTGTGTGAGTTAATTTTATACGTGAGTGGCGGGACCTACAGTACAAAGTCGACTCTGAACGAAAGATTTTTTGAGAAACTTTTCATGGCAATTTTATATACTGTCAGGGTTTTGGCCAGAAATCGCCGAAGAAATCTTTTTTATATTTCGTTTTGTTGGAGATGTTTGACTTAGGGTTTATAGCCAATTCAGATTTTGGGAATTTTTTTTCTCATTTTGAGAATTTTAGGGCAGAAATCTGCTGAGAGGAAGTCGCCGAAGAAATATTTTTTCATATTTCATTTAGTTGGAGATGTCTGACCTGGGGTTTGAACCGTGGCCTCACGAACACACTGCCAACTAGACTACGGCGATTTCAATTCGTGAGAAAAATTTTCAGTAAGGTTTGTCATTTCACCATGAATACTATGTTCAGGCATGAATTTTAATTGAGTCTATATTCGTTTAATCGACAAAATTATTTTAAGTGTTCAGGCATACGCAAATCAGTTTATTCAATAACCATTTGACAGCTGGAAAACAACAAGATTTTTTTTATTTTTTTCGCATAATTTGTAACGTTCTCACTGAACAGTGCTGCATTTTAAAATTTACTCAATATTATAACAATTTTCGTATATATTGCGCAATTGTTAATTGAAACTTTATATGAAATATTGAGCTCAATAATGACGTTTATTGCTATTTACGGAATAATGGTGCATATCTGAGCACCGTATAACAAGCGAACAACGTTTGCAAAATTTTATAAACAAAATTCGTATTGTGTGAGAAATGTGTTTCTGCCAAAAGTTATATTCAGTGAAGAAATTCATTTTTGATTAAATGGCTATGACAATGGACAGCTAGATCTAGTTCAAAAGCTGCAGTTCTTGTACCGAAAGCATCATTGAGCAATAGTTCTCACTAACAGATGAAAATGATAAAGTTACAGTCGATGATCAAAGTACCATGCGAGAATTGCTGATTTTGTGCCCGACATGGAAGAATTAGTCTTAAATACAACATTTCGCTTGGGGCGCGATACCATGAAGCAATTGCGAGGTACGATTGAGAGGTAATATGTGTAGCCTATTGGCCGCCAAGATCCTACAATTTGACCTCTCTAGACAATTTGTGTGGAGATACGTGTTGCCTCCCTCTTTCAAATTTAAATGCGCTCATATAAACATTCATTCCATTAGAGAGAAAAATTAATATTTTATGAAAAGGAAACTTAAACCTGAAAGCCCTTGTAGAACAATGTGCTTTTCACAATTTTTTCTTGTGCACAGTTACCTAAACAAGGTCATACAAAATTTTGTACGTACAAGTAAAAACTTTAAAAATTATATACAAAAAACTAACATAAGATTTAATATTCATGAACTTGTTCGTTGGTAGCAGTCTTCGCATTCAAAATAAAAGAACATGTGGACAAACTAAATGTAATGCCAATATTTTCTTGTATTTAAAATGTATTTTTCATAAGGAATCTATACCACCATATTAATTTGTATTACTTTCACA
The DNA here is from genome assembly GCA_932273835.1 of Sarcophaga variegata. Taxonomy (NCBI): domain Eukaryota; kingdom Metazoa; phylum Arthropoda; class Insecta; order Diptera; family Sarcophagidae; genus Sarcophaga; species Sarcophaga variegata. The sequence continues at coordinate 55,335,269 of OW026362.1, read as the reverse complement.
AATGTCACATCCATACATATATCTGCAACAGAAAATCGATGGCACACTTATTGCTGACGCTGTTGTTATTGTCGTAGTCGTTGTCGTTGCTGCCATTTAATTTCTAATAGTTTTGTTCAGTTCACTCGGTACGGTGTGAACAAAATATTGGCAGCAGACACAGCTTGTTCAGCTACAACTTGAAACGGAAGCCCCAATAACAATAAGATAATCCAGAATCATCATTATCCTGAGGCATATAAATACATACATAAGTAAATATGTACATTGTACATACAAGTTAGACGGTGATAAGTGTTAAAGATGGACATTACGTTCTCGTATTGGTTTATAAATACATTGAAAATTGTATTGCATAGCAAGCAAATATAGCAGACGATACTGTGCTAAAGGAGGTCTCAATAAGAGTGTTCTTTTTGAATTCAGTACAATACATTATAATTGCAAAAACTTATTAAAAAAAATTGGAAAGTTATGCTAAGACCTCTCACAAACTTTAATGATTTTTCAGCTCATAATTGGTAGAAACTAAGTCGTTCTTGTAGTCAGAGTAGTCTAGTAGGTAGTGTGTTGGTTTATTAGACGTAAGGCCACGGTTCATATCAGATATCAAAACGAAATATGAAAAAATATTTCTTCGGTGACTTCCTCTCAGCAGTTTTCTATCAAAAACTCTGGGAGCAAATAAAATTGCCATGAAAAGTTTCTCAAAAATCTGTCGTCCGAAGTCGGCTTTAAACTGTAGCAACATGAATGGTATTGAGAAGCTCGGCCGTACTCCTGACTGAAAGGTTGTAACCAATTATGTATGTGTAAGTCTTCTTTGGACAGTAATACTCCTGCGCATCAACGTACTTATTGCTGTCTTAAAAACCTTGCTTATGCAAGCAAAACTGTCGCCGAAAACCAGAAAACATCGTCACCAACAACCTCAAATTCTTCGACGTGCTACACATAGAATTTTTACAAAAGACCTCCACAAAATTCAGCAAACCATGGAAACTGCACGTAATTCATTTAATGGGTAATGTTAATGCAAATTTTTCATGATGAAGTACATTTCCATCCGAATGATTTCGGGAATACACAAACTTGTCGAATTTGGAGTTCAAAAAATTCTCTCGTAATTTAAGAGAATCATATGCATCTACGACGAGCAACTGTCTCGTTGGATTTTGATCAGGCAATGTACGCCTTAATTTAAGAGCCCGAAATTGCAGTAACTGTGAACGGCATTCGTTAATTATAGACGATAACGGAATTCTCGTTGACTCAACTGAATATCATTGATCTGAATGATACGTTTCGAATTTTGGCTTAGAGCAGTTGTCAAGTTTGGAGTTTGGTTACGTGGCGTGACAGGTCTCTACCGTTTTTGATATGATGTCGCAATTGCAATGTCTTGAAAGGTATTCATTGTCGGAACAATGTAACTGGACGTCGTGTATCTGTGGCTTTAGCAAGACTTTGCCATCTGCCATACAGCGGGCGATTTATTGCAGAACAAATTATTTCAAGAATGTCACCAAGATCATGAGAAGTCGTATCATTTTAGTTTTTTCATCTTTTGTAAACCCTCTGTTTAATGCAAATAAACCGTAAACTATTTTTGAGCTCAAATCCGAGATTCAACTCATTTTAGTTGTAAATGTTATGGAAATTTTCATGAAAAAAGTAATGGTCGTCATCCGAATCGTCAAAAAGTACACGTTTTCATTTTAAATTTGTTAAATTGTATACTTACTGCGACACCCTTTACATACATACATATGTTTATATGGATAAGATTATACAACGTCGATACATGCTCGTGTTAAAGATTCAACGAAGCAAGACATTTAATGTGTTACATACGTTGTTGCGGGAAAATGGTGTTTATTGAATGCTTTGGGGAGTTTTGTTGTCGGTTACGCCTAATATTTACAAAATAAAAAGCGAATGTGCTTTGTTGATAAATCATCTATAAAATAGGCTGTACTTTATTAAATGAGTCAACACAAATGCAGCAGCACTTTACTACAGACTTACGTATATCTATGTATACATATGAATGTACTTTCTCCGTAATTCTCCTTATACTCTCTGTTTTTCTCTTTGTTAACATCGTGTACACTTTTTCTATTAAATTTTATAAACATTTTGTCAAGGCTATGGCATTAACGAACTTTAACTCTGTGTCTACATAAAAAAGTGTGGAGTGCTGTTAACTGGCGTATTTTTTCTTTTTTTTGGCGTAATTACAACATAATAATACCGCCAAAAATGTTGGGTTCATATTTGATAAACACCTAACCGGAACTTGACTACACAATTCAGAACCGCTAAGGCGGCTACATACATAATTGGTCATTACAACCCTTCAGTCAGGATTACGACCTAGTTTCTCTAAGGCGGCTACTGATCTTTATTATTGCAAGAGGAATTAACTTAATGTATGCTAGCTACACAACTTCGTGATCAAACCAACTCTATACTACGAGACCGCAGTTTAGTAGTTGGCTTTAAAGAAAAGGAAGCATCAAACGCGGTTTGAAAGGATTATGAAAATGGTGGCGATCCTGATAACAGGTGCCTTTAGGAGTACATCATCCAATGCATTGTTTACTATTGTTAACTCGCTATCACTAGAAATTTCATTTAAACGCGGGAATGAGACTAAGCACTATGACATCAAGGTAGTATAGAAGCTATGGTCATGACAAAACCTTCGATATCGTTAGTCTGGATTAGGCATATCGACTATCAGATCGAACAACAAAATCCGATTCGGAATCTTTTGTGAACAATTGAACATTTGGTCGTCCGTTGCACTACCAGATTATTATAATACTGTTATGTTTTTACATTTTAAAAACGTTTAAAATATGAGTTCGTAGATTGGAAATAAAATAAAAATTAATTTGTGTTTAGTTTTAATTAAATTATTTATTGTTCGCACAATTCTGTGTGCCACTGTTCACAACTCGATGTAAACAACAACAATTGCTTTATTTGTTATTCTTCTTTACACTCTTTTGCGTAAACAATAAAGCTGGATTAACCCATTGTTTCGGAACAAAATGCTTGTTCCGGAACAAATTCAGATCTTTGAGAGTTTGTTCTGAAACGATTCACCCACTTCGAGCAATTGTTCTGTAAAAACAAGGCTACCATATGAAATATTTTTGTAAACGATGTGTGTTAGTTTTACAATTAGGCAGCACAGTAGCAGATGATTGCAATTCGTTTGTTTTCTTGGCTTGAGAGTGATCATATTTTTTTATTGTGTTACAAAGAAATTGTAAATTAAAACAAATCTGAAATAAATAATAATATATAATAATAATACATAAATAGATACATACAAATGTACATATAATATGATGTGGCAGCTCAGTTCAACTTTACTTAAAAAATTAAAGTAGCTGGCAGCACAGTTCGATTGTTTCGGAATAAAAATTAAAACTAAACCAATTCGAGCTGAAAATGTTCCGAAGCAAGCTTACTCTCTTTCGCTCTCTCTCTCAAAAAGAGAAACGTCAAACTACATATAAAAAAAATCCAGCTTAACAATTGTTCGACAGTTCTTTGTAACGGAGATCTTCAAACCACGAATATTCTCTTCAAACACCGCGCATCTTCGCACAAGACTGCCTGAATTTTTACTAACACCATTGCCTGCTTTGCCTTTCCTTTTCTATGACGACGTAAACAGTCGAATGATTTTAAAGTCGAATGTTCTTAGCTTCGCCTTCTCGAGATCTCTATAAATGTAAACATCGTTGTTTCATTATTGTTGTTTGTGTATTTTTGTTTACATTTATTCTAACAGTGTGTGTTGTTGCATTTATGTTTACTTGTTTATCACCTAAACAATTTCATTATTTTAGTTTTTGCAGCTTTTGTTTATAATTTTAATGTTAAACGATATAAAAGCAAAGCACCATTTATATTTTCGTAAGAATACTCTAGCAGCACAGGCTGAAATAATGGCTGTTAAAATTCTAGCCGTGTATCAGAATTAGACCTCTGGAAAAATATTGTGGAAGAATGCCGGTTGTCTTTGGAGGACGGTTACGATAAATTTGTGTTCCTTGACACGGAGAACAAGTTCGACGCACTTCCAAAGACTAGCACCACGGAAAGTTCAAATAATTTCTTACATGTGACAGGTGCTTCTCTGCACAGAGGCAAACAAATGGTTTTACAAAACTCCATTCATCGGCAAAGGTAAGATGGGATAATGAACCCAAAAGACAACAGGAAGCAGGCCTCTGAATGTTTACGCCAGGAGACTAGGAATATCTCATAACGACTTATACAAAAGCAGAAACGACAAGGAAAAAGAGGAGACCACAGAATCTGTCTTTGACAGGTGGTAACGGACGTCTTGTTGAAGTTGCGAATTAGTTGTCATTTATTCAATATGGCGGTGTAGGCTCTGTGGAAGGCTTGAAAGCATCTTCAGCGATGAAGACTATTTTTGTATGAATGGGAACGTGAACAAACAAACTTTTCAAATTTGAAACTATGCCAACCCAATATAAAAGTGTCCAATGCATGCCGTCACTGTCTGGTGTGGATTTTGGGATGACGTCGTCATCGGTCCACATTTTTTGGAAAACGACGTTGGCTAGGCTATAACTGTAAGCGGCGAACACTTCTTTTGGTCGGATTTGGATGATATGAATATTTGCGACATTCGGTTTCAACTGGGTGGCGCTACATAGCACAGTAAAGTCACATTGGATATTCTACATGAGCAATTTCAGAAATCATTTCACGAAGGGGTTTTGGAAACTGGCCTCCAATATTGTAGAATTTGACACTGTTAGTTAGAGATTTTAATGTGAGGTTTTCTTACAGGTCACAGGTATATATGAATTCGAAACAAGTCACAGTTATCTTCAAAGCAAATTCAGTCCGATTGATGCGGCAAGGTCGTGGAAATAAGATATTTCGAATGCACTGTATACAGGGAAGCCGTGACGATGTTATATACTACACATAATGGCATCAATAGGTCTTTCAGATGAATAAAAAATTCGATGATATCTCACACACACTTTATTTTATTTTAATTTAAAGGTAGGAAGCGCTTAAAAATGATAACATATTAATGAATTACATAGATGGGTTCCGTTTCAAAAATGTATACAAATTTTCATTTAAAAGACAACTTTAACAATCGATAAGGGTACACTAGTGGGTAGTGTGCTAGATTATTAGTATGAAGGTCGTGGGTTCGATTCCCACCAGAGACTCTGGTCTGTGACACTACACCGAGCATATGGTCAAGTTACTCAGCTCGTATATAATTAGAATATAATTTGTAATTGTATTGTAATTAATAAATACGTAAATAAATAAATAACAATCGATAATGAAATGCATTCTATGGATTTGAAATGCCTCTGGGTAATTTATTTATTTTTAATTTTGTGCCGACTCTAATGAAATGTTATTCCCAAGATATACAAAATAATTCTGATTTGTATAACGACTATGTACCTGAATATAATTCACTAGAATTTAAATTTTCATTTCTCAAATTTGCCCGATATATGTATGTATAGCAAATTGTTAAAGTACTTATTCATTTAAAACTCTCCTCCTTTTTATATGGATTTACAGGTAAAACTAAATTTAATTTCACATATTTTTCCTACTCGTACACCAAACTGTAATAACTGATTTCTTTTAATAGTACTTTTGCATGTTTGGCTGTGGACTTCAAACAAAACTGTTGCGTTATTATTGTGCCTTGAATGGAACTTTTATTACAAAAGAGCTGTTTTCAGTCTTGCGCAGATTTAAGAGAATTTATGTGCAGAAGGAAGAGATTTTATATAGTTTTAGTAAAAATAGGGGGAAAATGTCCGTTAATACGAATTTTTAAATGTTTTGTATTGTTGTAATGGTATTAGTGTCTTGAAAAATTTGAATTTGTAACGACTTCTTGTTCGTTAATTTAAAAATGTTGGTTACTTGAAAAACTTATTATTTTTCTTTTATTTTTTTATATCAATTACCATAATTAAACAATTATTTTAGTACGTGATTTAAAGGTAATACATTTTAGAAAAAAAAATAAATTTACATTATAATTCCCCAATCTATCCCTCCCAGTTGCTCAGTTGCTTCAATCCAGATCAACTCAGGTAATTTCCCTCCAATCATACCTAATACGGTGTTCACCTTTATTGCGTAAATCCCAATAAGTTTCCATTAATAATTGCGCAATATAATATTGAGTAAAACTTAAAATGCAGCACTGTCATAAGTGTGTTTAGTGAGCACAATTACAATTACAATTAACCGAACACTTTTTGTTGATATTTGACAACTTAAATGTCAACATAGGCAAACCTAAACAAAAAAAAAAAAAACAAAATAAAAACAATGTTGTTGAAACAACCAGCAGTTTTGTTTACCAGCTGTCAAATAATTATTGCGTATATTATGCCTGAACACTTAAAATAAAAGTACATATTTGAACATAGTATAATTAAGTTAGTAATAAGAAGCCATACAGAGGTATAAGCTTCCTACGAGCTCACTGTTTGAACGACTGAAGTCACTCGGCAAAATACTGATTGAACCTTATCAGCGCAGCTTCAAACCTCGTAATTCTAACATCGATCATATTTTCGCATAAAAAGTAAGTCGACACACATAACCTTTTTATCGACTACAGGGCAGCCTTCGATTGCTTTATAGGAATTTTATTTTGCTGCAATCTGAGAGTTCGGAATTCGTGAAAAACTGATAACCATGCGCAAAATCACGTTATGCAACTCCTGCAGATCCGACTTTGTAGGAATGGCCCTCTCTGCGCCTTGTGATATAGTGCGAGGTTTGGAACCAGGCTATCCCTTAACATGCGTCCCATTAAATTCTTCAAGGAAAGCGGAAGGCCGTGCTACACAGCAACCACACTATTTTCCACAAAAGTGTCCAGTTGCTTGCGCACGCTGGCAACATAGGACTTACCAAGCGAGAAGTCACTGCTGCCTTTATCGCTATTGAACGGAAGTCTATCAAGATGGGTCTGGCAGTAAAGGAGGGCAAACCGAAGTATATGTTGACGACAAGTAGGGACATGCTGTGTTATCGGGTCCGAGATTACGACCGATGGCTATACTTTTGAAGTTGTCAGGGACTTGCTGCGTATTGAATTTCAGATTACTATAGAACACTATACTTTTGATGTTATCAGTGAATTTGTTTAGCTTGGCTCCCCCGTTAACAACAAAAATTATATTAGGTTTGGGATGTGGCGTAGTGCAACTTTTGCCAAAAGATTTTATATCAACAGGCAATTGAGTAGTAGACTAGTAAAGCAGAGTAAACTACTACTTTACATATCGCTCACCCCTCGCATTTTTTTTAGGACACAGAAGTATAGACGCTATTAAATACCAATGCAGCGCCGAGTATTCGAGAGAAAAGTCCTGCGTAGAAGTTTCGGTTCAGTGCAAGTTGGCGATGATTTTAGCATCCGGTCCAACAATGAGCTGTATGTTCTCTTCAACGACATGGACATTGTGCAGTACATTAACGTCCAGCGGCTAAGATGGCTTACTCGTAACCTTGTCTGGAAAGAACGATTGCTCTAAAGGACGGTATATCAGAGTTGACAGCCAAGAATATTAGCATTTAATAGAATTCGCGAGATCTACAACACGTTGCTCGCATACAAAAAAAATAATTAGTTTCACCAAATAAGTTTAAATTTTTTTAAAGGATATCTGAGACATGTGTTTAATAAAAGCAGTCGTCAGTAGTGAGTAGCTTGAAACACCTGGAGGTAGTTTGATGAATTTTATATCAAATTAATTGCAGTGCATTTCTATTCAATAGAAATTTTTTGAAAATAAATTGTTCTAGATTTTTGTTAATAATAATAATAAGTGTTTTGTTTGCACAAAATCATACTGACAAGTTATCGAACAGAACGCTGCATATTTGATTCAAATTAAATTGTTCTGAATTTTTTCCAGATTTAAATTTCATGCATAAGTAATGAATTTCTATTTACTACTTGTTATTGTTATTATTTGCAATTTATTATTAATTTTTTAATCTTATTGTTTACAAATCTAACTAAAAATATTTTCGTTGAAATTGCTTAAAGCTATCCTGAATTAAAATGAAACAATTGAATTCATATTGTAACGTATTTATTTATTTATTTTTAATAAAGTGCACTCAAGGAGCACTTTCAAATAAAAGACCAATAATTTTAACTAAGTGCAGTTGAACCGCACTATTTTGTTAAGTTTTATTGATTGACTTCTTGAGGGAAAATGTCCCTTCTTTTATACTAAATTTTGGCTGATTTGACAATTCCAAATCAAACCCTTAATTCTAATACAATTTTGTATTGACTTAATACTATAACATATGTTTGTGTGTACATTATATGTTTAACTATATTATATTGGTTTGTGTGTGTAATAATTATGGGACAAGTGGATGTTATATGACACGCGCCTATTATCCTCAATAATTCCCACGGTAAAGTGTAAAGAGAGCTACACACGATCACCAGCAATGTCATACAACAACAACACACATACTACATATTATATGCAAACCAATGCAGTCAGCGGCCTGACAACAAAGTGTCAAATGATCGTTGCATGTGCGCGACGGTCAATAACATTAAGTCAAGTGGTCGCTGCTCATATGCAATTGGATATTCTTTTGTTTATGCATATGAAATGTTGTGCCAGTATTGACAACTGTAAAATCATGCTACACCTCCACCCTTTACAAGAATGTTCATATAACTTTTGTTCTATGGACATTCTTTTACACAACACAGTACAATGATTTTACGTCTATTTCAAATTATATTTTATTAGTGAACTTAAAATGTAAAGTATTTATTTAAATGACTAATAATGTTTTACATATTAATCTTAATTTAACGTAATCCAATCTTAATATTATTTCTTATTTAATTTTAATATTTATTTAGTAAACTTATCACTTATGTAGTTAAAAAAAATCTTATCTTAAAGATTATTATTTCACTTTTCTGATCAGTTTAGTGTTATAATTAAAACTTATTTGTTATATAGCTTAAGTCTATTTTTATGAACTACTTGCTTTTTATTATTTTTCTTATCAACTATAGTTACATTATTTCTTAAATCTATATTTTTAATTGTGTATGGACCTTTATATGATTCCTCTAGTTTATGTCCTGTATTATTCCTAAGTAAAACTAAATCTCCTATGTTAAAATTATAATCTAATATATCCTTATCATAGTTATTCTTCTGTTTGATTTTATTTATTTCTAATAAATGTTTTGCTCTCTTAAGTGCAAGTTCTAATCTAAATTTTGCCTTTTTGGCATAATCGTCAATATTGTATAGTGGAGTAACTGTGTCTACCTCATTGAAATCTTTGAAACTGTTTGGTACTTTGCTAAATATCAATTCAAAAGGACAATAATTATGTACAGTTGATGGTGTTGTATTAAAACAATATGTGAAATACCTAATCCATTCATCCCAGTCATCTTTTTCTACAGATATGTAAGAACGTACGTATTCATTAAAAGTTCTGTGACTTCTTTCTATTGTACCTAAGGTCTGGTGATGATGTGCTGTTGATGTTAGTTTCTCGATTTTCAACAAAGTGCACAATTCGTTTAATATAGAATTCTTATATTCTGTACCCATGTCCGAAATGAACGTCTTCATTGGGCCATAGGTAAGTACAAAATTTTCGAATATCGCTTTTGCGATCGTCTTAGCCGATTTATTTGGTATAGGTATTGTTACCAGGTATTTAGTTAAGTCGCATATTAATGTGATTGCGTACTCATTTCCATGTATTGATCTTGGAAATGGTCCAATTGTGTCTACATACACTGTATCAAACGGTTTGTTAGGTGTTTCTGTTATTATCATCGGGCCTTTAACGTGTTTGGTAGTTTTCGTTATTTGACATTTGTGACATGCTTTTACATATTTGGCTATGTCCTTTGTCATATTTTTCCAGTAGTAGTATCTTTATATTTTTTCTGCGGTTCTATATATGCCGCAATGACCCCCTTCGATAGGGTCATCATGATATTTCAGCATGACTTCTAGAATTTCCTTAGAATTCTTTATATCAAGTATCTTTATTTCATTTAAAAGCGCTATTTTAATTCTATTTAGTACCTTATTGCCCATATTTCTAAATTCATACTTTGAGACAAATTCGAAAATTTTCTCACTAGGTGCTACTTGTAGTTTATTGATATTTAATTTACTGGCCGCTTTCTCGAGCCTAGAGAAAAATTGTCCTAAGTCAAGTTCCTCTTTAGTAAATATATCATTTATATTTATGCTAGCTAATATTGATTTTCCCTTCTTTATATAGCATTTATTGGGATAAATCTTTAATTTGTAATACTTTCTGACGTCACTATTCTTAATTGGTACATATATTTTGGGCTCATTTAATACATCTGTTTTATTTGCTCTATGCTGATTATTTATCCTACTACTGTCTTTTTGCTTAGTCACTGACCTTGTCGTGACTCTCAACACGCGTGATACCTTTCTATTCATTTCCTTAAAATCTTCTATAGTAATTCGCGTAACGCATCCGCGATATAATTGTCCTTCCTAAAGTATAATATAGCGTTTTGTTGCCCTGTTGCTTTAGTGCAACTATTTACGAATTTATTGGCTGGTTTTTTTTTAAACATGGTTCATATTTCAATTGCATATTAAAGTAATGAAAACAATTTTTACTTTAAAGCATAGAGGCTAGATTTATATATAAAAAATGTTTGGCTTGGTGACGTTCACGTTTAATGTATGTAATTTTAAATTAATAGAACATACATACAAAAAATTAAGCCAACCTTTTAGTCAATTTTTGGCATTGGCTCCATCAAATTCTTCAATCCTATGTTTGTTCTTTATGAATATGAAAGTGGACATGCTGGAGATGTTGTATTCTATGGCAACATCCTCGCAGTCATCAATATCGACCCTGATAAAGACAATTCTGTCAGCATAGTCCCTGGAGAGTTCCTCCAACCTGGGGCCATTACTTTGCAGGGGCCACACCAATTGGTACAGAATTTGACCACCACCAACCTATCACCAGCATTTTCCAATTGCTGATTGAAATCGGACTTGTTCCTGATAGTATAAACCATTTTGTTGCGAGTAGACACAATTTTTTTACTGTGCTCATACGCTCTAACTTTTACCTCATTAATGCCCTAAATCAATTTACTAATAATTAATGCTTGATTATCTTAATATTTATCTAAAATTATTGTCTATTAAAGTCCAGTATTTCCCTAATGTTTTCTTCCTATGTATTATTACAAATTTTTCCTTATTAATAATTTAATGTAAACTAAGTTATGGATAAAAATCTAAATATATGTAAGTATTATTGACAAATCTTATATTAAAAGTCCATGTATATGATTTCTAATTGTAATATTATATTGTTTCACTTGGAAATCATAAATATTGTAGTTAAAAAAAATTTTCGTAGCAAGTTTCGACTTAAAATTTTTTTTTTTTTGATATTATTTTTGCCTCGAGCGGTTAACGCTTATAGGCCCTGCCAGTGCAACCCTTGAGGAGCACGTTGGTTTAAATAAAATTTTTTTTTTTTTGTTTGGTTTTATTCTGCAGCGGCGGTAGAGGTTCTGTTCGACCTTAAACCACATGCGGGTTGTCTTCTTCATGTTTTTGTTCTTTGGTCCTTGATTCTTGAGGTCCTTGGTGCCTCTTGGCCAGGCGGTACTTCCTTCAACGGATCCTTGGCTGTCCGTCAGGATAAGCAAAATTTATTTTGGGTGCTTTTGAGTACACCAGTTGTTGTTATATATTTTTTTTCGGGTCCTTGGGTGCTTTAAATTTTAGCACACCAAGGCCCAGGCAGGATTGACCTGCTTTTTGGTGCTTGATAAATTAGCACTCCAGGATTGGCAGGATCACTGTTATATTATAGGTGCTAATAACTGGAGCACTTCTAGAATAGTGGCAGGATCGCCATGTAACGTATTTATTTATTTATTTTTAATAAAGTGCACTCAAGGAGCACTTTCAAATAAAAGACCAATAATTTTAACTAAGTGCAGTTGAACCGCACTATTTTGTTAAGTTTTATTGATTGACTTCTTGAGGGAAAATGTCCCTTCTTTTATACTAAATTTTGGCTGATTTGACAATTCCAAATCAAACCCTTAATTCTAATACAATTTTGTATTGACTTAATACTATAACATATGTTTGTGTGTACATTATATGTTTAACTATATTATATTGGTTTGTGTGTGTAATAATTATGGGACAAGTGGATGTTATATGACACGCGCCTATTATCCTCAATAATTCCCACGGTAAAGTGTAAAGAGAGCTACACACGATCACCAGCAATGCCATACAACAACAACACACATACTACATATTATATGCAAACCAATGCAGTCAGCGGCCTGACAACAAAGTGTCAAATGATCGTTGCATGTGCGCGACGGTCAATAACATTAAGTCAAGTGGTCGCTGCTCATATGCAATTGGATATTCTTTTGTTTATGCATATGAAATGTTGTGCCAGTATTGACAACTGTAAAATCATGCTACAATATTAAATTTAATTTTTGTCTGTATTTATTTAAAATTCGCTTTATTAATTCTAAGAATCATTTTAAACTCATAAGTTTTCTATTTACGATTATGTTAAACCGAAACGTGTTCTGGAAATTTAAATCAAGTATTTCATTAAGTGATTTCTGTCTTCAAAATTAAACAAAGTGTGTGTGAGCCATCATTGAAATTTTGTAGACATTTGAAAGACCAATTGATGTCACTATATGTGGAACATAATATTGTTTAAATATCCGCCAAGGCGTCTATGGGTCGACAGCACTCTAAATGTTAAAGTTTCCATAAACCTGGTGCATACATAAATCATATCGAATTTGACAGATGACATAGGTTATTCGCATACACCAGCGACTTAAGACAATGTTCAAATTTCATGGTCTCGGTGGCCAGTTCACATTAACCTCACGTGAGTGAATCATGCCCTCAAATCGTTGATGCAGGATATTCAATGTTGCTTGAACTGTGTGGCACGTAGTGCAGTTCTATTGAAATCACGTGTGTCCGCTGTCCAGATCATCCAATTCAGAAGCTATGGTGGCGATCTCTGTTGCAATAGATTTTCGAAACGGGTAAATTATTATATAGGGGATGCAGATTTGCTTATACATATTTGATCATCATAGATTTGGTCAGGGAATTCAATACCAAAAGCGAACAAGCGATCTGGAATGCACTACATTAAAGTTGCTGTTAAAATGGTTGATCGCATCAATGTTCTTAAAAAAAAAAACACAACACGCCGCGTGATGCACGAGGGATTGTTAGTCAATCCAGCTGATATTTTTATCAGCGTTCCTATGAAATCCTAGGATAATGAACGTACACTTTATCTCTTTAATGGTAAATTTCTCCTGTGAGGTGATTTTCAATCATATATTTTAGTCAGTAGTTTAAAGAAATCTCTTACAAAAAAACTTTAAAGCTCTGTTACACATGGGATGCACTTGTGTATACCTCAGCTACACAATGGAGTAGAAAACAATGAGCAGCTCCGCTTATATAATACTTGTTTGCGTTGGCACGTTCACACGCTTTACTACTACTCAGTTATGCGTCAGGAAACCTGTGTTAGATGACGAATCACTCGCAGTGTAAATGGGTCTCTAAAGGAACTATCCCACGCTGACGACACACTCGCTCATAACTTTTCTAATATATTCTCTATTTTAAATAAGTTGATCTACATTCTAACACCAGCGAGACTATGGCTCTGAAAATGAATTTCGACAATACTTTCATATTGACGGCCTGGACCAGGGGCTATCCTGAAATTTGTATATCTGGGGAGCTTTATATCTGCTACGTACTGTTTATGTGATTTCAATTTCATTTCGATTCGCATTCAAAATTCAAATTAGCCATTTAAAGTTCTGCGAAGGTTCACCTCAGGAAAAATGAACTTCTTCTCCAAAACGTGGAGACTACTTTACTGTAGGTAAGTAGATTGATGGAGAGGACACCAAACGAGCGTTTTATAACTATCGACATACTCTTAAGCCATAACGTGGGGTTATTATGCTGTCACCATTAGAAATGTCACCTTAATTTATGTACGAACTATGTATCTTGTTCAAACTTTCTTAACTTCTCTGAGACGGGTTATGTGTGTTTTAGTGCCAGGGTTCTTGAACTTGCAAATGTTGGACAATGACCATATGTCCTGAATTCATTGTTTTCCATCACGCCAATACAGTTAAGGTGTATATAAAGGGTGAGCCATTACAAAGTTCAAATTTAAAAATGCAATAAAATAAAAACGGTACGAAATTTTACGCAATTTTTTTTTTGTGGAGAACAATTGTTCCTTCCGGTTAGAAATATAATATTATTTCCTTCATATGGTTGCCGCGGCTGGCCTCACAGTACCTCATTCGATCGAACCCATTTTCGTGCACTTTTTCTAGTGAAAATTATCATCTAAATTGTGATGTATCATATACATATTACATACATACTTAATTTGTGTGTATCATTATCATTGTGGCATGAGATGTGGGGCAAGTTGCATCATCCTGTTGAAACCAGACATCGTTCACATTAATACCATGTAGAGCGGATATAAAAAAATCGGTTATCATGGTGCGACAGGTGTCCTTATTTTGTAAGAAATATGCGCCACAAACTGCTCCAAACCGTAATGGTTGCATTGGCTTCTATAAGACCACGTGTGGGTTTTCGGAGTTCCAAATATGACAATTTTTCTTACTAACGTACCCACAAAGATGAAAATGAATACCGGGCACTGTTGGTTTTTTTTCTGCGACCGAATTTTGTTCTACATTTTCGTGAAGCTTTCGACCAATTGTCTTTGATTTGAAATTAAAATTTCCAATAAATCCCTACGTTGCTCAATCGTAAATCGATTCAACACGTTCAGTGGAGATAAAATACTTAATTTTGCGGCAGAAGATGTGAAAAACCAAAGGTTGAAAGTTTAACTTCTTATTTAGTTTTAAAAGTGTTAATCCCCTTTCACAATGCGGGACGGTCTTTGATCACGTATTCGTGGATGTTATTGACCTAATTGTCATTAGCCTATCTGTAAAGATATGTAAACCTCTATACGTCAAGTTTACCAGATGTTTACTAGCCCTGATCATACATTCGCTGATCGCGCATACCTCAGCTTTAAAAAGCATATTATGGTCCAATAGCCGGAAGCAAAATTTGACTGCTGGTTCTTTTATAGAGAGACTGAGACCCGCCCCATCTCCATGTTTAGAGCTATCCGTGTAGCAACTGGTCCCCATCATGTTACATTTACTGTTGGTTTTTCCTAATCTTTGTTTCAGGAAAATATTGAAAATGTTTTGATTAATGGCACTACTGGAATCAGTTAATCCGAATCGGAGCAACTTGAACCAAAGTAGAACTAATGAAAATAATGACTAATGAAAGTCAGATCAAAGTCGAAGAATCTTACAGTGGAATTTTGAAGCAACTCGAAATTAGAAGAATCGTTTTATCAAGTATATACTATTTATTAATGTCCAGAATACATAAATTGTAAATATACTTCTACATTTTATATATATGTATATACCATATTAATTAATTTTGTGTTTATGTTTTACTCCAAAGGTATTTAGGTTTTTTTCCTTCCTGTTAGATTTCCTAAATTATGTGTAAATTCTTTAAAAATTCGTTAGATTTTTTAAAATCTTCTCCTCTCTTTCTCTTTTTCTTTAAAGGAATATAATTAATTTTAAACTGACATTTTTATAATATTGGGAGAAATGGAAAAAAAAATCATTTCCCCCTGATAAAGAAGAATGATGAAAAATATAATATGAAAAGTATAATTTTTTTCTTTCGCAAAAAACACCCTCATTATGACCTGAAAATTTGTCATACTGCAACGCATTTTTATACATTGCTTCGTAGGCATGTTCTACTGGCGATTTAGTGGTATTATGAGTTCATTCTTACGTATTGCAGAGTAAAAAATAAAAGATGAGGTAAAATTATAGTGAAAATGTATTCATTCTTTAGCATGAAATTTAAGAAATCACACATTGTTTCAGTGAAAGGCAGTTAATACAACGCTTTCTTGACTTACAATACAATTACAAACCAAAACCAATTATGTATTATGATCTGAGTAACCTAGACCTCGTACTCGAACTGTTACACTACAAACCAAAGTCTGTAATGAGAATCGAACATTTTTCATTCACATAAAATTTTATTTTTCTAATCTAAGCTCCCTTAAACAACCATATTTTGTAATAATTAGCTCACTTCCAGAAGCATCAGACAGACAGGGCTATATGCAGAACAGAATTTGGATTGAACTTGTCAAGATTCCATCTGAGGAACCTCATTGCAGTGAAAAGGGGATACCGACCTGTGAGTGTATACACTAGGAGACTGGGAGTATCTTATAACAACTACTGCAGAAGCTAAAACGACGAAGAACAAGAAGATACCACGGAAATGAAGTCTTCTTGAACATCTTGAAACATGTTTACCCAAAGGTGATCTGAGATACCTACCAGAAGCAACATTAGAATAATTTTGATTGGAATTACTTGAAGCTATTTTATTCACGCTGTTTTTTCTATTTCTACAAAAATTTCTAGGTATAAACGTACATTCAAAAGAAAATAAGAAACTTCCCAATTAGTGTGCTTACTAGTCGTCTAAATTTTTCGCAGTAAAACTTTTATCAAAAGTAGTAAAACAAAAAACCTTTACGTAGGTTCATTAGAATCTCTATAAACGACAGACAGTTAAAAAGTGTGAAATAGAATAGTGAAAAAAATGAAAATAATACTGAAAAAAACGAAATCTCAGTAACTAAAATATGTACACGTAAAAAGTATTACGCTTAATTAAAGAAGAAATGCAATTCTTTTTTTTTTCCTCAGTCACTCAAGCGCAAGTTTCACTGACATTTTCAGCGCTAAATAAACCCGGCAATACCAGTATAACAGTGTTTTTATAATATATTCACATAGGAGAGCAAGCACTAGGATGTCTAAAGCAAAAAATAATTTTTATTTTATGTTTTATAAGTTCTCAAACACTTTTAAGCGCCGGTGGTGGAACCAGGTAAATCACGTTTCCGTTAAATTTGTAAAAGGGAAAAGTGAAAAAATTTTCATATTTATAGGAATGGAAAAGTCTTTGGAAAGTAAAATTTAAAAATCTTAGGTGAAAGTGAAATGAGTAGCGTTGGAGTTTATTTCCTGTTTTCATGAATTTCTCCTTCTAAACTGATATTTCTAAGTAAACGTGCACAATATATATGTGTATAAGATTATACATGGAAGTAAGTATATAAAGCAGAATACAATGTTGCAGTTTGAATGTTTTTAAATTTTGTTTATTTCTACTTTTAAATTATTAAAGGAACATATTTTAAATTGCAAATTAAAATGTGTTATAAATGGACTGTCGTTAAATTTTTATTACAACAATTTTAAGTAAAAAATTTCGGTTTCAAAAACATAAATACTGTTACGAAAATGGAAACAGTGTAACATCGTTTAACATTAAAATGAGACCTACAGCTACACAAACAAATACAACGAACTTGTTTACAAGTAAACCAACAACATCAGTATGAAAGAAAAGGGGAAAGACAAGTAAGCGAGAACGAGCAACAACAAACAACGTGAAAAAAATACACAAAAAACAATGTAACCGCGATAAAGTTCTCGAGAAGGCGAAACCACGAATGTTCGACTTCAAGAACCTTCATAAGACTGTTTACGTGGGCATATAAAAAGGCATGACAAAGCATGCAGCGAGCAGTAGGAATACAGCACAATGTACACAGTGGCGACACGGGAAGTTGACAATTAACCGTGTATAGAGAAAGAGACAGCAAATATTACAAAAAGTATTGCTGTCCCTCTCTGATTGTCTGTCTGTTTTGTTTATTTATTATTTTTTTTTAGTTTTTGGGGTGGGCTTTTTATATTGGAGAGAGTTAATAAAAAAATGGAATTTTTGTGTAAAACTATTAATAAATAATAAAAACAACTAATAAAAATAACAATTTTTAACATTTTCTTTCAAGAAATTAAAAAATATTGGCGTCTTTAAGCAAGAAAAATATTTTATGAGCAGTATGTCTTATTTTGATTTTGTAATATTTAGCTTCTTAATTACCTCTTGCACAAGAAACTATATTCATTGTAACCGAAAATTACACACATTTCGATTAATATTTAAATATTTAAGAATCTTTAAACTTTTCATTGAAGAAATTAAAAAATATTTTAAATTTTCCCTTTTTTAACACAAAATAAATGTTTGTTTACATTTAATTTTTCTACTTTATCCGCCAGTTTTCACTCTGTACATCTGTTACTTCCAACACATTTGCTTCGCAAAACTTTTAACATTTTCTTTCTTCCTCCAAGAAAAACGTTTTTAGCATATGAAAGCAATGCAAACGAAATTACATTACGGTTCGGCAAGCGTTTTCACTGCTTTTCTTGTTCGAAAAACATTCCGTAGACGTTTGGCTAAGCGGGGCCAAAGCCTAATTCTACCTTTAGCGTCTACGAAAAACGCAAGACATAAAATATGTAATAATAAAAAAGTACTGACCATGTCGCGGGGGTACTGCGGTATTTTTGAAATGAAAAAGTACTGAAAAAAGTACCAAAGTACTGAATTTTTCAACACTGGTCTGTCTTCACACACATTCTTGTGTGAAGACGCGGTGCGTGTGAAAAGAACAGTCGTGGTTTGAATATCGCCGTTGTAAATTTTTACCGAACAGTTACGCAAGCAGAAGAATAACGAACTAAGCAAATTGCTGTTGTAACACCAAGTTGTGATCAGTGGCACATAAAATAGTGCAAACAGTAAAGAATTTATCTAAAGCTGAACACAAATTTATTTTTATTTTGTTTGCAATCAAAGAACTCATATTCTAAACGTTTTTAAAAAGTAAAAACGTAACAGTATTGTAAATCAATAAATTTAAAACCATAATTTATGACGATTTTAGTCGGTTCTGCAAAATAATTTTTTTTTTCGGTTGGCAAGCCATCATGATTAACTATATCGCCGAATGTTGTTTCCCTTCTTCCAGTCTGCCGCCCCTTTGGAATAGATGAATCAATCCTGGATGGATTGACCGTATAGTCTTTGGCTATCTATAACTTGTGGTGGCAGGCTTCCTACTGCTACTCTACAACCCTTTGGGGACTTATAGCCAAATTCCATAAAGGATATTGAGATGTCAGGTTGCTACTGGAAAACTCTGATAAATCTTTCTTTCTGAGATATGAAATTGAGAACTAGTTGAAAATGATAGCAGATCTTCTCCATGTATGTACTACTTTTGGTTTGTTTGAAGATTAAAAACTCTGAAGAGAAGATACTTTGAAGATGTAAACACTGTGTTAAATAACTCCTCAAGTTTAATATGAGATTACGATGGTTGAGGAATATCTTTCTATTCTTGCGAAGCTTTTTCTTCTGCTTTTCCATTTTATTTTTACTCTCTATCTCTCCATGTAACACAATTATTTGATTTCTTTATATTTCCCCACCTCTAGGACGAAAATAAAGGGTCCCATGACATCCGGTTTTCTTGTCTTCCTTAAGCGTACCTACCTACCTAATCTATAGACATAGGCAAGTCACCAAAAAGTTATGGAATTGATTTTAACAATAAGCATCTATGGATACAGTGAACAACAAATTTTTAAGGGTTTTCACAAACCATAAGAAAAATTAGGTAAACATTCTGGTGACCCCATATTTTTACACCGCAAAAGTGTTAGTAACCACAAGAACTCAGAGTATGTTTAAAATTCAAAGGCCCAATATATTAAAATGTACTGTACTCAATACTTTTAAAAATGTAAAAATGTAACAATACTCTTATGAATATATTGGGAAGAGATAAATAGTCACAAAAAGGATGCCTAAGTAAGGCTCCTAAATACATTCACATATCCGTAGTATTTTCTAAAAGACATCTAGAAAGGGTTAGAAACGTTTGGTATGCCCGTAAATTTTCTTTTGTCAAACCTTATGCTTATTAGCAGGGCAAGCTGAAATCTCTAGGAAATTTTGTAAATAAGTATCCCAAATGGCACTAAAAATACTTAGAAAGAAAAAAGGCACAAAGTAAAGACAAAACAAAAAAAAAAGAACGACTGTATTATTTACCTTTTTCATACCCAAAACGCAAATTTTTTTGATAATATTTTAAACATAATTTCAAAGAAAAACGAAAAAGAGTAGTTGGAAACACTTGGGGTATACATATGTATGTGCCCCAATATTCTCTAAGCCCATAGAAATCCAAACCAAAATGGAATGGAAATCTTTGGAAAATTCTTTGTCTTAATAAAATTCCGAGTAGGAAAATATGGGAAATTAAAAAAAGTATAAAAAAAAATTTGAGCACGTAAAAGGGGCTGCACCCAAATTGGCGCAGTGGTCACATGTTAGTGAAATTTTAAAAAGCACCCTTTGTCAATGTAAAATATTTTCTTGCATGCCTCCTACTATTGCAAGTTACCACATGTATGCTGTGGAACCTTATCGAGGACGTGATCGGAGCTTTCTAGCTGTATGTCAATCACTATTAAAAGACGAGGATATATGTATATAATAAGAATCTAGGGTTTTTACTAATTTTACTTTGTGCCTTTTTTCTTTCTAATTTTGTTGCTTCAATCAAATCCCCTTATCTCATTATAACCAACTAATGTAACACTTCCTTCATAAAAATCATTTCCTCTTGAGATGGTTAAGCATATCTATATTACACCGTTCGCCAACCCTAGCGTAAGGGAATATTTTGTGCACCAGAAGTCGGCTTCGGCTTCCTATCGCTATTATTGTGATGCTAATAGGCTTTCCATGGATTGTATTGTCGACCAACTTCCATGTTCTGCGCTTATTTCTTTCAGTTTGTGTTATGAGGACTATATTACTGGTACTGGGGCAGAATATAATACATACATATGTTGTATTTGGTATTTGTTCAATGTCACAAGTTATCCTTCAATGTCACTATACTGTCTGTATAGGAATAGAAACTGAACGGAGCTGGCAATATCCGACATATTACAGCGTATAGGTATTCCTATTGCTTCGGTTAATTTAGATATTGTGCTCTCGTTTTAGGAGCGGGAAGGTGCCTGAAATATTGTCAGACTCTACTGAATAAGTATGGACAAGAAGAGGAATGACTCACTTTCATTCTTAAATCGTATGACCATCCATCACACAATAGCGATTCTTATAGGGCCACTGTCCTTTTAGTAGGCATGCCGAAATTCTAACCTATGACTTGTGCAGGAGCTGTGCTTCCGAAGAGGAGGAATAAACTGTGTTTTACCTCATGTGTCAATGACCTGCTCTTATCAGGAAGAAACGGAAACTTATGGCCTTCCATTTTCTGACATCGTTGACCAAAATTTATTTTGGACTCGGAATGGATTGCTCTAGGAAATGTTTACCTCCGGGTGCAATTAAATGTGGTATCACAATGGACCTTAATGCTGGCTTCAGTGAACCTCTTTCTTCCAGGGGGTCAGCCAACTAACGTAACCTAACCTACGTCCAAGGTATTTTATTTTTGCTTGTACGTTAGAGGTCTTGTGAAAAATAAGAAAATATGACTCCAGAGGATGACAATATTACCTGAAAAATTGCTTATGACGTCGTGTAACACGATGGTGAACAATTGAGTTGATAGGGGAATCCTGGTTATCATCTTGATTATTCAATTATTCTGATGATTTGGATTTAAGGATTCCCATACAACAAACCCTCTTTTCCTGTCATGGGCCAACACTTCATCATATCGATGTCGAAAAAGCTGATATATTTGTGCAACATTTAGCCTACAGCCAAGTATATGGTCCACTATGCTTGTTTCCGGAGATCGTGTGTTTTATGTCATAATAATTTAGTCGATTTTCTTGGCTGATATTTTACACAGAAATCTCTAGGTTTTAACGATTTAACATCTAAAAATTTTGACTACTCTGATTAGAAGTAGAAAATTAATAAACCTATAAGATTGCAGTTTTGAAAAGTGTGTAATAGGCAGGCCCTTAAAATAAAAACTACGATTTTTTCCAGTCTCTGGTAAATATTGATCAAAAGATGACTCTGTTGTTTAAATCAAGAGTAATTAACTAAAATTTTAATATGACCATGAATTTTTAGGTCCCAAGTCTGTGTGGCGTTAAGCCTCACTGTGGATTGTCTTGGTATGAGAGAGAGTGCCAGCTTTTTTAAAATCAAACCTTAGTTGAGCATACCGTTGTGATATTATATGGCTAAATAACATGTTCTGAATAAGGGATTTCGGGAATCTACATTGAAGACTGAAACTTTAATAAATCAATTGAGCGATCTGATATGATATAAAAGTCTTTCCGTTATATTATCGGGAAGGTATTTCAAAAAAGGGGATACTTTCCTTATCCTTAACTTATCTAAAAGCTCTGTAGATGTCAATTTAAGGTAATGAAAGTTATTTCGCTGGCCTTGTTGTGCTTGTGAACTGGCACACAAGAATGAATATAGTGACAGATATGTCATAACGATTAAGTTGATTGGTATGCTTCTTATACCATTTAGACTGGGTGAGTCTGAAGCAATATTTTTCCTAAGTCCATGATTCTTCCGTAGGCTTTGGAATACCTTTTCATAATGGAAAGCCTAACCAAATGCAGAATGAAATCGATAACAATTTCAAAAAAAGCATCTATTGTTATGTTTATTACAACCAGTATTAGATACATTTTTTTTAATAGATTTTATTTTTTAAACCATTGTTGTGAGTTCCAATTCCCAATTATTAATTTTGTTGATATACATTTTTTGCTAAAAAAATATCGCTGAAGTTACTTAACCTAGCCCAATGACCTATATAGTACACCGGTACATTTTTGTTTACATGATACGTCACGTTTATTAAAGTACCGTTTTTTTGCTGACATACTCAGTACATGTGATCGCAATATTTTTTGCTACTATTTTTGAGTTATTGAATTATTAATTAGTGATATTTTCATAATGACTGAATATGGGGCCACGTTTGTACGGTAAGTAAAATTTTGTACATTTATAAGTGAATAAATACTATATCATGTTTGAATTCATATTTATGAAGAGTACCTTGATTGTTATATGTATAAAAGTTTAGTTATTGAGTTTAAGTTTTGTTGTGACACCTTAAAGTTTGGTGACCTATATATGGACATTGGGAATATAATATGCTATGTATTTTATGTATTTTCCATAGAGAATTTTCTCTTCATGAATCTTTGGCGTTGATACAGGATGAGGACCTAAATGTGTATAATATAACTACATTCCCACCCAATAATGCTTGTAAAGTTGATCGCTCTGAACAGAACATAAGCTTATATCGCAATGCTATAAGAGGAAAAAATGGTATTTTCCCATCATAGCACACTGTGTGGATATGGCGGTACATAATGCTTGGCAGATTCACAAGCATAATGGAGGAACTATGGATCAATTGTCTCTCAGAAGAAGTATCGCCAATACTCTACTTTTTCACAATAAAAACATTCCGGTTCACCAAAGGGCTCATCCATCGCTTAGCCTAAATAATGAATTGCGTTATGATCGATTGGACCATTGGGTAATTTCGCAGGAAAAACAAACAAGATGTGGAGCCTGCCATCAAAAAACCTTAACTAGATGCCGAAAATGTGACATAGGATTACATGTAAAATGTTTTGTGTCGTATCACACCCAATAAGTCATGTCCCAATGTCGGCTTCAAAACCACTTTGATGAGTAGATAAATTGTTTTTCATTATTATAAGTACACAATATGGCAGAAGTGAGCGTTAAGATAAAAGCAGGATCATCCTATCCGTAACTGTTAAAGTTAAGTTTATGTAGGATCTTGACATATTATATATTGTTTTCAATATGGCAATTTCAAATATAAACAAAATGAGCATATACAAGAAAAAAACGAAGCTCGTCGTTGCCACTGCGTTTAAAAAACTTGTTTAATTGAGCAGTGTTACCGACCAGTGCTCCGGCACTGTCCTATTTTTTAAAAAGTTAAAATTATTTTATGATTACTTTGTAATAACGAAGAGAAGTTAAAGGTGACTTTAAAGTTCACTTTAGCTAAAGTTACCTTTAACTAAACCCAACTTTAACGGAAAGTTGTAATAATGGCCCAAATCATATTATTTAAATTTATTTAATATTTAATAACAACACTTTCACTAAATAATCACTTATTTTGTAAGAAAATTGAGTAGAATCTCTAGTAAAAAATTCGGTTCAAATATCAAGAAATCATATAAAAAACCTTACAAATGAGATATCATTCTTATGTTAGTTACTGTATTGGACAGACTTGCCATAGTTTTATAATCATTATTTTTCTTGGAATAACTAGCCGTCAGATTACACAGATCTGGTTAGTATTGTAACTTTTGAATAGATATGTATGTGACAAATAGCAAGAGTTTTGCAATAAAACTTCTCAAAAGGAAATATTTACAGCATTGACGTCACGTCTTATTTTTTTAATAATTCGAGTGCAATATTTTTTTTTATCCATATCTGTCATTCGTTTACAGATCGGCTTAAACAATTTTATGCTATTCTCCTAAATTAAAACTTTTTGTACAAGCTTACATTTACAAGTAAAATGGAATTGAATTATAAGCAGATGTCTCATTCCTTGTATAAATTTCTATCTTTGTTGAAAATATTAATTTTTACTCTCCTAATGTGTACGTTTTTCACTGGAATTAAAATTTAATTAATGAAAAATACTTCGATGCCTTACACTTGCGTGTTTTATGCTACACAAAAAAATCTAAAACTACTGAAAAATCAAGTAATCAAAAAGTAACAAAAACAAAATTCAGTAACTTTTGCAGTCGTTCTCATTTTCGTAATTACATAATATCCGTTTTTGTGTTTGTAAAACTTTTTTCGTTCTGTTCGATAATTTTTGGTTGTTTATTATACTGCCTTTCACTTGAATATTTTTTAGATTTTACAGGTTATTTAAAGTTCGAGTTTTATATGTTTTCACAAATTTTTAAAACTGCATCACAAAACTAATGGATGCTTGAATATTGTCATTCAAATAATATATGTTTTAATTCTCGCAAATGACGATAGATGTATGTCAATTCTGTTTCGAAATATGTGTAGCAAACTAATACCGCAGACGGTCCTTAAATACCTATCAAACGGCCTACCATACAGTAAAGATCAATTGTTTGTTTGTTAAAAAGCATGTTTTGTGAAAGCCTAGAAAATGTAGATAGTGCTAGTCCTCAAACCTATTTTCAAGTTAGATTAAATTAGGTTAGGAATACCAGCATTTAAAAAAAAGAAAAAACCATTCTGGTACAACATAAATCTCTTTACTGCAGCAATCTTTTTGTCTGAGAGCTAGGTCAAGCATATCAGAAAGACAGTCTCTTTCTTATCTACAGCTCCCGCAGAAGTCATTTGCCGTAATGCCAACTCTTACGGCATGCCTTTGCAGTGGGTTGTTGGAATCGATATTGTGCGATGAATTGGCATGTGATTTATGGATAGAAGTGAGTCAGTCCTCTTTTTATTCATATGTGTCCATCAGAGTCTAGCAATATTGCATGTATTTTCCTCCTGTCAATGAGATTGAGTCTCGCTCTAAAAAGAGTAAACAATAATCAAATTAACCGCGGAAATCGTAGTAATCGTGGAGATTGTGAGCTTTGTACCGGATCAGACCAGTACATCAGCAATGTAATTTCCAACGATGTGACTATGTCTTGGAACTCTAATAAGAGTTACCTTTGAATGATCTGAAATGCCCCTGTGAAATCCTCGAATATCATCACAAGCGAAAAAGTTCTTTGCATTCTCTCGAGATTATTAAATATTTCGGGGGAACCGATAATTACTACTAAGACACGGAGAGCCGTTATATACATACATACATAATTGGTCATTACAACCCTTCATTCAGGATTATGGACCTAGTTTTGCACACCACTTATATTGGGACCTACAGTTTGAAGTCGACTCCGAACGACAGATTTTTTGAGAAACTTTTCATGGCAATTTCATTTACTCTTAGAATATTTGCCAGAAGACTGCCGAGAGGAAGTCACTGAAGAAATATTTTTTTTATATTTTCGTTTTGATGTCTGACCTTGTGTTTGAACCTCGGCTTTACGTCTAATAAGCCAACGCACTACCTACTAGATTACGGCGACTTCTGCATATAGTTAATTTAAAGTGTGGTCTTTTCTCTTGGGCCAAGTTACTGCTGAGAAAAGCGAGCACTGCAGAACTAAGTTTACTTCTTCAACTTAATGAGTTGATACTAAAGAATATTTGCTTTTAATTGGATGAAGAAAGGGTGCGTACTGTAATATAATTTGGTTTAAAATTATCTTTAATTTACTTTAGAAAAAGAAATTCGAAATTGGAGAACTCGGTAGTAGAGAGTTCTTTTAATAAAAAGTTTTAACTTGTGTTTTTCAATTTCGTTAAAAATAAATTTGAAATGAATTTTTGATATTTCATGTTGCATAAGCAAAATAAGCTTATTTATCTGAATTATTGTTGGTTGGTTGTTTTGTCTTTAATACATGAATATGCATTATCTTGTGAAGAAATTGACACTTCATTTGATAAAATCAGACAAAAATTATCGTAGTTATTATTTGGAAATCGGTTCGGAAATGTTTGTGTAATCAATAAATTTGTGCGTAAAGTCAAAAAAAAAAAAAACAATTTTTGTCAAATAAAACAAGTTTGACATAATATGTATTTAATTTTTTTTATTTTGTCGCATAGTGTAATTTTCCATATCTGGCTCTACGAGATCTATATATATGTTCGAGTTTCTCGTATATCAATGTTCTGTTGTATTTATAGATAGTGCCTAACCACTTGTTTTCCAAGCAGGGGTTATAACAACTTTCAAAACGCCGTAATGCTTATTGGGTGACGTAATTTTCTTTGAAAATGTCTAGATTTTCTCGCACAGCCAGGATGTGAATTAATCCTTGTCCATGAATTTCGAGCATTTTTCAGAGAAATTTCGGATCATTCAAAGGTAACTCTTATATTGCTGATGTGCTGGCTAGGCCAGTACGAATCTCTGACATGTTATAGGCCATAGGTATTCCGATTGCCTGAGTTGACTTGGGAAATAATCACGGCAATTTTAACAGAGTTGTACTATAATTCTGGAAAGGATAATAAGATACCAAATCTAAGTCGATATTAAATACCATAAGTCGCCGTAGTCTAGTAGGGAGTGTGTTGGCTTATTAGACGAAAAGCCAGGTTCATATCCCAGGTGAGACATTAAAATAAAATACAAAAAGTATTTCTTCGGCGACTTCCTCTCAACAGATTTCTGGCAAAACCTCTGAGAGTAAATAAACTTGCCATGAAAAGTTTCTCAAAAATGTGCCGTTCGGAGTCGACTTTAAATTGTAGGCCCCGCCACTCATATTTAAAATTAACACACACAACATAAATGGTGTGAGAAACTTGGTCGTAATCCTGACTGAAGAATTGTAATGACCAATTATGTATGTATGTACGTATGTATGTATTAAGTGGCAAATAAAGTAGAATAATGTGGTAGCTGATAATAAAAAGAGTGAATAAATTTTAACATATGCCTAAGAAAGTGCACCAGGTGTGGGCAGTTTGGGGTTTATTGAGGAAATAATGGAAAAAAGAGAGTATTTGAACATTCTAATCATAAATTCACTAAAAGTTCGAAAGAATCAGGAATTCGTAATAGTTATTACTTCCAGCAAGTCAATGAATTCAATAATTCTGCTGTTAAAGTGAAGATGTAATTTGCCTACCGATGTCCCCAAAGGATTAATACTCTTGCACAAAGCCCCTATATATGTATCTCCAAGAGTGTATTTACGAGATCATTCGGAAGAATGACTAGTCGCTAAGCATCAAACAAAAGTCAACCAAAAAACTTGCTCGTGAGTGCATGATGTCAAATATCAACAGAAAACTCTAAAAAAACTGGTACATTTAATGTCAAATGGAGTGCTTGACCTTAAGGGATATCGTACAAAAATTAAACTGTGAGTTGTTCTTCGGGGTATCTACACTTAAGCGGTGATTAAATAAGGAGTCACCAGAAAGTTTCCCCCATTTTTCTTATGGTTTGTAAAAAACCTTAAAAATTTGTTTGTTTGTTTATTAAATAGAAATAAATTAATAAAAATAAGTATAAAAACATCAATTATTTGTTTATGGTATACCTAAACTTTCGCTGACAGTGGCCATCCATAGATGTTTGTTATAAACTGAAGTCCATAACTTTTTGTTGACTTGACAATGTCTATAGATATCTACCTACTTAGGTTCGTTTGAGGACGATAAGAAAACTGGAGGTCATGTTCATCTTAGAAGCGGAAAAATATAAAGAAAGGAAATAAAGATGTTACATAGAAAGAGATTAAAAATAAAATGAAAAAGCAGAAGAAAAAGCTTCGAGAGAGTAGAGAGACATTCCTCAACCATCTTATTTCCATATTAAACTTGAGTAGTGCCTTAACATCGATACAGTGTTTACATCTTTAAAGAAACTTCTCTTCAGAGAATTCAACCTTCAAGCTAACCAAAAACGATACATTCATGGAGAAGATCGTTTCAACTAGTTTTTAATTTATACACATTCACATAAACTACTTTTGTTTTTGGGGAAGTGAACCCAGAGAGAACAGAAAATTGCTTTTAGGCACTCATCTGGTCTTTCATACAAAGGATTCGAGTTTTTTAAATAAGAAAAATTGTTTTGACAGTTCCGTATGGCCTGACAAGTCATCATGAATTGTTTAATAAAAAAACCAGTTGACCAAATTGTCGAAATTTATTTTGTTCATAGAGCACTTCGACCATTTTGCGGTAAGCATGCAATTCAAAGAGTAATTGATCGTTTTCATGTGCTATCATTTTAATTTCTCTCTTGAAAAAATGTCACTATAGTTACAGGGCATTTTAAATTGTAAC
This sequence comes from Sarcophaga variegata, assembly GCA_932273835.1. Classification (NCBI taxonomy): domain Eukaryota; kingdom Metazoa; phylum Arthropoda; class Insecta; order Diptera; family Sarcophagidae; genus Sarcophaga; species Sarcophaga variegata. Next base: position 55,306,146 of record OW026362.1, on the reverse strand, counting down.
TCCATAACATTGGAAGTCTGTCTTGTTAGCTTTTTAGCAAGAAGAAAAATCTGTGAATCATAAGGACTCTGCATTGCACTGGACAAATATCGTGTTATGAGTGGACATATTGCAGTTCTGAATTTAAGTTTTTTTTTCATAGAAAGTTTAAGCACAAAAAACAATTTTTTAACAGATGCAGACCCGACTAGAGTTGTCGTAAAAGTATAGTATAGTACATCATATTGTCGTATTGACTGACTTATTTGCGTTCTAATCGTTCTTGAGTTTGATAAGGCAAAAAATCATATGTTTTTAACAATTTGTGTGAAGCCATAAAATGTCATTAATTTTAAAATTTTACTTCCTTTATTTCTCTTCAATGATATTATTTCTACAACATTTTCCCCATATTTTGTAAAATAATACGTTGTCGACCTTTGCCTTCCATAATAACAGGCAAAAATCATCATTTATATAATACTCCTCATCGTCGTTTTTATGCTGTTGAATTGGTAACAAATTTTCTATGTTTTCTTTGCGTAAAATTAAAAAGGTTAAACGAGCTTTTTTATAATATTAGAAAAAAATTTAAAAAGTTATAATTCGTTTTTTTTTTAATTTCTATTGTTGTTGGTTATTTATTTTTAATTGGAAAAAAGGTTTAATTATCCCATTTATCATGGTTGTTATTCTGTTCTTTGTTTTGCCTTACTTTTTGCAAAGTTTGAAATATTAGTACGAATTTTCAATGTTTAAGCGATTGAATGTGTTCAATGGTCGTAATTACATATTTTTTAATCGTTTATGGATGTCAATGTCAAGTTTTCTATGCAGTAGTAGTGTAAAAGGTACTCCAATTGTGTTTAATTCTAATTACTGCCCAGACCAGAGATCAGCAATGAGTTTTCAAAAAGATGAGTAGAATCGAATCATACTCATAATTTCTCATATTCAAATTTTGAAGTACTCATCGTATTCATACTTAACAATACGTATAATGTTGTTGATTTCGATTTTCCTCTACTCAACATTTACAAGAATTACAAAATAAGTATGATTCGCGTATGAACACAACAATACTCACTAGAGAGTTGTGTGTTTGCTTGGCTTGCTGTCTTTCTTTTGTTCTTTTTTTTTAAATGCAAGAACTAAGACTTTAAATTTTGATGAATGATTCGAGTCACACGAATCATTTATGAGTATTATAAGTATTTTTCTAAAGTTATGAATCGGAATGAGTGGGCATATGGATCAAGCATATTTCGAATGGTATGAGCTCGATGTCAATGTTGTACTCATACTCATTGTACTCATACTTATAAATCAACGTTGTAGTGAGTACGAATGAATCAGAGTAGTTATATTTCAATATTGTTGACTCACTTTTATTCGAAATTTCATGAGTGCTTATGAGTAGCGAAAAAACGCTTCTTTGCTGATTTCTGCTCTAGACATGGCTATGAATCTATAAATTAATCGGAAGTTTCTTTCATAATATATCTGCTTTACGCTCAAACTTTTCTTCTGCACGATTATTTTGAAGGTATTGTCATCTCACGTGGAGGTCACGTGGCCATCGAGATCGTGCAATATTACTCCGTAAGACTTTTTTGTGTAATTTCCTTAAGTCGCAGGCGTATGAAAATAAGCTACAAATTACTGTGGTCCTCAAGTACAGTAGAATCTATTCTATCGGCTAAATTTCAGCGTGATTTATGCGTCAAAGTAATGGAAAAGTAAACATTTCGGACCCTCTCCACCCAGAGAAGTTCTGTCTGATATTTGAACGACCTTATATTTCCGACGTAAAGTCAAATACTGTATATAAAGAATAATAAATTTCGATGATATCTTACACACAGTTTGTTTTATTTAAATATAACCATAGGAATCGTTTATAAAAAAAATGCTTTAAAATACAAATGTGACTTCACTGTACATGTTCAAAATTAAAACAATCGAACTAGAATAGACTGCTTGTTTGTATTAGAAAAGCTTGAAAATATTGCGTTGGCTAACTTTGATTACAGAAGGCTAGCAAATATTTGTTCTGTTGTTTCAATAACATATTAAATATCATAGCAGAAGGGCAGTAGTTTAATGTCTAGGTTCCCTTATACTGGTTCACCAAATATGAGAAACTAGGTCGTAAAGGCTTGTAATGATCAATTATGTATATACATATGTATGTAAAGATGAATAGGCACACCATTCCACCTGGAAAACAGACGCCATGTGTGTTTGTGTATTGCTCTGAAGTACTCTTAGCTTTGAAGGGCTTACCACTAGCTATGCTATCCAGTATCGCTCTCCGCTTTAAAGCATACTAAGCTCCCTAATAGTGTTGCGACGAGGATAAATACCCAAATAGTAAGTTGTGTATTTAAAGGTAAATACCCAGGTATTTACCCAAGCACCTGTGTATTTACTAGAGTTGGGTTCGTTAGCTCTTTTGAGTGTTCGCTCTTTCTAGTTCAGCTCTCTGTAATGAACTAGTTCGTTCTTTTAGTTCAATAGTTCAGTTCTTTTAAACAACTCCGTTCTCTTCCTCAATTTGTGTAACCTCTTTATGGCAACGTTTGCTCATTTATATTTAAACTATGTAAACAATACCAATAAGGAATTAATGTATTCCATGTAAATTTATCGTATTTGTAATATGATTTTTCACTTTAAATAAATTGTGGTATTTAACGTTTTTTCATTCTTATTAATTCATTTAAGTGCTTGAATCACTGTAAAAGCATGTGATTTATTTTTAAATACTTAATGACAATTTCTGTTCGTATTTCTCTTCTAAACCACCATTCCAATAGGAATGTCACACATAAGAACGATCAACAAATTAATAGAACGAAGAGGAATGAAATGAACGAATAAGAAACGAGAACTAAAAGAACTACGGAGCTAAAAGAACTACTGAACTAAAAGAACTACTGACCGAATAAGAATGAAATGAACGAATAAGAAACGAGAACTAAAAGAACTACTGAACTAAAGGAACTACTGATCTAATAAAAATGAAATGAACGAATAAGAAACGAGAACTAAAAGAACTACTGAACTAAAGGAACTACTGATCTAATAAGAATGAAATGAACGAATAAGAAACGAGAACGAAAAGAACTACGGAGCTAAAAGAACTACTGAGCTAAAAGAACTACTGAACCAAAAGAACTACTGACCGAATAAGAATGAAATGAACGAATAAGAAACGAGAACTAAAAGAACTACTGAGCTAAAAGAACTACTGAGCTAATAAGAATGAAATGAGGAATAAGAAACGAGAACTAAAAGAACTACGGAGCTAAAAGAACTCATTATAATGACCGGCTCTTTTAGTTCAATTGTGTGAATAGTTCAATTGAACTAGTTCGTTCGTGAACTACACAACTCTAGTATTTACCCAAAATGTGGGTATAAATCAAATTAAAGAAAAATTTAAATAAATTAAAAGAATTAAATTTTTTACTATGAATTAACTTTTTAATAATAAATGAAATAACTCATAAGTTTAGTCATAATCGCTGTCGCTGGCCGTATCCGATAAAAACTCAATCGAGTAGAGTGCGTGATTCCTGCTGAAGTTGAAGGGGTATCGTCTTGAGTACATTCTTCATGTTATTTTTAAATTGAGTGGAGTGCTGAAGGTTGTAAACTATTTTTAAAAAGCAAGTTCCAGTGGCACGATATATATGTTATTTTTCCTGCTCTGTGTGTCGTTAAACGGTTCCTATTCTTTAAGTGAATGATGCTGTTGGTGCTAAAGGAATGTTCAACAGCAGCTGAAGTACAGGGAGCTGTTAAAATTCAAACAGCTAATTTGCTTAATTGCGTACTTTCACAAATTCCTTTCCACCAAGTTACTGGAGAAATTTCAACCAAACAGTTCCAGGCAAAAGATTGTGCCCAGAAACCAATTTTGGCCTTGTAATTGGCAAAATCTGGCATTACATTTATGTTTAGCGCCTGTGACATTGTGTGAATGAATTCCAATGCATCTACCTACTCAGGCGGATCAAGATCACTTCATTTTGCCTTAGGATCTAGCAAGTTCGCAGCTAAATGTATCGGTTTTATAGTTTTTTTTTTTTAAATCGTGTATTGAATTTGGTTGATAGCTCAGTTTTTTCGGCATCACGCAGCATCAAAGTTGTAGCAAACTCTAATTCAAGCTTATTTTTAATTTCTTTAAACGCGAAATATACCCTGTGTATATTATATTCATTTGATTCGAGCTTACAAATCTATTCTGCAATGAAACCAAATATATTAGAGCTTAAATTTCATTGATCCCAAAAGATTTCACTAAGTAGCTGTGATTTTATATCCGCTTGTAGATTAATGAGTTCATGAACACAAGACCTGAAGGGATACTTTAGTTTTTATTACAGTCTGCATTGAATAGAAGTAACTTCCCCAACTTGTTTTGGCTGGCAGTTTTAATTGTTCAGCAATTCCAAAATACACATGTTCAAAATAAATTCCTAAATGTCCACATTTCTGTTACGTTACGTAACAGCGAGTATTCGTTATTCAAATAAGTATTTACACGAAATTAGGTAAATACTCGGGTATGAAAGTGGGTATAAATGGGTAAATACCCAGCGTTGGGTAAATACCCAGGTGTAAACACATATCTACTCCCTAATCACAACAAAACGGAATTTCTCGAAAGGGCCGAAACCAACGAGTCGAATTTCTATACGCTGGCTAAAATTAATGCGAATTGAAAGAATTTTGTGTGGCACTTTTCCCGCTTTAAATGCAGCCACAGCATAATTCACCATTTATTGATTTAGAAAAACACCCAAATTGGGAGCAATTACAACAAACGTCTTTAACCTCCTTCTTGGTATTATTTATTTTAAAAGCATTATTTGGTTTGTGATTGTATTCTTTTATATGATTTTCTTTATAAACGACGATTTCATTTCATTTGCTAATAAATTTTAAGAATTCTGTGTCCTTCAAATACGAAATTTCCAAAAGCACAAGTCCTTTTTAAAAGTCAAAGTGGAATACAATTGTTGGTTTATTTAAGTAAACGAAGAAAGAAATATTAAATAATTGCCAATTATTTGTTAAAAGACCAATTTTATTAAAAAAAAAAACACTTTAAGACCCTAAGACTTTGAATAACAAACAAGTTGAGTTTTACAGAAATTTATTTCCTTTTCTCATGCTTATGATTTCCAAATGCAAAATATATTTATTTACCTATACAGTGGCAAACAAAACTGAGTTGTAGATGATTTTAATAATAAATAAAATTTTATAAAACTGTCATTAAACTTACATTTCAATTTAATGAAAATTTATTTAATTTGTTTGTCACAAAATTGTCATTAAATTTAAAATTATTTTCAACGCCCAACAACATTTGCTTGCCGGTGTTTGTTTTTTACGAATATATTTATAAAGTTTTCTTTCATTTCATTCAATACTCGTATACCAGAGATCATTATTCCGTTTATTTTGCAAAATTGAGAAATCATTTTAGAATTTTGAAGAATACTTACAAACAATAACATCTGACTGGAATAAAACCCATGCATTGAATTATCCTTTTTATACAGCATTTTGTTTTATACACATTGCTGGCATTGCTGTAGTCAACAATCATGGTTTGGTATATGAATAGAATTCAGAATGAGTGGTCAAATAACGCTGATGAGCCAAGCAAAGTTTGTTTCACTACGGCTATGTAATATCCTACACATACATACATATATGGTATAAGAAGTATATGAAATAATTTTTAATAAATTTTTTAGTTTCATTTGATCTTAATCGATTTTACGGCAACAAGTTATTAAAGTCAACTACATATCGATTTTTAAAAATGTTGGTATAGTCTCAAATGTTTTTGAGGAACTTGTTTAATTATAATATAATTAATTATAATAATTAACATTGTATTTGTAATTGTAATTATATTTTAATAAAGGGTGGTCCAATCATAATGCACGATGTTAAAGGCGAGTCATACCTTAACGTCAATTTTTTTACTCAACTTATGACCATTATTACAACTTGTCGTTAATGTTGGTTTTAGTTAAAGGTAACTAAAGTAAACTTTGAAGTCACCTTTATCTTCTTTTCGTTATTATAATCTATTGATAAAAGAGCACTTTTTAAATAGTGTCGGAGCAATGCCGCACTGCTCAATTAAAGTTTTTTTTTAAACGCAGTGCCACCGACGGGCTTCTTTTTATGTTGTATTTGCTCATTTTGTTTACATTAGAAATTGCTCTATTGAAAATAGTTAATTTCAAACATAAACTTAACTTTAAAAGTTAAAAGTATGATAATCCTCCCTTTAGCTGAACGCCCAATTGTCAATTTATCTGCCCGTTATAATCCTCCATTTAGTTAACGGCAAGTTCTAATAATGGCCCTTTGTTTGACAGTTTTTTGCATCAGTGTTTGACAAAAACGCTGCATACAAGAAAACGTTGCAGTCAGCCGCTACGTGAGCCATTGTCGAGAACCATAGAGAGAGGAGAAGGGATGAGGGACGGTTTTTCAGACGCAAGAAGAGGGAGCAGGAAAGGCGTGAGCGTGAGGAAGTCGAGATGTATAGGAATAACGCTCGAAAATTCTATTAAAAGGTTAAGCGTCTAACCGAAGGTTTTAAGCCCAGAGCGTCTTTCTGCAAAGTTGGGAATGAAAACTTGGAGTGCCGAACCCAATCGATGATGACGGCCTGGAGATTCCGCCGCCTAGCCATTAAGATCAAGATCGAAGTCGTGTCTTAAAAACAATAAAGCTCCAGGTCCAGATGGCCTACCCTTTGAATTGTTTAAGACCGGAAGTAGGGCGCATGCACCATCTTATTTACAAAATATGGCTAGATTAAAGTATGCCCAACGATTGGAACCATAGTGTCCTCTGTCCTATCCTGAAAAAGTGAGACCGTACTATATGCGCTATCTACAATGGTATAAGTCTTCTCCCCATCGCATCTTCTTACGGGCGTATTGTGTAAACGTCTGAAGCCAGTCGTCAAAACTTATCCTTATCAGTACGGCCTCAGACTTGGCACGTCCACCATCGACAAGATCTTTACACTAAGTTAAATCCTGGAGAAGACCCATAAAGAACCAGTCGACACACACCATCTTTTTGTCGACTATAAGGCAGCCTTCGATAGCCCCAAAAGCGATCGTATTTTTGCCGCAATGTCTGAGATTAGTATATGCGAAGCTAATATGGCTTTGCCGAATGACGTTGAGCATTTGCTGTATCTCCGTCAAGGTAGAAATGGACCTCTCCCAACGCTTTGATACCGTGCGAGGTTTCAGACAAGGCGATCTCTTATCATGCGACCACTTCAACTTCGTCATGGAGAGTGTTTTGCGGAAGACAGGGATGCATTGCAATGGCACTATTTTTCAAATAAGCGTCCAATTGCTTGCGTATGCTGACGATATTGACAACATAGGGTAGTCGGGAGTCATAGGGTCACGGGAGTCTACTAAGATAGGTCTGGCAGTAAATGAGGAGAAAACTAAGTATATGTTATAGAAAGGTTGGGACATGAGTTAGCGATGATTTCCGCATCCGATCCAACGTCAACGACGTGGATGTTATGCAGCGTATTAACATCCGTTCGAATGGAGGTATTTGATGCGGGTATCTGCTGAATTCGGCGAAGAGAACAACCTTGCTTGCGTTGGAAGGACCAGATCGAGGTAGCCCTGTCATCGATTGGTGTTACCAACAGGCGCGAAAGAGGCAGAGTCGTCTGCAAGGATGTGTTGCGGCAGGCCGATATCCGTTAATGGCTGAAAATTTAATGGCCAATTAAGTAAGTAGGTAAGTCAAGATTGTTAAAACCTTTTACTATAATGGACATTCAAATCAAAATGCTTTTTTTGCTCGTCATAATCGACCAAATAAGTTCACAATTGGAAGAATTGAGCACAAATTTCAGTAAACCGGGCCTATAGGAAATGTAAAACCACCTCTACATTAGAAGCCTGTATTCACTTCATTCATTCTTAGTGAATTTAAATTATACTGTGATGACGTGTGCTATAGAACGTACTAATGTAATCAGCAATGTTTCAATCTCTATAACATGAATGCTCTTATAACTCTCACTCGTTTGTCTGTTTATATGGAAAACATAAACTAAAACAGACAATTACTGAACACAGAATTACTGACCGTTATTTGCCATTCTTTGAATTCATACTAAAGTCTTCAAACTGACCAGCTTTAATGAATTTTTAAAAATTTACGTGGAAAGTATAAAATATGTATGTGCGGAAAAGGAAATACTTGAACTAACGTAGAATATTAACAGATAACGTCTGTCTGGAATGTGAACACAGTACACTTACAATACCACAGTTTACTGATCATCCACCACTGCTAGATGCATTCGATGCAGTTTTTCAACCAGACAGTTGGTTGGCTGTTGGTACGTTTTCCTCTGGCTCAAGAATATTTATTCATGCAAGCAATGTGCGTGGATGTGAGTGCTCTTAGTTACGTTAATAAATTGTCAAATATGAATATTTTTAATTTCTTACACTCGGTGTTTACGTCCATCGACAAATAATTGCAGCACATGATATTTGTTACTAGCCACTCGCATTGAGGTGTTAACATTTACCCGTGTTGGGTAAAACTTTGAACGCAGAGAAGAATTTTTTTTTTTGACGAGAAAAACTAACGGTCAATAAATCAAGGGAATCAAGGTGGTTACTGGTAAATTAACACATACTGCATTTGTTTAATTTTAATTATAATTTTCTGATACATTGATAAACAAAAAATGAATAATAAAGAATCTTTTTCTTTTTCATTCCACAAAAAAAAAAAAATAACGAAAATCAGAATTTAAAAACGTTGATAATAGTAAATTATTTGCTACGTAGTTGTTCTTTATTTACACCTGTAAAGTACCATTTGGTCTTAATTTTAATAGTTTTAGGGCCATTATTGCAATTAATTATTATTAATTATTTTTTATTTATTATTTTTTTTTTATTTATTATTTTTTTATTATTAATTATTATTATTATTAATTATTATTAATAATTATTAACTAAGGATTTTAACGTACAGATAAAGGGTTAAGCTAAAGGGAAAATCATCCTACTGGTAACTTTTACAGTTAAGTTTATGTCTGAATATTATATGCCATATTATATATTATTTTCAATACGGCAACTTCAAATATAATCAAAGTGAGCAACTACAACAAAAAAAGAAGTCCATCGTTGCCACTGCGTTTAAATAAAAATTGTTTAATTTAAGCAGTGTTATCGACATTCCTCCGCCAACGCCATATTTTTGAAAAAGTTAACTTCATTTTATCTGTAAGTTGTAATAACGAAAAGAGTTAAAGGTGACTTTAAAGTTAACTTTTGCTAAAGTTACCTAAAGTTTAGTTAAACTAAACCCAACTTTAACGGGAAGTTGTTGGGAGAACCTATTGTTTAATATCGACTACCAACAACAAATTTTTAAAAACTTTTTATGACAATTTTATTTACTCTCAGAGTTTTTGTCAGAAGACTGACGAGGCGAAGCCACTGAAAAAATATTTTTTCATATGTCGTTTTGTTGAGAATGTCTGAGCTGGGGTTTGAACCACGGCTTCACTTTTAATAAGTCAACACATTGCTTAATAGACTACGACGACTTAACAACAACGTCCAGCGTAAATTATTGTAGTCGGATCACGCCGACGTGACAGGAAATATCTAGAGGGTCTGTTAATTAAAATTTTGAGAGGAAGCAATCGCCAACAAGAGGCCAACGCTAGAAAGGAGGATCGAAATCGTTTTTAATAAAGACAGCGAGCTGTAAAACACGTACCTAGTTGGATAGTGTGATAAGTAGAAAGACAAAACTTAACACTGAACGTGGCAATAAAAACAGGCAAAGCTGTTAATTTGAACATTTTCATCGTTCAACTTTTATTTGCATGGAATCCATCTACTCAAATTGGCTTATTGACTTTGCCAATGCAAATGGAATGCAATGCTTTGAGCGTTAAGTCATGCTGGCGGTAAATTTAAATTAAAATTATCATAACCTGTGCAGTTTTTCATTTGTTGGCAGAAATCTGAAATTCATTCAGATGTACAATTCATGCTTTTAAATGATATCATTTGGACCACAACACACAAAAATATTCCAAAATATACAACAATATTCGTTTTTTATTGACAGTGAGAGTTATATTGACAGGAATAATAATAATTATATAATTTTGAATATTTTATATTATTTATTTGAATATATTATATATATATTTTGTATAATTTGAATTTCATAATTCAATCCCAGATAGCGTAGTGAACAAATATGCATACATACATACATATGTATGTATGCAAACAGTACAGGATTGCTTTCAACAAATGTATAAATTACACGCTGCGGCAGTCAAAATACACCCAGCTAAGGATATAGTGTAGGCTGTGAGTTTTGTTGAGTAGAACTCAAAACATTTTTGTATATACCTTGAACCCTCCAAACTTGTTTTATTTGACAAAATCAATATTTTAGATTTTTTCACACAAAATTATTGATTACCCAAATATTTATTAACCTATTTTCAAAGCCCAAATTTTTCTGAAAAAGAGAGAGACGAGCCTTTATAGCGGTAAACATAAATATATGGTTCAAATTTACATGTTAACAGTTTTGATCGGGTAAACTTGGAAAATGTGATTTTTTTCATTTTTTCAAGTTTAGCTATTCTTAATAGCAAAATTTAATTAAAAAATATAAAATAGGTGATGACATACTGAAAGTGCATTATCTTGTAACGAGATTGATACTTCGTTTGATCAAATCGGACAAAAGTTGCCGTAGTTGTTATTTAAATATTACAATAGATAGTTTCCTATCTGTCTGTAATTCAATTCATGTGGCACCCATTAAATGTTAAGGAATTTTTTGTTGTACAACATTAAACATTTCTTTCTGACATTTGTTTCTGACTCAAAGTATCATCTTCATTCAATATTGTTTGTAATTAGACAAACTACAAACCTTTTCTGGTAATCTCTTACGTTCTTCTTTTCTTATATGTATCAAAATCGTTATCCCTGAACCGTCGAACCATCTTCTGCATGTTGCTTCTGACTCTCATATGTCTCGACTAGAATTCGATTCGATTCTCCAGCCCTTTTTTCAACTGAAAAACAAAAGATTATGTTTTTCGCAAATCCTCATTTTGTGGTAAAAAATTTCGCGATTTTTAACACAATGAAAAAAATTTGGTGTTGTTTATTCACGTATACAGAATACGTTCCCTATGTTCACATCATACCGGTAATGGAGATTACACTAAAATCGAGTCAACCCAACTCACCTAATGAGAAACTATTGAGTGAGATTATTGTATGGATGGCTAAGCTATCTGACTGTTTACTCACGCATAAATAAACATAACACGGTGCGAAAGTCAAAATACACCCAGCTAATGACATAGCGTAGGTTATAAGTTTTGATGAGTAGAACTCAAAAATATTTTTTTTTATATTTCTCCAACACACCAAACTTGTTTTATTCGACAAAAACGGTATTTTTGATCTTTTCACACAAAATTATTGATTACCCAAATATTTATTAACCTATTATCGAAATTCAAAGGTTTTTGAAAAGGGGACAGATGAGTCTTTAAAATGGCGTACATAAAGATATGGTTCAAACTTACATGTTATGAGTTTTGATCGGGTAAACGTGGAGAATATAATATTTTTCAAATTTTTTCAACTTCAACTATTCTTAATTGCAAAATTTAATTAAAAAATATATAATAATGACATACTGAAAGTACCTTATCGTTTGAAGAGATTGACACTTTGCTTGATAAAATCGGACACAAATTACCGTAATTATTAAATTGGATAACAGTCGTGTTAGTCATTACAACCCTTCAGCCCGGATTAGGACTTAGCTTATCACACCTCATGTATTAAATTAACACACACAAATTGAAGGGTTGTAATGGCCAATTATGTATGTATGTTTGTATGTTATCACACCACTTATGTTGTGGGGGGAGCTACAATTTAAAGTCGTCCGCGAACGATAGATTTTTGAAAAAATTTTCGTGATAATTTTATTTATACTCTAATTTTTTGGCAAAAATCTGCTGAGCGGAAGTCACTGAAGAAATATTTTTTCATATTTCGTTTTGTTGGACCTAGGGGTTGAACCGTGGATCACGTCTAATAAGCCAATACACTCCTTACTAAACTACGACGACTTCAAAACGCATAGGCTAACTTAATTGTGTTTTGGATGTTACTGTGGAAAAGTAATTCCCTTATATAATTTGATTTGTTCTCTGTGATGTTTCTTACTTTAAAGGGTATAGAGAGTTGCATACATCCATTACTCTTCTTGTGAACCTGCTGTTCTTTTACTCTGCGTAAAAGTTTGTAAGTTGAAATGGATATTGCCATTTTGGAAATTTTGTTTTATCTTTGTGACCCATTTACACATAGAATTATGCAAAAAAGCAAAATGCAAATTCCGTCAAATAGCTTTCAAACTGGCGAGAAAGAAAAATAATCTAAAGGACCGAGATAACCTGGATTCTTCTGACATGGAAAACAACTTAAGCCATTCTTTTCTGCAAATATATTTCAGATCTAAAACACAGGTAGTTGTTGTTATTGTTTCCTTACTACAATGCCGAAAGAAGGAAAAATAAAAAAAATGGTGAGAATAATTTGCAACGATGTGTATTCTCAGGTCTTCTTTACTGGTTTTCTAAGGTATATCTTATATTTTCCAGCGTTTTATCTTCTACACGGGCTTATTTAAATTGTTCGAAATGACAAACAAACGTATCCTGCGAATTAAGGAAGCCAAGCATAAAACGAAGAAAAATGCTTTTGTTTTGTGCAAGTAATGTTGATAACCAAAATACTGTTACGTTTTGTTATGTTTTTAAATTTTGCAAAACTTTTATTTATTTCTCGATTCTATGATTGCATTTCAAATAAAAAAATATTTATTTTTCATCGTTACTCATTTCTTAAATAAGTATAAATAAATCGTTTATTTATTTTTATTCGCTGTTTTTTTTAACAAAGATTAAGCTTTTCGGTATTCAATACCAATATACTTAACATTTAACTTTTTAACACACGTCTCTGTTATTAATCACAGACTCATCTTTGTTTGCTCTCTTTATGTCGTTCTATACCGTCGTGCTATAACCGTAATTTGGCGATTTTCCCATGCATGCGACTGTATTTTTAATCCCGGGTTGTAATGTGCTAACACCCTGAATACCTTGTCATTTAACCTTCCAATTGGTTTGTAGAGTCGCTCCCGGGAGATAATTGTGTATTCCATTGTGGCTGATTAGTAAAACCAATTGGCTTTCTTTAAATTCTTTAAGCTTGACTGCTTGATCACCACTGTCTTCTATCTTGAATGCTATCATTTTAATTCAGGAACGCGTAAATTTGATAGCTTGCTTAAGTTTTTCCGCCTTCACGTGAATTGAGCCTCGTCATCTATTGCTTGTACATGCTAGACACCAACTTTGGGTAATTGCCGATGACAATATTTTCAGGTGTTCTTTTTGTTGAATTGTGAGTAGCAGTCCAGTATGCAAAAGGAAATCGAGACAAAGCTATGTCTATGCTGATCGACTAGCACACTTCCCAGATCAGATCGTTCTGCTATTCCGTCTCTTCTAGATTTTATTCTACAAATGAAATAAGGCGTACATATCTTTTTGAATTCCTCCAACTCCATTTGCAACATCTGCAGCTGCCTTTAGTGTGTCCTCAGATTTCTTTGCTGTGTCTTTGACTTCCTTTGCAGTGTATTCAGATTCTGAGTGAATTGTCTTACCTTTTTAATTTCATTTTTGTGTCGAAGTCGCCGTAGTCTAGCTGATAGTGTGTTGGCTTATTAGACGTAAGGCCACGGTTCATATTCCAATGTCTGAACTGGAACGAAAATATAAAAAAAATTCTTCGGCGACTGCCTCTCAGCAGATTTCTGTCAAAAACTCTGAGAGTAAATGAAATTGCCATGAAGAGCTTCTCAAAAATCTGTCGTTCGGAGACGACTTTAAACTGTAGGGCCCGCCACTCATGTATAAAATTAACACACACAACATAAGTGTTGTGAGAAACTAGGTCGTAATCCTGACTGAAGGGTTGTAATGACCATGTATGAATGTTATAATGCTCCTAAACCCTGAATAGCTCGCTCACCATAAGTTTGAACTTCGGGAGGTAATTTGTTATTCCGTTGTGGCTGATCAGTAAAACCAGTTAGCTCCGTTTAAATATTTTAGGCCGGACTACGTGATCACTACTGCCTTCTATTTTGAGTTTGATCCTCTTAATTTGAGAGCGCATGACGTTGTTTGGTTTGCGCTCTATTTATGTCATCCCTGGTCGTGCCATAACCGCTGCGTTCTATTTTGAGTCTAATCATCTTAGTTAGGGACCGGATGAAGTTGTAAGGCTTGCTCAAGTTTTTCCGCTTTCACACGTATTGAGGCTCGTCGTCTATTGCTGGTGGATGCTTGACACCAAATTGGTCGATATTGGTCCGGCACTGCCATATTTTTAAAAAAGTTAACTTTATTTTATAATTAAGTTGCAATATAGCAAAAAAGTTAAAGGTAACTTTAGCGTTCACTTTAGCTAATGTTAACATTAACTGCAAGTTGTAAAGGCCCTTAATATTTCAAAATATCTCCTTAGGTTTCATAGTTTTAAACATGCATTTATATTAGTACCTGGCGTTGATTTTGAAATAACAAATAATGTTTGTCGATATAATATCAGAATTTATAATTTCTATAAAACTTTCGCAAATTATTTGGGATTCTTTGCCCATATAACGAGCTACTAATACAAATGATTTTCCATCGATATGTCGATCGATTTCGTCAACAATGCCATCAAATGAGTGAGGAGAGTCAAACTATATCACTTTTGACTAGTCAAAAATAATTAATTTTTTGCTCAAACGGATGTACTTTAGTATGGCGGAAAAATAATGAATGGCTCAATATAAAAAACTTGCTTGAAACAGTTAATTGGCATGGTGGTGATAATATAATGCTCTGGGGATGTGTGTCGGCGCTAGGTGTGGGCAGCTTTGATTTTATTAAGGTAACAATGAATAACACAGTGTATATAAAACATTTAAAGGACAATTTCAACTCAAATGTGGAAGAATTAGGAATCCGTATTGATCAACAGGGCAATGACCCTAATCATTCTGATGCTAATGTGAAAATGGGAATTGCCTATCAAAACATCTACAGGTTTAATACTCTTCAATAAAGGCCAGGCTTGACATGACTTCAAATGAGTATTCAGGCACTTATGAAATTTTGAATATAAGTGAGTCAACAATATTGAAATTTAACTACTCTGATTCATTCGTACTCACTAAAACATTGATTTATAAGTATGAGTACAATGAATATGAGTACAACGTTGACATCAAACTCTTACCATCCGAAATATGTTTGATTCATAACCCTACTCATTCCGATTCGTAGCTTTAGAAAAATACTTATAAATGATTCGAGGGAGTCAAGTCATTCATCAAAATTTACAGTCTTAGTTGTTGTTGCATGTACAAAAAAGAAAAAAGACAAAGACAGAGCAAGCAAAGAAAACACACAAGCTTCTAGTGAGTATTGTAGTGTTCGTACGCGAATCATACTTATTTTGTGATTCTTTTAAATGTCGAAATCAACAACATCATGCGTATTGTTAAGTATGAGTACGATGAGTACTTCAAATTTTGATTATGAGTAGTAAGAGTATAATATTAAAATAAGTATGAACGCATATAAGTATCAGAAATTCTGAGTATGATCCGATTCTACACACCGTTCTGGTGTGCATTCAAAGCAGGGTAACAGATTTTTTGTTTGTGAATAATGAAACTTGTCGTGTAAGGGTACATTTAGCTTATCCACCAAAAAATAACGTCGAACATTTAAAACGAAACGAAAATTTTGTTTAATGTTAAATAAAAGCCATGACAAAACTTGTATGCACATGTAATAGTTTTTGTTTTTAACAGTAAATGATTAATATTCAATAAAATCTTTAAAGTATATGAACATTCTTTTTTACTTTTCTTTTTGGAATTGAAGATTAAAAAAAAAATTAATAGACTTATTGCCCACACATTTAAAAAAAAATTACTTTACTGATAATCTTTAACACATGGATTTTATGATACCCAAAAATCCCCCCAATTAAAGTGAATTAAAGTGAAACACAGATAACATAAATAAAATAAGTAAAGGCATCCGGACTTTGTAAATTTGAATTTATTCTTAAAATCATTGCCTTTATATATTAATTATAGGACTGTATTAAATTATGCTCCTTATTTCCGAATAATAGGTTTGGCAACAGATTGAGAAGTAGACTAAAGGGGTAGTTGGTTTTTTTATTAGATCTGATTAAGCTTGGTTTTATTGCAATACAATTACAAATTATATGCGAATTATGTGACTACAGTAAATTAGACCCTATACCCCATGTAGTATAAAAGATTTGAGCCTTTGATAAGAATCGATTTATTTTTTAATATTATGCTGCAATTTTGAATTAACACCATATCCATTGAGTTTGAAATTGAGTGCCGTGGAAGTTTAATTGGTAGTGTGTTAGATTAATTAAAAATATTTGTTTTTCATGGACTCAAAGATTACAAATTTTCTCTCATTTTAGAAAATAAACCTTATTACACAATCTTCAAATTGCTAAGATCAAACTTACTGAGTACAATACCATATAATTGCGTTTAACCGTAGATCGAGCCTTAAGAAAACTTCATAATTCTAACTTATGTATCACTTTTGATCCATACTTGTAATAAAATCGTTTTTATAAAACTATTTTACATTGTTACATTTTATTATCACTTTTACGAAATTTACGTCAAAATTTTTGACATGACATTGCAGCATGTTTTTTACGTAAAAATCAAGCACTTCATGTAAGCTTGGTTTTTTTTAAATGGTAATAATTTGACATCTAGCACCCTTGCTATGTGGCGATTTATAAGTTTTCAGTCGTTTAAATCGGGCAGCTTATTATCACTCGCATTAGTAACACTTTCAATTGAAGGCTGGCTGAAACCTAATGGTACAAACCATTGTTATATTTCGTTAGAAAAATTTGCTGTCAACGTCATGTGATGTAAACAAGTTTCATGTTGAAACAGAACATCTATTGTGTCAATAACAAAGCTCTCTCTTTGATTTCTGGTTGATTTCCCGGATACAAATTTACCCAAATACGGCTGTAAGTAGTTGCTACACTCGTAGCATGTACTTGAATCTAAAACTGACAATTCGCTTTCGGTGGACAACGAAATTTATAACGACTATAAAATTCAATCAGTTACTCATCTACCGCAACAAAATTATTGTAATTATTAAAAGCTGAAAGACTTTCAGCTGAGTTTTCGAAAAGTTGTATTAGGTGTAAATTTTTCATCACTTCCGAGTAGTACATTCTCAAAACGAATGATTCTGTTATCTCATACATACATAGTTGACCGAAATATTATCGTCTGTAATATATATGAAATAAAACATTAGACGAAACACTTTTTTTTAATGTTTGTCTGTTATAAATATGAGAAGAGCAGTAAGGAACACTCAACAAAATGTCAAGTAACGGCTGCTAACAATCTGCGTGAAAATTGGTAATACTACTAAACTACTAAAGGCATACGGTTCCCTGTTCCAAGTATTACCATATTTGGCGATAAACCATGGAATGTTTGTTGCTGCTAATGCTTTCGTCAGTTCATAAGACGAGCTTCTGTTTTCTTATTCTTCAGAATACGCAGCAGCAGTATTATTACATATATAATCGGTCATTATTATTTCGTTGTAAATTGGAAATGTTTGACCTGAGGTTGAAAATACAAATATCAACAAAGTCAAATACAGAGATCAGCAATGAATCGCTTTTTCGCTACTCATAAGTACACATGAACTTTTGAGTATGAGTGAGTCAACAGTATTGAAATCCAACTACTCTGATTTATTCATATTCACTACACCATTGATTTATAAGTACAAGTCGCAATGAATATGAGTACAACGTTGACATCAAACTCATAACATTCGAACTATGTTTGATTCATACGCCTACTCATTCAGATTCATAAATTTAGAAAAATACTTATAATACTCATAAATGATTCGAGTGATTCGAATCATTCATCAAAATTTACAGTCCTAGTTGTTGTTGCCTTTACAAAGAAAGGAGAAAGACACATAAACAAAAAAGACAAAGACAGCGAGGAGAGCAAACACACAACCCTCTTGTTAGTAATGTAGTGTTCGTACGCGAATCATACTTATTTTGTGATTCGTGAATACGATGAGTCATGGAGTCGAAATCAATGCCATCATGCGTATTGTTAAGTACGAGTACCATGATTATTTCAAACTTTGAGTATGAGTAGTATGAGTATGGCATTAAAATAAATATGAATTCGTATAAGTAGCAGAAATTCTAAGTATGATTCGAATCTACTCATCGTTTTGAATACTCATTGCTGATCTCTGGTCAAATAAAACTTGCGAGCGAGGTGGAAGGTAAGTTTATTTATATTAACACTAAATCTACCGATACTTCTTGTATATCTATTCCTATTCCATTCTCTTTCTATCATATTATTATTTAAAATTTCTAATGATTTAAAATATTTTGAATATTTCTAAATTTTGGGGATAAGGACTATAACAAAACAATGAAATACGAATTTTGATTAACAAAATAGCACCAGAAATTTTTACTGTAATACTCGCTTGGAGTAGAGTGAATATCCTTCTGCCAGAAAACAAATAATATACCTCAATATACCGAATCATACTAGGCAATGCCGAAAATGTACAAAACAGTGGTTTGATATTAGAAAACATCAAATCAATATACAGAAGCTGTGCTCAGGGCAAATAAGTTCCCGCAGTAGTTAGGGCAGATTACATGCATTCCTCAGTAAAAAAAAATAAAAGATAGGAGTAAATCTTCAACAATATATTCAACGTATTTTTTAATAGAAGTCGTAAAGGCAAATAACGGTGTTATAATGTTATATTCAAGAAATTCTGATAAAAAAATTTATGAATTGTTATAAAAAAAAAATAAAAAAATTTTCTTGTTTTCCAGCTGTCAAATGATTATTGAATACGCTGATTTGCGTATTCCTGAACACTAAAAATAATTTTGTCAATTAAACGAATATTGACTCAATTCAAATTAATGCCTGAACATAGTATTACGGAAAACAATTTAGCATATTTTTTAACAAACAGTTCTATTTCTTACAAACTCCAAATGGTTTTAATATTTTTAATACTCTTGTATTCAGACATGCCCATCGCTTAATTTTTAATTTAAATGAAAATACATTTCCCAAGTTACAGTAAACAGAACAGAGAAATAAGTTTTTGCATATGATAAGCTTTCATTTTTTTATAAAAGATAAACATTTTTATATATAAAAGATGCCTTACTACGATGTAAAGTTTGTTTTATTCAGTGAAGAAGTTAAAAATATATGAATTACTTTTTACGAGCCTCTGAGGCTCATGTCAGTAGTTAACGTTGCTATTTTATACTTCGGTCTCCAACAGAAGGAAATATTTAAATTGATGGAGATTTTGAATTTTCGAAAACATGTAAAATAAAAGTTATGAACTTTTGTTGCGGTATTTCTCGTGTTACATTGATTTGATCATCAGAATGAGCCTCACTGTCTCGTGTCACTAAGATTAGGGTCAACTTTATCTTAGCATTTTAGTAGTTGCGTTAAACACATTTCATGTATAGTACCCTTGGAATTTTTAACGTTAATTTCAGCGTTTGAAATTTATCTGATTTATCAAATTCCACAAATCAATTTATAGTGATACGCATTGACTTAAAAATGAGAATAATCGTTGAATATAATATTTTCAAAAGACACAGCAGGGATTTTAAAAAATCCCATCATACTAATTTGGCAGCATTGTATATTGCTAGTCTATTCACGGTGAAATACCGAAACTTACTAAGCATTTTTAGTGCTGACGCATGTCACTAATCATTTTTTTGGTCTAAAAAATCACATGTCAAAAACTCTTTAAAAAATAGACACCGGCGAACTGAAACTACAAAATAATTTAAAGCTCTTCCATCTCTTCGAATCTCCATCGTGTGCTTTTCATCCACAACTATTGATAAGACTATAAACAGATTGATCAACCAAGAATTAAATTATTTTTAAATAGTGAATCCCCCTATGCGTCATCAATTTTTTGTATTTGTTTTTAAAATTACAACAAAAACAATGTTTCGTAAAACAAAAAAGAAAAAAAAATTATTTATTTATATGTGTTCTAAAACAACAAATTTGCATGGAGTTGAATGTAAACAAAATCCACTGTAAAATTTATTCATGAGAAGATTAAATTTAAAAAACAAAAGAAGATTTTTCTTTGAAATCAATTAAAAAAAAAAACAAGAAAGAAGATCAGTCATAAACATTCTTATCAGTTTTGTTTTGTATTCAAAATACTCATAATCTAAAGAGAAATGAGCATAATTTTATTAAATACAGAAGCGGCAGATATCTTATGACAAAATTAGCTGCTATAATATACGCCATTCTGTTAATGACATTTAATGCGTAACTTATTACTTCGGCATCTTATAATACAATAGGTACTCCATCTAAATCGGCATAACCTAGTAGGTAGAGAGTTGGATTATTATACGCGAGGCCACGGTTCAAACCCCAGTTCAGACATCTCGAACAACATGAAATGGCGAACAAATGACAAAAATTTTTTTCAGCGGATTTCTTACAAGAACTCTGAGAGTAAATAAAATTGCAATAAAAAAGTTTCTCAAAAATCTGTCGTTCGAAGTCAGCTTTAAACTGTAGGTCTCGCCACTCATGTATAAAATTAACTTACACAACATATGTGGCATGAGATGCTAGGTCGTAATCCTGATTTGAAGGGTTGTAATGACCAATTATGAATGTATGTATTCCATCTAAGCCAATTTCTATATTCGATGCCAATAAATTTTCTTTGCCCAGAATTTATAAATTTCTCCAAGCTTTAACCATTTTAGGGCAATTGTATATATTTATTGAAAGATATGTACCGGAGTAAATATATGGATCAGTCTATCCAAAAATTATATCGGCATTCATTCATTTTTCTTAGCAAATCTTTTTACCAGCCTTACACGTTTTAGTAAATATGCGACTAAAAATAACTCAATGACACGTATTAATTTATTAGGCATATGCATTATAAATTTAATTTTACTATGGCATATTACGAACATGTTGCAATAATGTTTCGATGAAAAAATTTGTTCGAACTTGCAAGAATGTTTTTCATTTTTACCTCATGTGATACTCTATATCCATGCTTTTGAATCCTAAAACTTATAAACTTTCGAAACTTCTCGAAGCAACAGGTTTGATTCATACGAATACATTTCTTAAATTGATCAGGGCGATATTTGCTTTTCGTATCAAAAACATCAACCCTAATCCGGACACACTATCTTTTTTATTATCTCACTTTCGTATTTCAGCCTCTAGCCGGGATTGCCACCTAGTTTCTCACACCAGCCAAGTTGTGTGAGTTATTTTTTATACTTGAATTTTTATTTATTCTTATAGTTTTCGCCAAAGGACTGCGCTTAGGAAGTCGTCGAAAGAAATATTGTTTGGCATTTCGTTGTGTTCGAGATGTCACAGCTGAGGTTTTGTACTTACTCATTACTAGCTCTGGAGAGTCTAATAAGCCAACAAGATATTGCACACATATATACGTAAATGGTCATTACAATCCTTTAGTCAGGATTACGATCTAGTTTCTCACACCACTTATGTTGTGTGCGTTAATTTTCATACATGAGTGGCGGGACCTACAGTTTAAAGTCGACTCTACACGACATATTTTTGAGAAACTTTTCATGGCAATTTTATTTACTGTAATGAATTACAGTAATCTGCTGAGAGAAAGTCGCCGAAGAAATATTTTTTCACATTTCGCTTAGTTGGAGATACCTGACCTGTGGTTTGAACCGAGGCCTCACGTCCAATAAGCCTACATACTACTTACTAGACCACGGCGATTTCAGACAAAAGATATTACGCTCCTTAAAAACTTTGAGAAATAGAGACACTAAAATATGAAAAGAAATTGCCAAACTTACTTGCTTGATAGCCTTTACGCTTTTAAGATTACTATTGTGTTTTAAATATTTTGAATACAGAATTTGCAACAAACGTGTTGACAAAACGAAAATACTGAAATTTTTCTTGTAGCGTTCTGTATAAAAACACTCTCAAGCATTCGGTTCGTTGCTGACTATTGCTGGCAGTCTCAAATAAGTCGAAGAGCCGTGAACATTTAAAAAAATTATTGCGCATTAAGACAAGAAGTTCAAAATGAATTTCAAACTAAATTTATTTGGAATTACATGTGTTTTCCTCTTTACGATACTGATAGCCATAAAAGCTGATGAATTTAATAGTGGAGAAAGTAGGCCTGATGAAATAACTCTAAGAAATCAGTTATTCGCTGACGTCATATTAATAAAAGAAGGAGTAGATCGTCTGTTAATTTCAAATGAGGTTCTGAAGAAAAAGTGAGAGGAATTTCTTTAAAAACATATTTAAACTTTAAATTCATTTATTATTTTTTTCTTAATTTAGATTTAATACCCAAATAGATACCTTAAACACTGTACAATCAAAAATTCTATTAATGGATGACAACGCTGAAGAAGAAGATGGCCTTTGCGATCTCATCACCGGAATGTTTAATAGCACGTTTAGAAAATATAACGCTTTTGAAAGTCGTTTGATTACAAAATTAGAAGATATTCAGGAAGAACAAACCTTACTCTTAGGGGAGATAACATCGAAACAAGATAAACTTAACAGAAATTGTGGCTCTTCTAAAGGCTTGTCAACGGGAGGTTTAGATGATTTGACTACGTCCGTAACAGAAATTAATGAAAAGTTGAAAACATTTGAACAAAAATTTGAACAAAATTCTAACCGTCTTCAAAATCTTGAAGTGAAATTAACTGAACAAAAAACTCAATTCAATAAATTTGTGGAGAGTCAAATGAAGCTTTTAGAACAAATCAGTGATAAGTTGAACAAAAATCATGATATGCTCGGGAAATATGAAAAAGAATTTCCAAAATTAAGTACTTATATTCCAAAACCACCCAGGAAACTACCCATGGAAATTATTTTGGGATTGACTACAGCAAACGTAACTGGTTTCAAATAATATATATAAACAATAAATGCTTAAAAAATTATTAAATAATAAACACTGAGGGCCATTATTACAACTTGCCGTTAACTAAAGGCAGGATTTTAACGGGAAGATAAATTGTTTTTCATTATTATAAGTGGACAATAAGCCAGAAGTGAGCATTAAGCTAAAGGGAGGATCATCCTACCCGTAACTTTTAAAGTTAAGTTTATACTTGCTCTCTCTTTTGAGTTATTAGCTCTCAAAGTTTTCACGCGACATACGACCATATGTGTATTCTAAGAAGATTTTTCCCTATAACTTCGGAACGGATCGGCGCATCTTCACCAAATTTTGACAGTATTTAAGTTAGAGAACGTAGAATTTAATGCAAGAACATTAAAAACGTTCTAAGTACACTTAGAACGTTATAGAATGGAGGCGTCGATATTATATATTATTTTCAATATGGAAACTTCAAATATAAACAAAGTGAGCAATTAAAACAAAGAAAATAAGCCCGTCGTTGCCACTGCGTTTAAATAAAACTTGTTTAATTTGAGCAGTGTTATCGACATTGCTCATTTTTGAAAGAGTTAATTTTATTTTATCTGTAAGTTGTAATAAAGAAAAGTTGACTTTAAAGTTCACTTTAGCTAACGTTACCTTTAACTAAACTCAACTTTAACGGCAAGTTGTAATAATGGTACCTAATCTTTTAAAAAACTTTTTTGGTTTTGCTGGAATTTTAGTAGATTGGCTTGCTTGCTTGCAACGTATTATCTTTTTTGATTACGGTACCATTAAAATGCATTAAAATAACGTGGACTTTTGTTTTTACACAGTATATCGCCCAATACTGTATTTATCGTAATTGTAACGATAAAATAAAGGAAAAGTAATTATATCAGCGACAAGGACCTAATTTTGAATAGTTTTCTTTATTTTATATTGTTTAGACATATTTAGTTACCAATATTTGGTTAATTGAAGTCGCCGTAGTCTAGTAGGTAGAGTGTTGGCTTATTAGATGTAAAGCCAGGGTTCGAGCCCCAGGCCAGACATCAAAACAAAATACAAAAAGTATTTCTTCGGCGACTTTCTCTCAGCAGATTTCTGGCAAAAACTCTGAGAGCAAATAAATTTGCCATGAAAGTTTCTCAAAAATCTGTCGTTCGGAGTCTACTTTAAACTCTAGGTCCCACCACTCATGTATAAAATCCACATAAGAGGAGTGAGAAACTATGCCGTAATCCTGACTGAAGGTTGTAATGACCAATTATGTAGGTATATTTGGTTAACAATAACGTTAAAATATGGTTACGACGACATGTCCATCACTAACACACCAAATATATTTCGGCTTCGTTGAAGTTAAAAAATTTGTTCTATCGTGAATATTTTTTTGGTGAAATCGTTCTAAGAGTTCGTAGGTGACAAAGGTGAACTTTTAAGAACGTCAGGATTTAACGTCTTATTTCAGGTGAACTTTGTAGTAGTTTGGACTAGGTTATTCCACACAAAAATTCTTAGTAAGTTTTGCCGTCGTGAATGTCCCAACAAACGAACAACGCTTGAAAATCGTAGAGAAGAAGCTTATTTTTGGGTTAGTAAATGTATACACAAACAGAAATGCAGAATTTGGCGTCAATAGGTGAAGAAGGGGTTGACAATTCGAGGCCGGTGGCTTAATTCAACCAAAATTCTTCATGATGTACCATGAAAATCGTCACGTTATATACAATGAAGCAAAATAGCCTGTGATGATTACAGACTGTGATGATTACAACATGACAACAAGGCAGTGTCCATGCCGCATGCTTCAGTTAGTCAGGATTACGACCTACAGTTTAAAGTCGATTCCGAACAACAGATTTTAGAGAAACTTTTTATTGTAATTTTAATTACTCTGAGTTTCTGCCAGAAATGTACTGAGAGGAAGGCACAGATGTCTATTCGGGGGTTTGAGCAGTGGCCTCGTGTATAATAAGCCAACACACTACTAACTAGACTACGGCAACTTCGAGAGGACAATATAATTTCAAGTTTGGGAGCAAAATAGACAAGGTCCCCAATTTTTGAGTCAAATCGACAGTTTTAAGTAAAAATACTAGGAATCGTATACGAAACAAATTTTAAACAAAATTCTAGCCCTAGAAGACAACGTCAGTGAAACAGTAGCCAGATGCAAGCAATATTTACATGGTATTCCCTTAACCCATATACGTCCACCGTGCCAATTTGGAACAATTAGTTATTTAAAGTGGATAAAAAAACTATTGACGTTAACGTGGTTAAAAAATTTGTGAATTAATAATTACTAGGAATACATGTGGTTATAAAATAGCTAGAATATCTGCAACGATGTTTGAAGTTTAGAGACAATATATTAAGTTTATCTTTAACTAATTTTATGTTAGGCATAGAGTACAACGTTTGTGTTGATAAATGTATTGGCAGATTATATATCATTTTAAGTAATTTATTCGGTAGTTTTTTGTAGTTTTTTAACATGACAATCGAAGGTGACATAGCAAGCAGGCGCCGCATACAACATTATTGAATGGAAAATTGTTTTTAATATAAGAATTTTGTTGTGGATATTTAGTTCAGACCGTCTGTTTATTAACGGATACATTATTTTAATTGTTGTATTAATTTTGTGAACTATGTATTTTATATGCTCATTAAATAATAATTTTTTATCCAGCATTACAGCAAGATGTCATCCCTGGGAACAGATTCGGTACCAACAGTAACATTTGTTTATGGTAGAAATAAATTTTTTCTTCTTTTTGTAAAGAAAATAGACTGAGTTTTTAAGGGGTTGATCATTATTCTCCACTTTTTAAAATACGCAGTAACTATTTTAGTAGACTCCTCCAAGTTGTGTACGATATCTTCCAGTAATATTTCTAAACTAAGTATTGCTGTGTCATTAGCAAAAATAGCTGAATTACAACCATGTAAAGCGGGAAGTCATGCGTAAATAGATTGTATAAAATTGGAGATAGACATGATAATTGTGGACAGGAATATCATAATATTTCCAATATGAACCTTGAATGTTCTGTTTGATAAAAAAAACTTATAATTATTTTGAGAAGTTCAGGATCCAGTTCATTTGTATATAGTTTGTGAATTAGGGCATTATGCCAAACATTCCTGTAGACTTATCTTCATTTAAGGAAGTCTTGACAATTTTTCCAACAAGAGGCTGAATTGTGTTATGTTCCGAACGGAATCCAAATTGTTGTGGCGGTAAAATGTTAGTTTCTTCCATTAAACAAACTAGTTTTTCTTCAATAATTTATTCAAGTATTTCATATATTGTGGTTAGTAAACTTAGCAGTTTGGATCGTTGCTGTCTTTTCAGGTTTGTGTATTGCTATGGTTTCTGATTCTTTCCAAGTTAATGGGAACTAAGAAAAATTTAAGCATGAGTCATAAATACGACATAGAACTTTTAAACCTCTAGATGGAACATTCTCTAAACAAAAATTTGAGATGCCATTATATCCTGGTGCTTTTTTGTTTCTTAATAATATTCTTTAGAGCATCGATTCTGACCGTCATATAACTTAAGTTGTGATCGTCATCAATCGTACTTAAAGTACTGCTAACTACTCTTTCTGTATCCAAATCACTTAAATTTGAGGAAATATTATGATTCAAAAATAAATTTTCAGCCAGTATTTCGTCTTTTTCGTTATTGGTTGCATGCAGTCAATTATTTTGCTTAAGTGTAGGTATACAATTTACTTTATTCTTAAGAGCTCTAGATATCCTCCAAAACTTTGAAGAACCTTTGGGTAGATTAGTAAAAAAAAAAAAGCTTTTAAAATTTCAGAATTTGACATTGTTTAAGAAGATCATTTGTTATTTGAATAGGGGGTTTTTAATTTTATTCAATTTTATCCTTCGTGCACAGTTTCTTAGTTTACTAATATTCAGAATCGCTACTGGCAATCTGTTCAAATTTGATTTACTTTCAGTTCCATAATAATCTGATTACATACATAATTGGTCATAACAACTCTTCAGTCAAGATTACGACCTAGTTTCTCACACTACTTATGTTGTGTGTGGTAATTTTATACATGAGTGGTGGGACCTACAGTTTTAAAGTCGACGCCAACGACAATTTTACTTACTCTTAGAATTTTTGCCAGAAATCTGCTGAGAGAAAGTTGCCGAAAAAATACTTTTTGTATTTTGTTTTGATGTCTGACCTTGGGCTCGAACCCTGGCTTTAAGCCTAATAAGCCAACACACTACCTACTAGACTACGGCGACTTCACAAAATCGACGTGGTCCTCCAATTTTTGAGTTCAATCGAAAATGTAAACAAAAACAACGTTAGTCAAATACTAGCCAAAATGCTGAAAAAGTATGTTAAATGGGTGCTCGCGGATGCAAGCAATATGTACATGGAATTATCTTAACACGTATACGGTCGCCGTGCCGATTTGGAATACTTGGTTATTTAAGGTGTATAGAAAAATTATCGACGTTAACCATATTAAAAAATTGTGCATTAATAATTACTAGGAAGACATTTGATTATCAAAAATATGGAAAAATATTTTTTTAATCAATTTTTATTGTTACATTAATATTTACATTTTTACAATAATTTAATTTCTAACTTTAAGAGATCAATTCATAATTAATAATTGATTTTTTTCTTCTTGTATACGCTATTCTTTAATGAGCATTAAATAATAATTTTTTATCCAGCATTACACCAAGATATTTAACCTTGTCATCCCAGGGAACAGATTCGGTACCAACAGTACCATTGGTTTGTGTTAGAAATACATTTTTTCTTCTCCTTGTAAAGAAAATAGACTCAGTTTTAAAGGGTTGGTCATTATCCCCCTTTTTTAAAATAGTCAGTAACTATTTTTGTTGATTCCTCGAAGTTGTGTATGATATCTTCCGGCAATATTGCTAAACTAAGTATTGCTGTGCCACCAGCAAAAATAGCTGAATTACAGCCATGTAAAGCGGGAATGTCATGCTCAAATAAATTGTATAAAATTAGAAATAGATGTGATCCATTTGGACATCCGGAAGGAATATCATAATTCTGTGAACAAATATTTCCAATATGAACCTTGAATGTTCTGTTTGATAAAAAATAAACTTCTAATTATGTTGAAAAGTGCAGGCTCCAGTCCAATTGTACATAGTTTGTGAATTAGGACATCATGCCAAACATTTCTATAGATTTACCTTTATTTAAGGAAGTCTTGACAATTTTCTTTCTAACAAGAGGCTGACTTGTATTATGTTCCGAACGGCATCCAAATTGCTGTGGTGGTAAAATTTTAGTTTCTTCCATTAAACAAACTAGTTTTTCTTTAATAATTTTTTCAAGTATTTTAGACATTGTGGTTAGTAAACTTATTGGACGATAGCAGTTTGGATCGTAGCTGTCTTTCCAGGTTTGTGTATTGCTATGGTTTTTGATTATTTCCAAATGAATGGGAAGTAACAAAAATTTGAGCATGAGTTATAAATACGACATAGAACTTTAAAACTTTAGATGTAACATTTGAGATTCCATCATTTCCTGGTGCTTTTTGTTTCTTAATAATATTCTTTTGAGTATCGATTCTGGTTGTCGTATAACTTAAGTTTTGATCGTCATCAATCGCAAATCACTTAAATTTGAAGAAACATTATGATTCAAAAAGAAATTTTGATCTAGTAT
This sequence comes from Sarcophaga variegata, assembly GCA_932273835.1. Classification (NCBI taxonomy): domain Eukaryota; kingdom Metazoa; phylum Arthropoda; class Insecta; order Diptera; family Sarcophagidae; genus Sarcophaga; species Sarcophaga variegata. Next base: position 55,277,155 of record OW026362.1, on the reverse strand, counting down.
TTCGGCTTTTTCGTTATTGGTTGCATACAATCTAGAGCTTTAAATATCCTTCAAAACTTTGAAGAACCTTTGGGTAGATTAGTGAAAAACTTATTACACTGCTGATCCAGAATTTTACTTTTATTGGCATTGTTTAAGAAGTTCATTTGTGATTTATATAGGGGATATTTAAACTTATTCATTTCCTACCTGCTCAGTTTCTTAGTTTAATAATATTCAGAATCGCTACCGGCAATCTGTTCAAATTTGATTTACTTTCAGTTCCATAATAATCTGATTAATTTTGCCAAAAATGCAGGTTGGTGGAGGTTGGTTTTGGTTAACCATAATTAAATTTTTTGTGTAAAGTTCAATTTAATTTTTAATGGCCATTTTATGGGGTATACTTAAGCAACGTATAAAGTAAAGGGAACATCGATAAAAGAATTTAACAATAAATGTAACTTAAATTATAAATTCAAAAACTTCCTTGTTCACGTAATTAGCACACCCTACTTAAAGGTAGACATTTAGGTTTAATCCTTTTAATATTTTGTGTGGCCACTGCTTCTCTTTAATAACGATTACAACGTTTCAGTAAGAGTTTCAAGAAGTCCGTGACATCTTGGATATTGTATGTCATTCCATGCCACTCAAAGCACTTTTCAAGGGTCCCTAAGATTTTTTAGTTTTTTTCTTCAACTTGTATCTCGAAATTGTTTGCAATAGATTGAAATCAGAACACACTGCTGGTCATTAAATAATTAAAACTTATTGGTCTTATAAGTACTCTATCCAATCGTGCGCTGTATTATCGTTACTTGCGTTAAAATCTTCTTTTCATACAAGTTTTCATAAGTGAATAGAATAAAATGAATATTCACACTATGTTTGGTTAAATGTGGATCCTAATTTGTTGTGAATATTTGCGAAAGACTAACGAAACCATAGGTTCGTGCTGTATTCTTATTTAAGATTGGTTTAGATAGTAAAACAAGTCATTCGATATATCGTGGTTTTGTATAGAAGAGAGCTGGTAGTATCGTGTAAACTCAATATATAATGAGAACGCACAGTACATACATACAAACATACATAGTTGGTCATTACAACCTTTCAGTCTGCATTACGACTTAGCTTCTCACACCACTTATGTTGTGTGTGTTAATTTTAGACATGAGTGGCGGGACCTACAGTTTAAAGTCGATTCCGAACGACGGATTATATAGAAACGTTCCAATGCAATTTCATTTACTCTCAGAGTTTTTGCCAGAAATCTGCTGAGAGGAAGTCGCCGAAGAAATACTTTTTGTATTCTTGTTTTGATGTCTGGCCTGGGGCTCGAACCCTGGCTTTACGTCTAATAAGCCAACACACTACCTACTAGACTACGGCGACTTCACAAGATCGACGTGGTCCTCCAATTTTTGAGTTAAATCGGCAGTTTTAAGTAAAAATACAAGGGATCGTATACGAAAAAAATTGTAAACAAAAACAACGTTAGTCAAACACTAGCCAAAATGCTGAAAAAAGTATGTTAAATGGGAGCTCGCAGATGCAAGCAATATTTACAGGGAATTATCTTAACTGTAATACTTGGTTATTTAAGGTGGATAGAAAAACTATGGACGTTAACCATATTAAAAAAATATGGGAAAATATTTTTTAATCAATTTTTATTGTTACATTAATATTTACATTCTTACAATAATTTAATTCTTAACTTTAAGAGATCAATTCATAATTAATAAATCATTTTTCTTCTTATTTTTTATGCTCTTCTTTTTATATGATCATTAAATAATAATTTTATATCCAACATTACACAAAGATATTTAACCTTGTCATCCTAGGGAACAGATTCGGTACCAACAGTAACATTGGTTTGTGTTATAAATAAATTTTTTCTTCTCCTTGTAAAGAAAATAGACTGAGTTTTTGAGGGGTTGTTCATTATTCTCCATTTTTTCAAATAGTCAGTAACTACTTTTGTTGATTCCTCCAAGTTGTGTACGATATCTTCCAGTAATATTTCTGAACTAAGTATTGCTGTGTAATCAGCAAAAATAGCTGAATTACAGCCATGTAAAGCGGGATAAAAAGATCCATGTGGACATCCGGAATGAATATCATAATTCTGTGAACAAATATTTCCAATATGCACCTTGAATGTTGTTGAATGTTCTGTTTGATAAAAAACTTCTAGTTATTTTGACAAGTATAGGATCCAGTCCAATTGTATATAGTATGTTAATTAGGGCATTATGCCAAACAGAATCGAATGGCGCTTTTATGTCCATTAGAACCATTCCTGTAGATTTACCTTAATTTAAGGAAGTCTTGACAATAATTCTTAGTCTAACAAGAGACTCAATTGTGTTATGTTCCAAACGGAATCCAAATTGTTGTGGCGGTAAGGTTGGTTTTGGTTAACCATAATTACATTGCTTATGTGAAGGTTAACAATTATTTTATTTCATCAAGTTCGAACCATAAGGAATCACATAAAATGATATATTATATAAAGTGGTGGTAGCACACCCATTTATAGAATCTATTTCAAGTAGCAAACTGACATGAAATATTCTTTCAAACTTTATTTATGGGCAGTTAAATATTCTATGGGGTATACTTAAGCGATGAATAGAGTAAAGGTAACTTCAATAAAATAATTTAAAAATAAATGTAACTTTTGAATTACCAAATCAAAAAATTCCTTCGTCAAGTAATTGGCACACCCGCCTTAAAGGTAGACAAAGCAATCATTTAGGTTTAATCCTTTTTAATATTTTGTGGAAGCACTCATTCTCTTTATTAACGATTACAAACTTTCAGTAAGACTTTCACTCGAACTACTTTCCACAGGCCTTGAAGATTTTTTTGTTCTGCTTGAATCTCGGAATAGTTTGAATTCGATTGGAATCAGAACTCACTGCTGGTCGTTAAATAATTAAAACTTATTATTAACAGTACTTTAGCCAATCGTTAGCTGTATTATCATTATCTTGCGTTAAAATCATCTTTTCATACAAGTTTTCATAAGTGAATAGAATAAAATTAATCTACACACTATGTTTGGTTAAATTTGTTGTGAATATTTGCGAAAGACAGATGAAACCATAGGTTCGTGTTTATTTTTATTTAAGCTAGGTTTCGACGGTAAAACAAGTCATTCGGTATATTAAGGTGACCAACTAGTTTTTGTTTAAAAAGAGTACACTTTCCAAGTATCTCATAGGTGAAAAAAAAGAAGATAAAAAGAAATTTTTTTGCGGAGTGGATTCGTCTAATAATGTGACCACATCCGAACAACTTTCATTTTGCATAATAAATTTGACTGTTAGACGGCAGATAATGTTTTTACAGAAACTTGTGACTTCTCACTGTTTCAATATTCCAATAATCATTCCCTAGTAAAAATACCCTTTCAACAGCAACATTAGTGCCTGGACAACATAAGAAAATTTATATTAAAACTTTTAAATATTCATGAGGGATATATATGTTCCACTCTAAAATGCCGAAAGATTTCTACCCATCTTTTTTCAAGTTATATTTTCTCATCGTTCCATTTCTTAATTTTTTCTTCATTTAAATATAAATTTATTCTTCGAATTTCTTCAAAGAGAAAATTGTCATTAGTAACAATACTTTTTACTTCCTTCATTACAAATTCGACTGCTGAAGAAACTTCTTTAGATTTGAAAAAATTTAGTACTCTAAAGTTCACTATCCACTCTTCGATATATTCAATCAAATTTTATAAAAAATTTTAACTTTTAAAAATTCATTTTTTATTTCGGGATTGGAATCTTCCAAAACGGTCAGTTTATTCTTTAGAATTAGTGGTAAAAATCCATCATTAAATCTTGATTTACATTGTAGTATGAAAGAATGCCCTACATACTACGGATGCGTCAAGACTGTCAAGCATTTCGTACATACTGTACATCAAAGATCAGCCTGGGGAGAGATGGATATATTCACAAATGTAATTTTGACGCTGTTAAAAAAGACGTTTGTACATAATACGGCCTCTCAATTGTGTCGGAAACGGCAGGTATACGCGCGTGTGAAATTCAAATTACTGTCAAAATAATTTTAAATATTGAATTAATAAAATTGAAATAAAATACTCTAAAAAATGTTTTAGAAATACAAATGAGTTTAAAATTATAAAAATTAGTACTTTCAGAATGCAGGATTTGAAAAGAGTACGGTTTGCGAAAAAAGAGTACAAAACTCAGTAAATGAGTATAGTTGGTCAGCATAGATAAATCGTGTTTTTGTATAGAAGACTGCTGGTAGTATTGTGTAAACTCAATATATAATGAGAACGCACTGTACATGCATACATACATACATAGTTGGTCATTACAACCTTTCAGTCAGCATTACGACTTAGCTTCTCACGCCACTTATGTTGTGTGTGTTAATTATATACATTAGTAGCGGGTCTACACGACAGATTTCATAGAAACTTTTAGTGGCAATTTTATTTACTCTCAGCAGATTTCTGGTAAACTCTCAGAGATTTTGTCTCTGAGTGAGATTGAATGATTTTGTCAGAGATTTTGTCTCTGAGATTTTGCCAGATATCTGCTGAGAGGAAGTCGTCGAAGAAATATTTTCACATTTCTTTTTGGTGGAGATGTCTGACCGTGGGTTTCAGCTAAGGCCTCATTTCTAATAAGCCAACACGCTACCTACTAGACTACCGCCGCGACTAGAACGCACTTTATTAAAAGTAAATACGGATGGATGGAAATATGGCAGCCTTTTTGCCTTTTGAAATTTTGCCAAGCCATCACACTTCATGCAATCTGGGATGCATTCATTTTACTTTGCTTTGCCTGTTCATTAATCGTTTAAAAATGAAATGAATGAATGAAAATCTATCGTAAGATTTTTACTCTCGTTTTAAACAATACGAATGAAATTCTGTAACTTTTTCCTCTCTTACATTAGGTAAATATTGGTGTATCGTGTAAACAATCCCCAATACAGTGATAATTTTCATGCTTTCTCAGTGTGGCTGAATTATTCAACAAATAATCTGATTTATTTTAATCTCTTTAATCGATGTAAATCGACAAATAAATTTTAAAATGACGATAGTTCTCTACTACCCAATAACAGATTAGCATGCAATTTAAAATAGTTTTGAGTGCTAATTTAATTTTTTTAATTTTTATTTCTAAGGTGTATGGAGAGCTTATATCCCTTGAAGGGTACTCATTAAGGGATGATCCAATTATTAGCAAAATAACAGTACTTTTGACCAATATCAAGCCATTGGACTTCAATTTGTACGCCATACATGAAAGGTGCCTTAACTATTAAAAAAATAAAAAATAAATAAAATTCTTCATCGACATTATCGTTTGTTTTTTACTTTACAAGCAGATTACATTTACAATCGGACTTGATTAGCACTATTCGTACAGAGGTTTTAAACACTAAAACTCCTAGGGATCAGTGCAATATCATGAATTTATTCAATGAAATCGAATACAGATTGAATGGAATTTATCAAAATTTAATTCGTCAGATGATTAACAACAATGATAAAAATCTGGATTTAATGGATCCAATATTGTTTAAAATGAACTCTTTTAGAGGCTGTAATGCAGGCAACCATGCTCAACAATTGAAAGAAATTACGAGACAATTGCTAAATAATGAATCGAAAATGACTGAAAGTTTAGAAATTTTCGAAAGAAATCTGCAATTAAAGCCTGACTTGGAGTATATTAAGGATTTAGTTACTCTTTCGGAGCAAATTGACATGCAGTTGAATATTCAAGCAGAAAAACTGCATAAATTTAATGAACATTTCAGCGGTTTACAAAAAATGCCAATAATGGACGCCAATGACAAACCGAGATGTTTCCAAAAAAGTTTTTTTTATTAACGAATTAATTAAAGCAAAAACGAAAAGAAGACTCACAGAGGTAGAAAACATCAAGAATTACAATTAATTAAATGTGATCATGGTATTGTAACCGACTATATGATTACGTTGAAATTTTTTACAAGTAAATAAATACACTTTAACTTCAAACTCTTGTGCTCAATTTTAACGAATGAAGAAAAATATTAATACGCTTACAGAAACGATAATTATAGACAGTGTTATAAACATGTGAGTGGCATGGTTGTAAAGGGTTCGCCAAATAACTTTTTTTTTTGAAAATGCTTTAAAAAAAAACTACTGAATATTTTCTCAAATTTCTTTTTTTATTTGAAAGTATAATCCTTCTGGTTAATAATAGAAAATAATTTCATTCATATGGCTGCCTCGGCTGGCCATGCAGTAGCCTACACCAGAAGATGCCGATTTTGGCAAAAAAATCATCTTTTCAGATGAAGCTCATTTTGATCTTGGCGGGTATGTAAACAAGCAAAATTGCCGCATTTGGGGTGCAGAAAACTCGCACGCATACATTGAAAAGCCGACGCACTGTTTTTTGCGGATTTTGGTCCAGAGGCATAATTGGGCCATTTTTCTTCGAAAAAGAGCAAGGAGTGGCCCTTACAGTCAATGGCGATCGTTATCGGGCCATGTTGAACGAATTTTTGTTCACAAAAATTGAAGAGGAGGATATTGGCAACATTTGGTTTCAACAGGACGGCGCTACGTGGCACACAGCCGAAGCTACACTCGATGTTTTGCGCCCTGTTTTTGAAGATCACATTATCAGCCGCAGAGCTGATGTCGTTTGGCCACCTCGGAGCTGTGACTTGACACTGTTGGACTATTATTTGTGGGGTGCCGTCAAAGATAAGTGTTACGCCGACAAGCCAGAGACAATTGACTCTTTAAAGGACAATATTCGTGAAGCCATTGGTGAAATACAGCTGCACGCAATCGATAATGCGCTTAAAAATTGGACCGATCGTGTAGGCTACTGCATCGCCAGCCGAGGCAGCCATTTGAATAATTTTAATTTTTCATTATTAACCGGAAGGATTGTACTTTCAAATAAAAAAAGAAATTTGAGAAAATATGCAGTAGTTTTTTTTAAAGCATTTTCATAAAAAAAAGTTATTTGGCGGACCCTTTGTTTACAAGTACGCATAATTCCTCCTCAAGTCACATCTTGACATTGCATTAAAAAAATTACAAAACAAAAATTAAATAATTATTGAAAACAAAATATACATCTAAGAAATTGAATTTAAATTCATCAACAATTTAGAATGACCGTATTTAAAAGGTTTTTTTAAAAATATCCAGAATTATATTGCCTGTATAAAAATATTCCAATTGTATCTCCCCATTCTTGTTGACATCTTTAATATGCTGACAGTGAATATCAATTTGTTTGCTTCAACTAAAGTACGCTGGATTTTTAACAATTGTTACATACATACATACGTACATAATTGGTCATTACAACCCTTCAGTCAGGATTAAGACCTAGTTTCTCACACCACTTATGTTGTGTGCGTTAATTTTTATACATGAGTGCTGGGACCTACAGTTTAAAGTTGACTCCGAACGACAGATTTTTGAGAAACTTTTCATGGCAATTTTATTTACTCTCAGAGTTTTTGTCAGAAATCTGCTGAGAGGAAGTCGCCAAAGAAATACTTTTTGTATTTTGTTTTGATGTCTGGTCTGGCGCTCGAACTCTGGCTTTACGTCTAATAAGCCAACACTCTACCTACTAGACTATGGCGACATCAGTTGTTACATTGTGTAGTAATTCGTCTAATACTAAAGAGGTTAGTTTCGTTAAGTAACTACCTTTGGAAACTGGGCTTTGTAGCAAGTGATTGTGCCATGTCTTCAATCTCTGTGCTACTAAGTGCCACTGTGGATTGTTAGTTGCATTGTGAAGAAACTACTCCTCTAGCAAGATTAAACGTCTAAGCCGTAAAGTCCTTAGTCAGCTTCCATATAACCTTTTTAACCTGTTTCAATAATTAATATTAATTAAATAGTTTCAATTCTTACGCAAGCGTTTCGCCGGAAGTCATATGTTCACTATGTGAATAGATTTTCAATCTCCATAACATAAGCAAACACTTACTCAATTTGCTTTTGCTAAAAGTAAAGCAACATATTAATATGCACACACAAAACAATAAAGGGAAAATTCATAAAATATAATGGAGAGTGTTGTTAAATTTGCATGGTAGCATTTCCCACGGCGATAATTCTAACAGTTCATTTTTATCTCCGAAATAATTTCGAATTTCTTCAACTCTTAGCTGGTAAAACTTCCATTCTAAATCTTCTCGCCCTAATTTCACCCGATAACAGAACATTATTACCGTTTATAAGTATGTATATTGGTGCCTAGTTGCTAAAACACTACTTCAAAATCAAATTTAATGTCTAAATATAGATTTACTTTTTTTTTCTATGCAAGAACCAAACTCATATACATCTGTTTTTGACAGGTTCCCCATTAAGCTATTTTTCATTACAATCTAATCAAACAATAAATTTAAACCCAGTTTTTGAAAAACGTTTGCTTATTGTTACATATAATATCGGTTGACCTATCGGTTTAAAGTTGAATCATCGGTTATTTCGAATCTGGTAACACTAATGTCATTCTATTCTGTAACAAAATTCAGTATATTATCTCCACTGAACGTAATTAATCAATTTACGTTTGAGCAACGTTGAGATTTATTGGAAATTTATTTCCAAAATAAAGACAATTGAACGGAAATTGCATGAAAATATCTTACAAAATTTGGTCGCAGGGAACGACCAACACTACCCGGTATACGCAGGTTTATTGCTAAATTTCGCATCATTGTTGATGCGCCAAGCCATGAGCATGCTTGTACAGTGGCTGAGAGTTTCCGTAAGAATCCATCAACATAAACCCGTCATCGTTCTCAAGAATTGAACATTTCACGCACTAGTTTACTTCGAATTCTGCCAAAAGATCTCGGTATGACGCCTTACAAAGAAACTGCACGATAATGTCGATTTTGCAAAAAGAAAAAAAAAATAATCTTTTCGGATGAAGCTCATTTTCATCTTGATGGGTATGTTAACAAGCAAAATTTCCATGTTTGGGGCTCAGAAAACCTACACCCAATTACGAGAAACTGTTTGATGCGGCTTGTGGAGCAGATGCATCATTGGCACATATTTCTTTGAAAATGAGGACGGCGCAACTATTACACCTATCGCACCATGATAACTGATTTTTGAACCCGTTCTGTATGGTATTGATGTGAACGATGTTTGGTTTCAAGAGGATGGTGCAACTCGCCACACATCTCATACCACAATCGATTTATTGCTTCAAACGTTTGATGGCCGCGTAATTAGCCGAAATGGGGATGTCAAGAGGCTGCGATTTAATATCGTTGGACAATTTTCTGTGCGGCGTTGTAAAAGAAAAGAGTTATGCCTACAAACCAGAGACAATTGAGCATTTAAAGTCAAATATTTGTCATACCATTGTCGAGATACAACCCCACACATTCGAAAAAGTGCACGAAAATTGCTCCGATCGAATGAGGCCAGCAGCGGCAGCCATCTTAATGAAATAATATTCGATTTCAAACCGGAACAATTGTCCTTTTTTGCAAAAATTCAAACCGTTTTTTAATTATTTTATTTTTAAATTTAAACTTTTAAATATCCCACCCTTTACTATGTCTTGGGGAAAATAAATAGGAAAAATATTTAATTCATTATTATCGCACGTTGTTTTTACACATGCAGCTTGCAAAAAAGTAATGTCAACTGGAAAAAGTATTTTGTATTTAATATTACCAGGGCGTTCAGCAGTGACTAACTTCTTGTGTTTAATTTTAAAATAGGTTTTATACGTCAAAATGAGTTTTTGAGATTAGCACGATATCAACGTAATTAGTTTTAATGAAAAGTTTTCTTCATCGCATCAAATGTTTTAACAGCTTCTACAAACGACAAACGCTCACTGTTAATAACATTACTTGAGTGGGTTTATTCGGTATGATTCGTGTTAACATAACGTTATTTGTCTTTGCTTATCAGTTCTATTGGAAGATAGATTTTGATAAACTTTACAACCTTTGTAATTGGCAAGTGATTACATTGAACACATCGGGTGGGATTATTAGCGGCTTTTATGCACCCTATGATAGGGTGTGCCAGGCCGCAATTCACATCTATGTACGGTTTTCTACCGTACGCTTTTGTATGCCCAATTTGTTCAGCCTAATTAACGTACTTATTTTCATAATTTTTATTAAGGTCTGAATCTAAATTCATAAAAAACATTGAGAGAGGCTTTTTTGATACACGACTTCCAACATTTGTTACAGCTCTAACTGGGTAGACCAAACTAAAAAAAAAACAGAATTTCAATATTCAATGGGAATTGAAGCATTGCGAGAATTTTTGTAAAATACTCACCTCAAACAAATCAATTGCATGTATGTATTATCAGTCAGTAACGATGAGTTGCAAAAATACGCTCAGCTTCAACAAGTGTGATTATCAATTTGGCCACGGAGTAGTGTCTACGATTCAAACAAATACATTTTTTGAATAACTTTAACTCGCTTATTTAAAACATAGCTAGCTTACTTTAAACATCGTTGGGCTAATAATAAGGATATTAAAATATTGAAGTAAATGACAATTGTACTTCATTGACAAACAAATATCAAATAGACGTTTGAGATTAGTTTTGCGTTTTAAATACAATAAATACAGATTTTGCAACAAACGAGATTAAAAAATTAATGCAGCGAACTTGTTTGTAGTGAATTACACAAAAGCAATCTCAAGCATTCACTTTGTTACTAATAATTACAGTTACAGTATCAAACTACTTGCGGAGTCATTAGCATTTAAAAAAAAATATTACGAATCAAGTGTAGAACTTAAAAATGAATTTTAAAATAAATTTATTTGCAACTGCATGTGTGTTCCTGATTTCGAGCCCGATAGCTACTAAAGCTGATGAATATCAGCCTTATGAAATGACTCTAAGAAATCAACTATTTGCCGACGTTTTCTTAATAAAAGATGGATTAGATCATCTGCTAATCGCAACCGAAGTTCTGAATAAAAGGTGGGAAAAATGAATTTTAAAATTTACAAGTATTGAAGCAAATGTATGATACAGTAGTATTTTGGTAAATTTTTAATATAAATGTTCAATGAATCAAATATTATTCTAATATTGCCTATTTATGAAATCAGAATCATAACACAATTTATTTTCACTAATTTCGTTAAAAGTATTTATATGATGCATCACAGTCATATTTAATGAGCTGCATGTTCAGCTTATTTATTACCTTCACGCTTTAACTGTTTATGTCGAGTAAACTCTTTACAGCGAAATAAAAATTGGTCGCATAATATCGAGTATATCCGTTTTGAAGAAAAAAATCACAAATTCAAAGAATTTTCGGAAAAAGGTCAAATAAAGGTCTTTTCAAGAAAATATATTTCAGTACATTCGTTAGTTCGGGAACAGTAGCTTATATTAACCTGAAATAAGAAATTGTGGAGTAATACCGTTATAAAATATATATGTTACAATAATACTATGCGACGAAATACAAAAATTAAATACATCCGAGTAACTACCTAGTTGTTCAGTTAGTTGAGTAGAACTCAAAAAAACTTTTTTTTATTTTTCTCGAAACCTCCAAACTTATGGACTTCGCGCACAAATTTATTGATTACACAAATATCTCTGAACCCATGTCCAAAATTTAAACCTTATTATAAAGGATAGGGATGGGGTTTGATGAGGAAAACTTGAATTAAAAATATGAAATAAGTGATACCACTCTGAAAATGCATTATCTTGTGAAGAGATTGATACTTCGTTTGATCAAATCGAACAAAAATTACCGTAGTTATTATTTAAAGAGTCTTTTTCATATATAGTATACATTTTTTAAAATTAAATTTTAGTTCAAAAATTTTCGGAATTTTTAACGAATCTTGATTTTTTTTATCGCAAAATGTGTCAATTTCACGTTTGAGCGACCACCAGAATTTGAACATTGTTTGCGCAAAGCGAAATGATAATATTTGTAAATAACCCAAATATTAGCCGACTTCTGGTAGTCGCACAAACGTGAAATTGTCACATTTTGCCATAAAGATATATATACCCATCAAAACTTTTCAAAATTTTTGAACCAAAAGTTCATTTGTTAAGATGGCATATATAAAATATATAAGACGCCTATTATACTCTTTAAATTATAACTACTGTAATTTTTGTTCGATTTGATCAAACAAAGTGTCAATCTCTTCACAAGATAATGTACATATTTTAAATTTTTTTAATTAAATTTTGCAATTAAAGATAGCTTAACTTGAAAACATAAGAAGAAAAAATCTTATTTTCCAAGTTTACCCCATCAAAACTCAAAACATATAAGTTTGAACAAAATTTTTGTGTATACCGTTTTAGAAACTAATCTCTTCCCTTTCTAAAAAAACTTAGGATTTTTAAAATAGGCTCAAACATTGTTTTTGTTAAATAAAACACATTTGGAGGGTTCGAGAAAAATAAAAAAAGTATTTTTGAGTTTTACTCAACCTAGTGAATAACTTAGATTACTTAGTTACTCGTGTGTATTTTCACTGTCGCACCGTGCAATTTATATCTAAAAATTTATGTTTATAAAAACACATATTTTCTAAAAAACCAACGTTTATTTATGACTCAAATTGCCTATTTTTACAGGCTGTTTAGGTCGTCTGCTCTGGAAAATAATGTAGCAGGCAGAAAAAGTCTTTCGAAACAAAATTATACAGTTAAGGGTTAATTTCAATACTCGATATGATCTCCACGAGACTTTAATACTTTATTAATGCGAACAGATATATAATTCATCCGTTCACTGAACTCATTTTTGTTAATTTTGGATCACTCCTCGTTAATGCCAATGCTGAGCAAGGCTTTAAATGCTCTTTTTTATAGAATTGATGTGAAGGTATTTGCCTTATTGGTGTTTGTTTTTAACACGTTTCAAATCTCGGCCCAAAGTTGGTCAATCTAAAACTAATCTTAACACGCTATGTGTATACCAGAGATCAGCAATGAGTATTCAAAAAGGTGAGTAGATTCGAAACGTACTCATAATTTCTGATACTTATATGCATTCGTATTTATTTTAATATTATACTCTTACTACTCATAATCAAAATTTGAAGTACTCATCGTACTCATACTTAACAATACGCATGATGTTGTTGTTTTCGATCCTCCTCTATTCAACATTTACAAGAATAACAAAATAAGTATGATTTGCGTACGAACACTACAATACTCACAAGAAGGTTGTGTTTGCTTGATGTCTTTGTATTTTTCTTTCTTCTATTTTGTAAATGCAACAACAACTAAGGCTCGAATCACTCGAACCATTTATGAGTATTCTAAGTATTTTTCTAAATTTATGAATCTGAATGAGTATGAATCAAACATATTTCGTATGTTATGAATTTGATGTCAACGTTGTACTCATACTCATTGCAACCTGTACTTATAAATCAATGTTGTAGTTGAGTACGAATGAATCAGAGTAGTCGAATTTCAATATTGTTGACTCACTCATACTCAAAATTTCATGAGTACTTATGAGTAGAGAAAAAAAATGATTCATTGCTGATCTCTGGTGTATACCTGCATTATTTTGCCAAAAATATATTATTTCCGTAATTTATGCCAGCAATTCATCCAGTTATCCAAATTGATTTTGTATGTTTTAAAGCAAATTGAAGACCGATTTATGTGGCTGAAAGCAAACCAGATCTTCAAGAAATTGACTTTAAAATTTCGTGCAACTAATTCAATTTGTTAATCTTGATTCTTGGCTCTCCAACAATTTTGAATATCCAAGTTAAACTTTTTCTTTGAAAATCGTGAAAGTATTGCTGTAAAATTAGGATTCGCTATACTTTTCTGTTTTTTAATAATGAAATTTTTATTTAAAACTCGCTTGGCTATTACATTTAAATTTAATTATATTTGCCTACAACCAAAGTTATTTTGTTGCCGCTAGGCGTTTGGTCGATAGTTTATCACATTCTTATACAATATATAGTCGTCCAAATCTCTTTTTGGAGCAACACAAGTTTTATTTTGCTAAACATAACTGTATTGCTATCGTCGATGTATTAATATAGATCGCGACTTGAAAGTCCACACCCATGATTCACATCAGCTTTTGCATGCTTTTCAAGTGTTAATTGAGTTCCATGTAGTATTTTTAGTTCGAGATTTATTTTAAAGCCAATATACGTTGTCATAGTCTAGTATGTAGTGTATTGGCTTGTTAGACGTAAAGCTACGGTTCATACTTCAGGTCAGACATCTCCAACAAAACGAAATGAGAAAAAATATTTCCCGGCGACACCCTCTTAGCGGATTTCGACCAAAAACTACGAAAGTAATTGCAATGCAATGCAAAAAATTTCTCAAAAAGAATCTGTCGTTCGGAGTCGGAGTATCAAATTAACAGATAAAATATAAGTGATGTGACAAGAAGCTAGTTACTAAACCTGTCCGTTCTGTTCTTAAATTAAATTTAATTTATTAATTTCGAAACTGCGGGTTTAATTATTTCATACGAAAACAACGACATCTAAAATTTCAATTGAAACTAACTGTAAATCATTCAAACGCTTACAATAGTAAAACATACATTAGATTCAAAATCTTTGAGATGTTGCGTGGATTTACACTGTACCATAAAACTATTTCCCTACCTGTATTATGTACATACAATAATTTAAACTTTCTTTTCTTTAATTTAGATTTATCAGCCAAATGGAGACTTTGAAAACTGTACAATCCAAACTTTTAGTGGATGACAATGATGAAGAAGAAGATGCCTTTTGCGATCGCATTACCGGGATGTTTAATAGCACGTTTAAAAAATATAACGCCTTCGAAAGTCGTTTGATTACAAAATTGGAAGATATTCAGGAAGAACAAAGCTTACGCTTAGAGGAGATTACATCAAAGCAAGACAAGCTTAACAGGAATTGTGGCTCCAAGGGTTTATCAACGGGAAATTTAGATGGATTGACTACGTTTGTAACCGATATTAATGAACAGGTGAAAACATTTGAACAAAAATTTGAACAAAATGTTGATCGACTACAAAATCTCGAAGTGAAATTAAATGAACAAAAAAGTGAATTCAATACGTTTGTGGAGAATCAGATGAAGATTTTACAACAAATCAGTGATAAATTGAATAAAAATCATGAACTGCTCGAGAAATATGAAAAAGAATTGCCCAAATTAAATACTTATACTCCAAAAGCACCCAAGAAGCTGCCAATGGAAATTATTTTGGGATTGACATCGGCAAACGTAACTGGCTTTAAATAATAATTTTTACATATTATTGTGTATATATGTGTATAGTAAATAATTGAAAGCAGAATTAAATGAATAAATAATAATAAAAAGGGTAATAAAATTATTATTTTAACAGATACTTAGTGTATAGAAAAACATTTTTCTAAAAAAAAATTGAAAGTACTATTAAAATTATTCAATATTTGTATAGAACGCATTTTGTAAACTATTTTGTATTTTCTTAAATTTTTTTATATTAGGACCAGTATCTCTAGATCCAGGGATTTATTGACAAACAGGATTTTTTTTTTAAATGGGGGATTACTGATCATAAGGGAATTTTTCTTTTTTTTTAAATTGATTGCCTTTTTTCGGTCCTTGAATTTAATTAACTCAAGCTATTTGAGTTTGTCTAACACTAAACACGTTTCTGGCTACGAAGTTAACTAACCCACACCAGTTTGAATTTGTTTTGATTACAAAATTACAAAAAATAATTTTACAAACTTCACTGTAATTCACAATTTTAATGAATTTCGTGTATAACGAAAAGAAATGGTAAACTATAAACTATAAAACTATTTTAGCCACTTATTATAACACAACAGTAGAAATGAGTATTTTTGGACTTTTTAACTCATAATGAAACAATTTTTAAATCTCCTTTAAAGAAATTGATCTTTCGCAGAAGTGGATTATAATTACTCACTAGTATTATGTTAAATTATTGATATTTTCCTCCAGTGTTACATTAACCTCTTCAGTGACGATTTTTTTATGGTGACAAAAAAATGATTAAATTTTGTTTTCTTTTTAAATTAATTAATTTTATTTTATTAGAAAATCAGAAAGCAAAAAACAATAAAAATTCACAAAAAGGGATAACGTCTACATTTGTGGCCACTGAGCGTTAATGGTAATATACATACATATGCATGTGTGAAATGATTTCATACATTCCAGGCATGTCAGGCATATATATTCTTAACATTTCTCACAAATGTAGAGAGTTCGTCTTACACAATTTTTGTCTGGGGGGATTTTTCAGTTCCTTGTATTTAGAATAATGACCTATAAAACTTATTATATTAAATAAAACTGATATTATTTTTTTTTTCAAATATTAACGATTTCTTGATATAATCCAATAAACAGATTGCAGAAGAAATATTTTAGGTTTTTTTTGTATCTAACTATGCATTGGAAATAATATCATCAGTGCAGACAAACGGTAAAATGTCTACTTCTGTTGTTGGAGGATTTGGTACTCAATAACTTATTATAAAATTTTTGTTTAATTTTATATTAATTATAATTAATTATAATTATAAATTAAACGTCCAGATATGTGGCCAAGGGCGTGAAGAGGTTAAATTGAATTATACCTAATTAGCTAAATTAACTCACCAAAATCATACTGAATACTGAATTATACTTCCTTAAAGTGTACTTATTGTAATATTATACTTCCTTAAAATTACTTTTAATTATAATAAAGTGTAAATTTGTACATAAATAAAGAGCACATTGTATTCTATTCTAACATACCCTGAATGGAAAAGAAAAAAGTTGTATTTCATTTATATAATCTATGAAAAGAAGGCGTTTTTAGAAAAAGTTTTTATCTCTTAAAATCACTCATTTCAAGAGAAACAACGACTAGTAACAATTACCACTAACCCTAATTCTTTCATGATCCTTCGAGCCGGAATTTATTTTTAAATGATGAAAATTCTAAACCAACTTAAAATTCTCAATAGAATTCTATTTTTAATCTCATACTATTAATATTTCTTAATATGACTCAATTTCTAATTATTTTCAGTTGACTTGCCCTCAAATTTTAATTTATACCTTAGAACTAATCACACGCGGGAACTACAAAAACAATTATAACAGACGTCATGTAGGCAAAGGTCATTACACACGATCACTACAGGATCCGGATATTCATCAGTATAAAATCTGCTGGAAGTTTCACTGAATGTCTGTTTTTCACGCTGGCCACCCTACTGTTTAGTTTAGATATAAGTTTAGTTTAAGTGTATAAACCATCCCCGTGTTCATATGAATTAATTGTGAATTGTTAAGAATATACATGAACCAACCCGAAGGGTACGTTTGTGTACGGAATAAATAATAATTGATTATTTAACACTAATAATTTAGTATTTTTATTTACCCGCATTCTCGCAAAATCTTTTATTTTATTATTTCCGCTCTCACTACCACATTTTGGTCCTTCGAGCCGGATATGAACCAGCGACCTATGGAATAAAAGGCGGAAATCGTCGATTGGCATCGATACTGCGAAAACTGCCTAGCTAGAAGCCATGACTTGCGATCCTGCACTTCTCTGGATATGTGTAAAAGGTGTTAAAAGTTCCACCATACCTTACTCCATCAAACCCCTGAAAGGGGTAAGAGAAATAAAAAGGGTCACAAGAGCGAATCAACGACAGAAATACCACCATAGACTTAGTCCGCCACACTAGATACCAAAATCGTTGTCGAAGCTATTAAGTCTCTGGCAAAAGTCCTTTGCACCACACATCCAGGCGAGAGGTCATTTGTATTTAACCCCAAGGCCGCCGCTATGTTATACAATTTATTGCATATTGCATACAACTTCACTTAGCTTCCTGCACTGGTATCATCAACAATTACATATTTACAATCATTACATTTGTGCTTAAATATATTTAACTTACTTTTGATTAAAAATTTTATATTCCACCAAATTGGGTTCTTGTTAGAAAAAGTGAATTTAACGGTAACAGTATAAATATGAAAAGATTCTTCTATAAACAAAGGGAATGTTTATGGAAGTTATATAAACAAATGGAAATGAAAACTTATAATCAACTTATGTTATTTAAAATAAAAATAAGTTGCCTTGAGGCAACTTGTTAGAAAATTTTGATAACCATCAGAGATCACCAATGAATTGTTTTTTCCCTACTCATAAGCACTGAAATTTTGAGTATGAGTGAGTCAACAGTATTGAAATTCAACTACTCTGATTCATTCGTACTCACTACGACATTGATTTATGAGTACAGGTATGAGTATGAGTACAACGTTTAAACTCATAACATTCGAAATATGTTTGAGTCATACGCCTACTCATTCAGATTCATAAATTTATAAAAATACTTATAATACTTATAAATGATTCGAGTGATTCAAATCATTCATCAAAATTTAGAATCTTAGTGGTTGTTACATTTACAAAAAAAGAAGAAATAAAAACACAAAAACAATAAGCAAAGCAAACACACGACCTTCTAGTGAGTATTGTAGTGTTCGTACGCGAATCATATTTATTTTGTGATTCTTGTAAATGTTGAGTCATGGAGAGTCGAAATGAACAACATCATACGTATTGTTAAGTATGAGTACGAAGAGTACTTTAAACTTTGAATATGAGTAGTATGAGGATTATATTAAAATAAGTATGAATGCGTATAAGTATCAGAAATTATGAGTATGATTCGAATCTACCCATCTTTTTGAATACTCATTGCTGATCTCTGATAACCAGTGTGTAATTTCCTTTTTTGGGAATTGTTTTAAAAATTTTAATTTTTTATGATTTTTTTTATTTTTTTATTGTTAGAAAACAATATGTTTATATAATTCAATAACAAATAAGAGCTACAATCCAAAAGTAGTCGGTATGTATATAAATTTACATATGGATTCTTATTAATCGTTCAAATTTGTATGTGAAAAGTTTTATGATATAGGAACACAGTGTCAATATTTGAATATTGAAAATGTCCATGAGTTCTTGGACTAGTTTAATCATTCAACAAATAACACTATGCGACAAAATACAAAAAATTAAATTCACCTGAGTAACTGCCTAGTCTAAGTTGTTCAGTTAGTTGAGTATAACTCAAAAATACTTTTTATTTTTCTCGAAACCTCCAAACTTATTATATTTGACAAAAATGATTTTTTTGACTTTACGCTCAACTTTATTGATTACACAAACATTTCTGAACCGATGTCCAAAATTTAAACCTCATTAGAAAGGAGAAGGACGGGCCTTTAAAACGATATACATATACATATATATTATTTGACTTTATACTATAGGTGTTTGATGAAGTAAACTTGAAAATGCAATTTTTTTCATATTTTTCATTTTTGTCCGTTCAAATCTGACAAAAATTGCCGTAATTATTATTTAAAGAGCCCAACAGTCGAGTCTAGTCTAGTTGCACAATGTTTGCGCAAAGAGAAATAATTATATTTGCAAAAAACATAAATATTATCCGACTCCTGGTAGTCGTACAAACGCGAAATTGAAACATTGTGCGATAAACAATCAAGAGCCATCAAAACTTATGAAAATTTTTCAAATGAAAGTTCATTTGATAAGATGACATATAAAAACAATATATCACGATTGTTACACTATTTAAATAATACCTACGGTCATTTTTTTCCGATTTGATCAAACAAAGTATCAGTCTCTTCACAAGATAATGCACTTTCAGAAAAACATTACTTATTTTATATTTTTCAATTAAATTTTGCATTTAAGAATAGCTAAACTTGAAAAAATGAGAAAGACATAATATTTTCCAAGTTTACCCTATCAAAACTCATAACATATAAGTTTGAACAAAACGCTTATGTACACCGTTTTAAAGGCTAATCTCCACCTTTCTATAAAACTTTAGTTTTTTTAAAATAGGTTCTAACATGTTTGTCTAATCAATAATTTTGGGTGAAAAGATCAAAAAGCCCATTTCTGTCAAATAAAACAAGTTTGAAGGGCTCGAGATAAATAAAAAAAGTATTTTTGAGTTCTACTCAACCAAGTGAATAACTTAGACTATGTAGATACTTCAATGAAATTGAATTTAGAATGAATAAAATTAAACAAAATCTATACATCTAAACTGGTGAACAACAACAGCGTGATAATAATGTGAATATTGTTCAAGATGAAAATAATTAAATAGTAAAACAAACATTAATAAATTTGTGAGACTACTCTGTATTAAATATACACTCATCGAACTTTTTATTTTATTCTACAAGTTCTAATCAATTTGTTATCATCCATCTAATAAATTTAAAATAAATAAATTATTATTTTATTTACGTTTTTCTATGAAGCAATGATTACAAACATATTGTTCTTATGATTTACTCATGACTCACTCACAAATTTTTATAATATTTAAATTAGTTTATAAATGTAATGACCTTTAACTCTAGATTTTTCATGATACTAACAAATCACATTAAAATTAAAGCGAAACACAGAGAACATAAACAAATACATTTAGGAAAGGAAATGTACTTTGCTTATCTCAATTAATTGGTTTTGAATTTATTTTCATAGGTATTCCGCAGTAACCACACTCCGAATACTAAGATTAGTTACCAGATAAATAATTAGGTTCAATTTAAAAGGTCTGTAATAATATTCCAATTCTAGTTGTACAAGTTGAGTAACTGAGACCAATAATCGAATCCACGACCATTACAATATCTACTAAATTGCTAGGGCACCCAAGACCATGAAAAATATCTCTTATATTAATAATTCTTATAAAAATTTTCTAAAAATTGGTAAAAATAAAATTTCGTCATGATTGTAAAAAATGACTTACACATGTTGTTCGGACAAAATATTTTTTATTTTATATGGAGAAAAAATATTTTTTACAAACAAATTCAGTTCAATTTCGTTTAATTTTATATTTTGTCCCGACAAACTTGAACAGAGTTGCCAAAAGATTATATTTTTCGTAAAAAGTTTAATTGAATTGCCCATATAAATCATGTATGTCGCCGTAGTCTAGCAGGTAGTGCGTTGTGTTGTTAGATATGAGGTCTCGGTTCAAACCACAGGTCAGAAATATCCAACAAAACGAAGTAAGAAAATATATTACTTCGACGACTGTCAGCAGGATTTTGGCAAATACTTTGAGAATAAATAAAATTACCATGAAAAGATTATCAAAAAGGTCTGTCATTTGGAATCAACATTAAACTGTATGTCCCGCCACATATAAAATATAATATTAACACACATAGTATAAGTGGTGTGAGAAGGTCGTAATCAGCACTGAAGGTATATGAGTCATGTAAATTATGAATTTGCTTTAAAAGTGTTATCTGACAGATAAAATTTTTCAAAATGGGTTAGTTGTAGTACAGAAAACACTCAGTTAAAAATTATTTTGTACGGAAAAAAATTTTATTAGACCAAAATGAATGAATACAGCTTTAAACTTAACAGTAATCAACTAACTGTACCTATATCTGTTGGACGTAACGATGAGATTTTCACGGTACTAGATAAGGTTAGGCTAGGTTAGAGGATGTGTACTTGTCAATTAAGACAAGTACAGTACCCGGAGGTCGAATTGACCCATTGTACAACGTCCTTAGTTTCTCACACCACTTATGTTGTGTGTGTTAATGTGGTGGGACCTACAGTTTAAAGTCGACTCCGAACGACAAATTTTTGAGAAACTTTTTCATAGCAATTTTATTTACTCTCAGAGTTTTTTTGCCAGAAATCTGCTTAGAGGAAGTCGCCGAAGAAATACATTTTGTATTTTGACTTGATGTCTGGCTTGGGGTTCATACCCTGGCTTTACGTCTAATAAGCCAACACACTACCTACTAGACTATGGCCACTTCAATGGTTCTTGATAAAGTACATATGGTTAAATGATAATGCGAACCTGCAAAGAGCTCGGCTATCGGCTTTTGAAAGATTTCTTACTTCTTTTCAATTTGTCGACGTACCTATAGAGTTTAGAATGATATTAACACATTTCTCTCAGAGCACTAATTTTTAACAATGCCATGATTAAAAACTGATTGTTTGGTAGTCTCTTAAAAAATGGTAAGCCTTACTTTGTAAACACAATAAACGCAACACAGCAAACGGTGCAATCACTTAAAAAAAGAGTACATGGTGTATATGGAAGTAATTTTTTTAATATCAGCTCAACAACAAACAACGGTTCGGCTGCTTTGCATTTAGGCTAATTTCTATTTTTAATTGCAGCAATAAGAGAATTATTGCTAACAGTGAGATGATTAGCGTTATCAATAAATGAACTGTTTATATTGCTACCTTTTTACGTTTTTAAAAACGTTTAAAATATGAGTTCGTGGATTGCAAATAAAATAAAGATAAATTTGTGTTTAGTTTTAAATAAATTCTTTATTGTTCGCACAATTCTGTGTGCCAGTCTTCACAACTTGATGTAAAAAACAACAATTGCTTTTTTTTATCGTTTTTTACACTCTTTTGCGTGAACACTAACAATTGTTCAACAGATGTTTATAACGGAGATATCCAAACCACGATTATTCTTTCCACACACAACGTGTTTTTACACAAGACAAATTGAAGTTTTACTGAATTCTTTGCCTGCTTTGTCTTGCCTTTTATATGCCAACGTCAATAGTCTGATGAGTGATCTTGAAGGCGAATGTTCATGGCTTCGCTTTCTCGAAATCTCCATAAATGTAAACATCGTTGTTTCTTTGTTGTTTATGTATTTCGTTTACATTGTTTGTTGTTGCATTTTTTGTTTACTTGTTTATCTCCTTTTTTTCTTACTCATGTTGTTGGTGTATTTTTGTTTACTTGTTTATCATGTAAACAAGTTCATTGTTTTTGTAGCTTTTGTTTATCATTTTAATGTTAAACGATGTAGCACCATTTCCATTTTCGTAACAATATTTTATTGGTTTTGCTTATGGTTTGCTGCCGCTGCCTTTACTATATTTAATGCACATGCTACTTATGTACCTCAGGTTGCAATTGCAAGATTGTTGTGCTTGCTGCGTTGCGTTTATTGTGTTATAGCATTAGTAAGAATTTTTTGTATAGACACGTGAAGCTAATCATTATTAAAGAGTTCGCTGTTTCTTGACTACTTGCGCGTGCAGACATTAGACATCTTCTATCTTTTAAAAAAACTTAAAATTTTTTATTGTGGTTTGGAGAATTTGTAAATAGTAAATTTTGTTTTTTGTTGAAATAGAATCAAACATGTTGTAAAAAATTATATATTCATAGCCTTTACATACATAATTGGTCATTACAACCCTTCAGTCAGGATTACGACCTAGTTTCTCACACCACTTATGTTGTGTGTGTTAATTTTAGACATGAGTGGCGGGACTTACAGTTTAAAGTCGACTCCGAACGACAGATTTTTGAGAAACTTTTCATGGCAATTTTATTTACTCTCAAAGTTTTTGCCAGAAATCTGCTGAGAGGAAGACGCCGAAAAAATACTTTTTGTATTTTAAATTGATGTCTGGCCTGGGGCTCGAACCCTGGCTTTTCGTCTAAAAAGCCACCACACTACCTACTAGACCACGGCGACTTCATAGCCTTTATTAAGAAAAACTTTGAATGTAGTTCGATTTAATTGAGCTCCACTCTAGAACAATTTATGAGTTTTATGGCTAACTTAATCGACTTAAATTCAAAAAAGGTTTTTTCTTAGAAATTACTTTTGTTTCTAGCCATACACGTTTATTACTCATAAGCAGAATTTTTATTGTTTACAATGATTTTACGGAGCGTTACATACCTTTTTGATTTTTTTATTTAAAGATAATATAAAAAAATATATTAAAGCTATGAAATAATTTATTGTTCTATGCAATTTATTTAAACCAAAATTAATTAATTAATTACACTGTGCGACAGTCAAGGAGCGAAGAACTCAAAAATATTTTTGTTATAGTACTCGAACCCTCCAAACTTTTTTATTTGACTAAAACGGTATTTTTGATCTTTTCACACAAAATTATTGGTTACCCAAATATTTTTTAACCTTTTTTCAAAATCCAAATATTTTTGAAAAGGGGATAAGTATACATAAACACATTGTTCAAACTTATATGTTATAAGTTTTGATCGGGTAAACTTTGAAAATACGATTTTTTTCTCATTTTGTCAAGTTTCGCTATTATATGATGACATATGAAATATATAACTCGACTGTCAGACTCTTTAAATAATAACTACGCTAATTTTTGTCCGAATTGATCAAACGAAGTGTCAATCTCTTTACAAGATAATGCACTTTCAGAGTGTCGTCATTTATTTCATATTTTTTATATAAAGTTTGTTACTATGAACGGGCAAACTTAAAAAAGTATGAAAAAAATTCGCATTTGTTAGGTTTGCCTCATCAAACCTCATAGCATATGAAAAAATGTATACACGTATATCGAGGCCCATCCCTCTTCTTTCTAATAAGGTTTAAATTTTGGACATCGGTTTAGAAATGTCAGTGTAATCAATAAATTTGTGCGTAAAGTCTAAAAAAACTGTTTCTGTCAAATAAAACAAGTTTGGAGGGTTCAAGAAATATAAAAAAATATTTTTAAGTTCTACTCAACAAAACTCATAACTTAACCCATTAGCTGGGTGTATTTAATTTTTTTATTTAGTTGCATAGCGTTGTTAAATTATATTTATTTAATTCGGTATGACAGTAATAAAAATTTTACGAAAAAGATTTCCTAGACATCCTAAAGATTTTAAACGAAAAATTATTGTCCTATTTGCGGATAAAAGCATCAAATTGTGTTAAGATCGAAGTGTATTTATCTATTTTAGAGGCTAAAGCAAAACTTTTGTTTACGTACTATTGATTTTAGTGTTTAAATTTGTATGGTGACTTAGTCGCATCTTCCCACCCTTGTGCTCACCTCATACAAACCAATAGGGTGAGCTACTGGTTGCAGTATCTTAGGTGTTAGAATGTTACCACCATTAATGATAAAATGCAAAAGGAAACGGTAACCTTTAATTCATGTGATACTCAATTCTATAACTTTGAATTAATCCTGAGTATATCCACGATGTTATACGTCCGATTTAAGTAATTGATTTGTTTTGATTAACTTGAGCGACACGTATAAAAAACAAAATTTCAAAATAGGACAAGCTATCTTCTGATGGTGGAAATCGAGTTAATAATCGGTGGGCAACTTAAAACTAAAATATTGAATGAAATTGCCAAACTAGGTGCTCGCCATCCTAATATCATATATGATGATGCTTATAACGATGCGCTTAGAATTTCTTCGGCATTTTAATAAATTTAAAATTTTGACACAATTATTACCATGCCTAAGTACTTTGAATGCATCAAATGAGTTTATAAAATGAAAACGTCCGATTTTTTCTTGTACCGTTCTGTATTAAAAAATACTCTCAAGCATTCAGATGCTCTCAGTATCAAACAAGTCGAAGACCATTGAAAATAAAAAAAAATACTGCAAATTAATGCGAGAACACCAAAAATTAATTTGAAAATAAATTTATTTGTAATTGCATTTATTGTACTGAATTTCAGTCCAATAGTTTTTAAAGCCGATGAAATTATGGATGATAATCCTATTGAGCAGCTATTAGCCGCCATTAACTCAGTGAGAAATGCATTAGATAGTTTATC
Organism: Sarcophaga variegata; assembly: GCA_932273835.1. Taxonomy (NCBI): domain Eukaryota; kingdom Metazoa; phylum Arthropoda; class Insecta; order Diptera; family Sarcophagidae; genus Sarcophaga; species Sarcophaga variegata. The sequence goes on along the minus strand of OW026362.1, from coordinate 55,251,396 downwards.
AAATTCAACCGAAGTTCTGTAACTAAGTAAGAGAAAATTTATTCAAAAACTTTCGTAAAATGTTTAAATTTACATCTCTTTAAGCTTAACCAGTCAAATGGAGGAATATCAAAGAAGGATTTCACAAGAAATCAGTTACGAATTGGGCCATAGTTGGAATTAAAAATTACAATTCGAAAGCACAAAAGAAATTATCAATGTAAATTACATAGAAGCTCCAAATAGTCGACAATCAATAATTTATGGGATCTACAATCTAACCGTAGTCGGATATAATGAAATTATAAATATAAATTTAAAATTATTTTTAATTTTTTTTCGTTACTGAAATATACAGACATTTAATGAAGTGTTTTATTTTGTATTTAAAAAATATATGAATGGTTTACACAGTGTCAATATTACAGTGAAATCTCCCGTAGGCGGACACCGGTCGTCACAGCTGATATGACCGTTAATGGCAGGTGTCCGTTCACGAGATAGTTAACTACATATAAAAATGTCAGGACTTTGTGCTATTAAACATGATATTGTGACTAACGACTAGACAAATTTCAACACAACTTAAGTATATGTATAGTTATGTTTATTTATTTTTTTAATTCATTTTAGTTTAAAGATGCATTTACATATACAATTTAAAATATAAATTTATGTGGTAGTGGAGAAGAACTGGTGGATTTTAGTCTGATTAGAGTTTGCTTGCCTCAATTCTTTTTCCATTTCCTCAAAATGGTTTTCCAAATTTGAAAGTTTTTCATATGCCTCAAAATCATTTAAAGCAAACGCTTCCAAACGCGCAATCTGTGTTAGTGCTTCATCGAACGATTTAATTTGATCGATTTTTTGCTCTACAAATTCCTCTTCTGAATCACTTGATATTACTTCTGTTGTTTTTGCAGCTTCAAAATTGATTTCAATGTCATCATTTTCAGTAAATGCAATTTTATCGATGTTTAAGAAATCTTCAAAACTAATCTCGTTATTTTCCAAAATTCTTTGAAAATTCGTAAGTGTTGCTAATGGCACATCATTTTCCGGATCAAATTCGTTGACAATTTGGTTTTGATTAATAAATCCGGCTATGCGAAAACAGTTTTTGATTGTAGAAGATTTCACTTTATTCCGAGCAGTTTCTATAAAACATATTACATCCAGCACACTGATAAAAAAAAAATTACACAACAATCAACAAATTTTATATATGTATGTGTTGCTGTGGGGTATGTATATTTTTTTATTGGTTAACATTTTTGAAATTTTGTCCGTCCTGCCAGTGGAATGTCTGTCTAGCAGAGAGTAATCTGTTCTAAAAATTCTTGTAAAACAAAGGGACTAGGAAAAGTGTCCGCTTAAAAGAGGTGATCGCCTACGAGCGGTGTCCGTTAGTAGAGTTTTCACTGTATAATAATTTCCATGCCTTCACAGATTTTTTGAATCAATATTCAACAAATATTGTAATTCGTTTAATTTTCTTTAATATGCTTGAATAGAAAAACCATTTTTAATATGACAGCTACTGACAAGAATGAATGCTATTTAAAATAGTTTTAAGCACTAATTTCACATGTGTAATCATTACTTATCAGTTCTTGGCTTTTACAAATTTTTTAATGTCCGTCCTTTATCAACTTTATCGCTTTTCATTACAAATAGATTATATTTACAATCGGAATTTGATTAGAAGCTTTTGTACAGAGATCATCAATACTAATACTTGTTGTGATCAGTGCCAAATCATTAAATTATTCAGTGAAATTGACTTCAAATTGAATCAAATTAAATAAAATTTAGTTTTTCTGATGACCACAAACCGTGAAAATAATACTCACCAATCAGACGGAATTTAGAGGAAATTACAATACTGTGATATAAGAAGTACTGTTTGTTAAAAGGTTAGAAGCTCTAGAGAGAAATATTGTATACTTTTTAAATCTGAACCAGTCGAATGTAAAGGCTTTAGTTCGTATTGTCGAAAATATTGAAATGCTGTTAAACATTTAAGCAGATAAACTGCTTAAATTTAGTACTAGAAAGACGGGAGAATTAATATACCTTAAAAGACGGGTAGGGGTCATTTGACTCCCTTTAAGGCATAGTAGCAAAAATCTAAATTTGAATTTCAAAATTGCTTAATTATCTAAAATATAAAAAAATTTAATTGTACAGTTTGTATTCTTAGTTTATAACAAAAAAATAAACATTTAATAATACGTATTTGAAAAGAAATCAAGTTTATATGTGTAGGTACATATAATACAAATATGTGCATTCAAAGCACTAACAGTACTTGTTGTTTTTGCTTTGAATGCATTTATGCGAAATCGAGGTATATCGAGATCGTGAAACAGGTCAATAATGATAAAAATTTTTGAAATCTATCTTTTACACGCATCCAGAGCATACAAAATGTTTTGATATATTAGGGACTCCGCATAGGGGTTTCTGGCATATTTCACACATTTTATTTGTTTTGTTTTTGCAGCCAGTTGTATGACAATATCGTCTTTTTATGGATTGAATATGTGAAACTTGTGGTTGAATATTTACCGCTTGCGGTTGCTATTCAATATGACTCAGTTCAAACGCTACTTGTAAAATAAACTCTCTTCTACGAATTTTTTTGTCTGTTACTTCTTGGAATAGCACCCATGCATTTATCGCCGACAAGTCCAATATGTTGAAAAAACCTGGTACTGGCCATCGCACAATGGGGTTTTTGATGTCTAAAATGGGAATTAAATCGTGGGAGCTTTCCTGCTTGCTTTTTTAACTTTTTTTGGTTTCTTTCGCTTAAAGAAGATAAATCCATATAGCTTGACTGCTATATTTTCTAGCCATTTGGTCAACAACATCAACACCAAATTTAGTTGAATTATAAAGAGTTACGGTATTGGGTTTGCGTTTGCTATTACCTTTATCTATATCAACCACTTCGAGGAAGGTACTCAGCAATAAAACATTTTTTGTCTCTTTGCTTGGTAAACTGTTAGAAGGTTTTAGGTTTTTTTTCGGTTTTTAGCTTTTCAAGGGCATGCAAATTTAATTTCAATTATTCACATATGGAGGAACGTCCCGTCTTGCTTTATTGACTGCCCCAACTAGAGTTGTACGTTTGAAGAGCAATCTGTCTGCCACCGATACTGAGGTAAAAACGTTATCAGTCGTCACATTTCTCCCTTTGTTTACGAAAGGTTCCATTAGACGCATTACAATGTTTCTCCAAGCGTAATGTCATGTGGACGATTGTCTTATTTTCCCAAGTGCAGGAAGCCGTTGAGCAGATGTTTCGATTTGACATCTACGCAATCCCAAAATTTTATACCAAATTTGTCTGGTTTATTCGCCATGTATTGTGTAAATTTGCATCTTGCTTTTGTAGTAAAGAGCTGTTCGTCAACAGCGATGTTTTCACCTGGTCTATAACAAGATTTGTAATTTTCAATAAAACGGCTCCAAACATACGAAATTAAGGTGAACTTCCTATGTTTTGTGTGAGAAACTAGGTCGTAATCATGACTGAAGCGTTTAACTAAACCCAACTTTAACGGCAGGTTGTAATAATGGCCCTTAAAGTTTAATTAAAAGCAACAAGGAAAGAAAAAGCACTGAAGTAGAATAGATCGAATCTTGAAAATGGACATAATTATGGTGTCGGCCTTTATTTAAAATATTATATCCAACAGTGCGTTCATTTTTATTTCCTTTTGTGCGGAGATGCTATACTATTACTGATATGATATTACTGAGATACTGATTACTTTCTAGTTATTAACTAATGTTCTATTGCTTAAGTTTTTCGGATTTCTTCTACCATTAGCTGCTAAAACGAACTTAGTGATGGTCTCTCAATTCTTCTTTGACAACAGAGTCATTTACACTGCATTCACAACTTTTGTAATTCCGCGAACATGTATTCAATTCCCTTACTTCGTATTCTAAGAAGGTTTTGTGTTACCCAGTTTTAGTTTCAGAATGTTATGAAATCATGGAGATGTGATGTAGGCAAAACAATCAAGATTATCTCTGTAAAGTGCATGTTGTTAATTAGATAGGGTTAATTTATTCCAGAGTATATTCTTTTCTTTATATATCTATACTCTGGATATGAAGATTTTCCGTCGTGAGGTAATAAATTTAATACGGTCCGACATTAACCTCTTTCGAAATAATTTATAGGCACGACAAACGTTTAAGCAGCTTGTTCTGCAATGTTCTTTCTATATATTAAAGACAATACAGTTGCAAATTTCATAGCCTTTAGAAAACCAAGTTAGAGTAACTCTTGAACTGTAGGTTATTTTTGTTTAGTTTTGGACTTATAAGTCCAAAGACGAAGACTTTTTCCAAATTTTCAAGACCATAATGGAATTTTTCATGTAGGCTATGTTATGATACCAACCAGTGGGCATAACCCCCAATATAATTGATTGTGGAAGTGAAAGTAGTTCATGCCGTGAAAACCGTAACATTCAAGTGTTCATTAGAATAAGAGAGTGAACAATTGCGCTAGTAGTGAATCATATCTGAGTATTCCCCGGATATAAACAATTTCAAAAATGCTTACAGGAGAGTGCTTATAAACGAAGAATATTTTTTTTTAATCTGAGAGCAAATAGCCATGTGTCATTCAAACTGATAGAATTCTACTTGTCTCTCTTGACAGCACTGGCTTCGTATTCGATTGTATACCGGCTGATCGGAGAGAGCTTTGATCATCTGCTATAAATTACTGCAAAGTTGTATTTTGCTAGGATCCCGTGTCACTGCGAAAGCAGCAGACTTTATAGGCATAGTCAAGTGTCCTGTTGTAGCATTAACTAGACTGAGAGTCAGGTGGTTGACCTGTAACAGAACAGCTTCGTAGAAAAAGTGCTTTACAAATTACGAGTTTTTTTTTTTTTGTAAGTTTTCTATCAGGAATCAATTATCTCAGATTGGGTTGCATCTGTTGATCCCATCTTCAGACTTAACATATCCCCATAAAAAACTCAGAAACATATAATCGCAAGAATGTGGGAGCTAGTGGACGAAATTAATTTCGGAAAAAAGTTGTCACAAAGCGGATACATATAAACGAAGTTTTTTTTAAAGTAAACCTGAAGTACGAATCGCAATTTTTGCGTATATAAGCGGGAAATACTTAAAATTGGGATACATGCATCCAGTGGTGTTGTCGAACCGGAACACTCCGGAACGTCGTTCCGGTACTTCCTTATTGGACAGGAACGCGTTACGGAACTAAAGATGATTTCTGATAACGAGAATTGGCTGACGTTTTGAAAAAAAAATTAATAAGAATTGCTGATTTTTTTTTCTAATTTTTGACGAATTTTGATATGTATTTTTATAAACAAGGGTTTGAACCGAAACCGGAACGAACTGGCTTGTTTACCGAACCGTGAACCGGAACACCACTGCATGCATCGAAATTGTTTCAGTATACTTTGAAGCAAAAATAAAAATTGTTAAATTTTCAGTGCTTCTACAATTTATATCTTTTTCGTAGAGCTTGGTTTTCAGTTTCATTTTATCTGATTAATTCGCTAGCACAACCAACTGTATATCATTAATGAATCACTTTCAACCAGTGATCAAATGTAGTGTAAGGTCTAGGTAATGTTTCGCAACAGTGATTCTAGGTTACAACACTCGTTATTGTGAGACTTGAAGCTCAGAATCTGACAAGTCGTTCGTTACTATACAGATTGGTTATTGAGACATTTTAAGCCTCCTCATCGGTTTAAAATCTTTCTGTTATAACTTTTTCAATTGCCTGGACTTGATAGCATCAACCATTGACTTTGGATGGATTAAAATAAATTTTTTCATAAATTGTGTAACGGAAAAATACAATTTAAACCCACAAAAGAATTGTTAAATACTGAGCTTTTAAAGGATTATTTCTTTTTATTGGTTGTTATATCAGTCAACCTTCATTAAAAAACCCCTTGAAATATTTAACGCTATCTTTAGGTTAGAGGACGTTTACTTGTCAATTAAGACAAGTACAGTACCCGGAGGTCGAATTGACCCATTGTACAAACGCTATCTTTACAACAATCAACTTTTTTACTCCATCCTTCTACTACAAAGATACAATATACACATACAGTATGGTGCCCAATTTAAAAGGTTGACATTTATGGATTCTATCCACGATTTGACCACACGGGCGTTATGTATTGGGGCGTTGTCTTACTGAAAAGTAATTGACCAAAATTGGCAATTGACCAAAGAGATTTTCAAACTGTGGAAAGGTTTTTTCTAAAACACTCTGATATGTTTCAGCGTTCATGTTTGAACTTAGAAACTGGAGCTCACAAGTGTCATAAAAGGAATCGTACCCCACACCATAACTCCGCCGACTCGACTGTGTAATCGATCCAACTGGTGAGTTTTCTTCCTCAAATTGTGAAAATAATAATTGTAGCCATCAGGGCCCTCCAAATTAAACTTCTTCTCGTCAGAAAAAACAACGCGCTTCCACTCGTTGCTCCATACCATATTATCAGGACAAAATTTCAACCGCATTTCTTTTCGTGCAGAGTTAAGTGGTGGTTTTTTCTTTAATTTGAATTGTTTGAGGTGATTTGCTCCTGAAATAATACGCCACACAGTGGTCTTGCTAGCATGGACACCTACTTGAGTCTTAATTTTGTCAACAAAATCGTGCGAATTTGAAGCTCTCTTAAAATAGCCCTCGTTATCAACCAACATTGTTGATAAAAAGAGCGAAATTTGGTCAAACATAAAAATATTATATGATAAAGAGTAAATGAGCTTCATCGATTCGACGAACAGTAACCTTAATGTACAAAAATAAACAGTAACGGCCCACGGTTAATAAAATTAGATATCACTCTTCGGCTTCTACCTATATTTTTGGATATTTCGGTCACAGAAACCCAACAATCTCTATACGTTTTGATTTTTATTTGTTCGTCGTTAAAGCTCTACCGCGACCCCTTGTTATACTAAATGGAACTACATAATTTGTTTGCAAAAGTTAAAAAAAATATATTTTTTAACTTCGCGGTAAATCTGTTCACTTGTAAATCAAACTGAAACTGCAATGTACTATTCAAGTGAAACAAAAAATGCCCTGCATTTCTGAGTAAATTTAAATCAAAACAGCAAAAACAAATAACGGCATTTTTCCAGTGAACCAAATTTGTCTCTCGGAGCCAACAGATGATGACGAAAATAAAACAATAACAAGAAGTTCAACAAAGTTAAGAATATTGAAAGATTACCAATTAACAATAAAAAAAACAGCGAGTGTGCTATTAAGTTGAAACGAAGTGTAAATGCCAAACAAGAATATTTATTCGTTGCACTTTTTTTACATCTGACAGGTACCGATAACTTTCGCTTTATTAATACTTCATTCATTTTATGCCTAACAGTTTCTAGAAACTTTTGTTGTTATTATATTATATTGTACTATTTGTTGTTAATCTTTTCTTTGCTATGCCCCTTCTAAGAATAGCTTTTAGTGTTTAAAGTGTATTCGCATTTCTAAACTAAAAAATTTATTAATATAGGGTTTTGCAACAAGGACTTCCGAACTTTGCTGCAATTTCATCTGTCAAATTAGTTGTCATTTATTCAGGGCATGGGCATCTTAATGAGCTGTTTCTTATATTCAAGCACTTAATTTTCCCAGAATCCAATTACTCAAAGTTTTTCACCTTTTGGCAATTGGATAATAATTGTGCTCAATTAAAATCACGTCATAAAACTCAGGGAGCTTAGTGTAAAAATTCTTATCTAATTTTTTTATTTAAAAGAAGTATATTCGAATTTTAAGAACAAAACATTCAATAAAACGATGTCTACATACTGTGTGTATATAAGAGGGATTATTTTCATGGAAAAAATAATTTTTTTTTTGCTCTTTAAGCAATCTTATGTTTAGAAATAAAAAAAAAAAACAAAACTGAGTATTTGATATGTGAGCTTCTAGGTACATCTTTTTAATGTTGCTGTCAATAAGTCATTCATGCTTAGATGCAATAATTGACAGAAAATCTAATAAGTCAAGAACTAATCGCCGTTGACTGTAACGAATATTCGGTTGAGTGTTTCTATTTTCTTTTCTCTTAGTTGTTTATGTTTTTTTTTTGCTTAATATCCTGTCACTTATTCTGTTTTTTGAAAAGCATACACAAAATGTCATTAAAATGTAAACGAATACACAGACACAAAAAAGAATAAGAATAGAAATACAAACAAGAATAGAATTATATTTAGTTAACCATATACGAGGTATGTTTATAAATCATTTCTTCAGTTTGCAATTGTTTAAGTGTTCATATACATACATATACATACAGTGGACAGCAAAAGTCTTAGTACGACAATATATTTTAGCAATTTCATGAATTTTGGCCAAAAGTTTGTATAAAAATTTATAGTTTATATATTTATTTTATTAATTTATTTCTGTTTTATTATCAAACAAACATTTTTTATTGTTTTTCATAAAACGAGAGAAAAATAAGGAAAAGTTTCAGATCACTCCATAGGTACCCCCAAGGAGAACCCTGAGTAAATTTAAAATTCAAAGGCTTAATATATGAAAATGTTATCCCTTGTATTTAGAAGAATATCCCTTAAGGTCAAGCACTCCATTTAACCCATTTGGAATTGAATGTACAAGTTTTGTTTAGTGTTTTCTGGTGGCACCATGAGGAAGTTTTTCGGTTGACTTTTGTTTGAGGTTTAGCGATAACGCAACCGTTCTTTCAAATGACTCTCTTGAAGTCATATTGGGAGTTTGTGCAAGAGTATTAAGTCTGTGGGGACTTTTTTGTCAAAATATATTTTCGTACTAAACCTTTTGCTGTCCGCTGTAAATATGTTAAAAAATTAATAAGGACATCGGCATGATACTTATAGAATTAATCAGAAACCAATTGCACAAGACTTAGTCGCCTCCTAAGACGTTAAATCAATTCAATATACTTAAACGTCCAGCAATATTGAGATAATTAATTAAACAGATTCTCTACCGTTGCCCCTGTCAGTGCTTTTTGAAAACCTCAAAATATTCTCGAGACATCAGACGAACCATTGAAGAAAGTATATTAAATTTTCGTCAGTGCCAACTAGCGAGAGCAGGACATGATATATGAGATTTCCCACACTCTCCTTTTCATTCCTACCTATGCGAAAATAGTTGTAATAATTTATACGTGTGAATTCTACATGGATCTCAATTAGAGAATGTGTGATAATTCCAAATACAATGTCATCTACGTAAGTGAACCTGTAAGTCTATTATTAATAAGGTATCATAACATGGCTTAGTGATGGATAGAGATACTGTAGTCCATGACTAAACGATTTATTGTACTGTCCATAAGCTATAGGGGTATTCCCGTAATCCTGTTGCCTTGAAAAACTTCTATTCGCCGTTCGGTGTCAGTTAGTTTAACTGCCTTTCTATTACTTCGTAAACACCCAGGTGTTTACCTCTAGAGAGGTATTTACTCCACTCAGATTCCATGTTCGTTCTCCTTATCACGGAGTTTAACGTGTCAAGAGTGTCCATCTCTCTTCATATCTTCATATCACCTTCGAAACCCCTCTTCCTAATCCGCAGAAATCTTCTCATCCTCATTACTGGCGTGAAACTATCCTTCGTTTACTGTTGCGAATTTTTACATGAAATCTGATCCTGCCTGGCTGATGCAGCTTCCCATGATAATTTCTAACCAACCTTATAGGAGCTGAGTGCTCGCATGGCAGCCTGGGTGTTAGATTGCATTGCTATGTCTTGCGACTTTACTACAGGGTTTGAAAAGTACACTTTTCGATCGAACACCCCGCTTCTGGCTGTTGTGTCTATATGTTTACTCCAGAATGGTTGCTCTTTTAAAAGAGTGTTTGGCATGCAAATTATTCTTTTTACTCTTATTGCTAATTCTCGCTGCAAATCATTTTCTAAAATCATAAGATCGCTATTACATTAGCGATCTTTGCTTGAAAGTACGATAATGTAATACCCGCTATACTGTCTGGCAGGCAGATAAGGAGTGAACTGTCGGCCAATCGATTTTGCAGATTACAATGTCCTCTGATGAATTTCGGTTTTACTTGTGATTGTATTAAGTTTTTAACTTCGATGTAAGTTAGTAAAATTTTAATTTGCTTTAAGCATGTCGTATGGCAACTTTGATTTTCCAAAAAAAAATTTCGAATAATTTCAAATGGCTAACGCAATGAGTGGGAGTTATAACCCCAACGTTAGTTGACACATTATGAAATTCAAGGGCAGAAAAAAACTATTACACTATGCTACAAAATAAAAAAAATTAAATACACCCGGCTAATGTTTAGTTTAGTAGAACTCAAAAATATTTTTTTATATTTCTTGAACCCTCCAAACTTTTGTCCTGGCCGCAAATTAGAAATACAATTTCCGATTGTATTCCCAGGTCGTAGAACGCGTAATAATAAGAGTCAACTATGAATGATCCGAAATTTCTCTTATAAATCCTCGGCACTCATGGACGATGACGGGCGGAGTGTTGAGTTTTGCTAAAAACTTAAAGGCTATCCGTATAACTTAAGAAATTTTCTGGGAAAATCCCATCAACTAATAAGCATTGCTCTGCTTTTAAAATTGTCATGTTCGCCGCAATAATAATAATAATAATAATAATAAAAAAATGTAATAAACTCATTTTGGAAGTTTAACTGGTGATTTGGCAAGCATTTTAGCTAGTTGTACTAAGGTTAAATAACAATTAGGTTTTGTGATGCCCTTCTTCATTTTCCTTAATAGCACTTTGTAAACTTAACGGACTGCAGCATTATTATCCACGTAGTAAGACGAAGTTTAAAAATAAAAGGCATATATTGAATATACTTTACTTATTTTCTTAATTGGTCATTTTAACCCTTTAGTTAGGATTACAACCTAGCTTCTCACACCACTCAAGTTGTGTGTGTTGATTTCATCCTACTGTTTAATGTCGACTCCGACTAATGGATTTGACAAACTTTTCATGCCAACATCACTCTCAGAGTTTTTGTTAGAAGACTTATCGCGACTTCCTATCGGCAGTCTAAATTTCGAGTTTTTCAAACCATGGCCGCGGTGACATGTGATATTGTTACTTCTAGTGTTTTGTATATCAGTGGGCACGAGAGTTAGCATTATTAAGAAGAAATTTCGATTAACAAAAATAAAAACCATATTTTTTTAACTTAAATCCATATTTGTGTCAAATTTTCAATCAAATCAAATAATCCGACAAATGATAAAAAGACGACCGTGCTCAATGCGACCTCCTTGCCTTGTGGTACTAATGACCTTTCTGGTCTCATCGAACTTCGAACAGTTCAGTCATGCAAATTGAATTTATAAGGAGCCTTGACTATAGCACCCGAGTATATATGATTGAAAGCGTCTTTGACGTCAGGATCTTAGCACAGCCTCGATGGATCAATTCAAGGCTAAGCGTGTGGATTTCAACTGGTAAAAGTAAAAGAATTATAAGACCAAATGTGTCCAATGTTTTGAAAAACAATTAAGTTAGAGTAATTAGTATGAGGTCGCTGGTCTCCCAGCTTTTGGGGTATGAAACAGATTAAAATAATACTTCATATCAAAATCGCCAAAAGTGATCTCAACTCCTAAAATACTTACAGATGAAAATACTACTTGCCGAAATCGATTTTCATAAGGACAAGATTGATGAATACGCCATATCTACCAAATCGAACCAACCATTGAAGTCTTCAATACTTTAGTTATGTATTAAAGCGCGGCTATATTGACAAAACAAAATACCTAATAATGTATTAAAAAAAAAATTAAGAATAATTTCGCCACAAAAGTGTTAAAGAACTACAAGTCGTAAACACTATTGAAAGGTTTCGACGCCTTCATTAAACCGGAACAAGTGAAAGCTAGTCCTTGAAATATGTATTTAACGTTATAAAAAATTGATGTTGTAAAAAGTTGATCTAGATAAAATTATGCCCCCCTCTTGCTCAATTCTGATAAATACTCTGATGGTCTAGTTGGTAGTGTGCTAAACTTCAAGCCCCGAAGTCAATTCCCACCAGAGTCTTTGATTGTTTCCGACTCTTTTTTATCTTTTCCGGTAATTTTTTTTAACGTCGTATAGTGTAGGTATTCGGTTTCAAAGTGACAATGTAGCTGATGAACTGGCTAGAAAAGGCACACTCTTTCCAAAAACCAGCTAACATATGAAAATTGGTATACATTTTACTTTAGTAAGACTGTCCAGTAGAAAAAGATATTTTATTGACTATTGACAAATTCTGGTGTGATGAAGTTGCTCGTCACATCCTCAGCCTCACCTGGATTAAATTGGATAGGACGTACTTACCTACGGCCTACCAACTGTTTCGTAGATGTGCCTCTGTCTGCTACTGTAGGGTAGACATGTAGAGAGACTTCGTATAGCCTAACGTATGGTATTAGTTCGATAATCTGATTTATTAAACTTTCAAACTGGTTTTCAATTTGATTCTAATTAGAGCTTGTCAGTTAGCATTGTGGCATCGCTGTATGTGGTAACAAGGTACTGCGATATGTGCTAAAGTGAGTTTGATTTCAACGAAGCTACCACTTTCTTTCATCCTATAAAAGCAGTGATATTAAATTGTAGGTTTATTTATTAGCTTTTTAATGGGTTTATTGCATGCTTGGGCATCACGAATTCTCCGAGGCCACGCCACAGGATGGCTTTGAATCTCTGCAACCATCGGACATCTTTCTTCGAAGCGTGGAGAACTGCACTGAGGTTTAAGTTCTCAAATATGTTTAGGCCATTTACGATGGGCCACGCTCCAATACTGCATGAAATAAAACTGAATCACCCAGGTTTTATATGTGACTAGATCATACCAGATATTGTTTTCGAGCGAACATACAAAACTCACACTCCCCACACGGGAAGAATGGATTGCTGAACAGGACAGCGTATTTCAGGCGGAAATATTTGCCATTAAACAAGCGGCACTTATAGTTGAAAGCGATGACCTACCTTTTTCGAACTTGATCATATGTATGAACAGTCAAGCAGCAATCCAAGCGTTGGGATCCCATCTCGTAAAATCAAAGGTCGACAGAAGTTGCATGGACTTTCTACACCGTATACGTCGCACAGCACCCGCCTCTATCGGATCGGAGATGTCTAAGGGGGAGACGATAAAGAGCATGGAATGCAACATACCTGATTGCCGAATTTCAAAACTGTTGTATCCAACAGGAGAATCAGGGAACTACTTGAGTTCGACAAGAAAACGGTTCGCATTCCAATAGAAATTCTAACAGGACACTGCGCTGTTGGCAGTGTCACTGACAAGCTCCGTCTGCCCCACCAGGATTACTGCAGAAGCTGCCATGATCTGGCATTTTCGGTTCGATTTTCGGGTAACAGAACACTTGAAGATCTTATCATGGTGGCGAATGTGCCGGTTTCATCCGAAACTCGGAGTGCTTCAAACCACTAACAGATCATGAAAGACGGGGCTTACCTCACACTGGGTGACACAATGGGCCATATGGGCCGCCGAATGAACTTGTCTGTGAACGGCAAGCTGCTCAGTAATCTAACCTAACCTAACCCTTATCAAAAACATGGATTTAAGCTAAAAACGAAATGTAATACGAAAGTTAATCATACAGCTTTAAATGCCATGTCAATGCAATGAATTTCCATATCTATGATACATTTGATTGCGAAAAACGAGTGAATGTGTTTTAAAATCGTCTGTCAAAGAATTTTTGTTTCAATCAAACATTTTGTACACCATTATTGATATTGTAGTTAAAATTTGTTTAAAACTAAAGCGATAACAGAAACTGAAAAAGAAATGTAAACGATTTCCCAGTCAAATTCGAAATCGTACAAATAAATTATTTTTGTACTTGGAAATGTTTATCATATCAAGCTTTATGGTACGGATTAGTACTCGTACAACAATGACTAAATGGGATATATTATATCAACGGTATCATTTCAGATTTATATCATACAATTGAATTATTTAAAATTATTTTAAATTTTGAAAATGAAACAAATTTAACGAGAATTAAGGCATTATAATGCCATTAACTAATAAGTAAAATTGGCTTTGTTTTTAGCCCAAATGTTACAATATTCAATCATCTGAACGCCAACTAAGTATTGCATTCGAATTTTTTAATTTACTATTGAATTGAATATTGGAATTGAACTTTGAATAATATTTTCAACTTTCGTATACACACGGGTTTGTTTTGTGCGGAATTTTTATAGATTTTAAAACGTCATGATACTTTTCCAATTTTTGCATCATTTTTAAATTAAACCAAGTTTGCACCACTGATATAATCATTATGGTGTGTTTTCATTTTTACATAAAAAGCACTTATCAATTCATTTTAAACAAACTGGCAGTTGGATCGCTTATATTACATGAAGTTTGGAAAAAATTTACAATTTTGGATTGTCATATTCTGACAGCATCAGCAATCTATAGACTGCGACCGCAAACATTTAATGCATTCTGGAAATCTATATGGCCAGATTGTGTTGCTAAAAGTACTGGCGTCGAAATGTCGACACTGACCAGTGAGATAATTGATTTAGCTCATCAAATTGGAGGAGATGGATTTGACTCGCTGAAGCAGGATGTATAGAATACGTGTTAGCTGACGAACCATTAACCGATATCGTAGTCATTAGTTTACTCACCGACAATGAAAAAAACGTGGATAGTGAAGAGAGTGATTCCGAAGAAAGTGTTGTACAATTCAATTCAAAACAAATTGGTGACATCCTCAACAAAGTTAATAATTTACAAAATTTTATTCTTAGTATGGACCCAGATACCGAAAGAGCACTGAAGATTCAACGCGGATTGACTGATCTGTTTTCCGGATATTGTGAGTTGCATGGGTAACTTATAAACTCAAAGTCACAAAGTTTAATAAGTGACTACATAGCCTGCAATAAAAGAAATAATTAAACTTCCTAAAAATTCGTTGATCTAGTCCTCTACATTTGTAATGATAAAAATCACGTCGAACCAATTCCAAAACGATGCAGAATGATTGATAGTACATTAATAATTGTAGACTTCAGTTTATTATTTATTTATTATTTTTTGGATCATTTTGCTTCTTTCTGTAAATAATTAACTAATATTTTATTTTTCTTAATTTTTTTTAGATGTTTTTGTTTTTATTGTTTAACAAAATGAAATAAATATAATTTTGTTGATTTTTTATGCGGTTTTGCTTTGAATTTATGCGGTTTTTCAGGATTTTGGAATGAATCATTAATTTTTATATGAAGCTAGAGTATCGTTTTATGCGAATTCAATTTATGCGATTTTTTGGAACGCATCTATCGCATAAAACGAAACCTGAGCGTATACAGTTAGAGATTCAGAAACTTGTACAAAATAATAATAATGATAAAGGTTTCCTTCAAATTCATTGGAATCAATAAAAAAATAAGTACATAACACGGTGCGACAGATTAACTACATACTCTAAGTTATTCACTAGGTTGAGTAGAACGCAAAAATACTTTTTTATTTTTCTTGAACACTCCAAACGTGTTTTATTTGACAAAACCTGTTTTTTGATCTTTTCACACAAAATTGTTGATTACCTAAACATTTTTTAACCCATTTTATTTTTAAACTTTGTTGGAAAGGGGAGGGCTATGAGATTGATGAGGTAAGCTTGGCAAATGCGATTTTTTCATATTTTTTCAAGTAACAAACTTTAATTAAAAAATATAAACTAAGTGGTGACATTCTTAATGTGCATTCTCTTGTGAAGAGATTGGCACTTCGTTTGATAAAATTGAACAAAAATTACTGTGGTTATTATTTAAATAGTTTAAAAGCAGATATCGTTAGTCTCATTCGCAAATGTGTTAAGTCCCTTTTTTCAAATTTTACAGGAGACTCAAAAAACATTGCGGCTTCTTCAGTTTTTAAAATTTGTAAACTTTTTAAACGGAATTATTTTTACAAAATAGATCTCTTTTAATCACCTAGATCAAAAATTAAGAATAATTAATAATTAATATTCGTGGAGTTAGCACGTGCTGTTAATAGTTTTCGTAGTTTTGTGGACTTAGCGTTTTTGCAAACCACAAAATTACAACAACTTTAAACTACATACTGACATTTTTTTGTCGTAAAATATGTATTTGGTATAGTGTTATCGTTTTGCATTAAAATCTCAATTTTGGAAAAAGTGGACTTAGCGTCTTTGCGAATTATACTAACGATATATTTTTTGTATTTGCCATCTTATCCAATGAACTTTATATTAAAAATTTCCAAATTTGGATCTTAATTGTTTATCGGAAAATAAGATAATAATATTTTTGAAAAACATAAATATTAAGCGACTTCTTGTAGTCGCTCAAACGTGAAAATGACGAATTTTCCTATAAAGTTTACCCGATTTAAACTCGTAACTTACATGTTGAACCATACTGTATATATACTGTTTCAAAGGATCTCTCCCCTTTTAAAAAACACTGTATTTTAAAATAAGTTAAAAAATATTTAGATAATCAATAATTTTGTGCGGAAAGATAAAAAAAACAGTTTTTGTCCAATAAAACAAGTTTGGAGTGTTTGAGAATTATAAAAAAATTTTTGAGTTCTACTCAGCAAAACTTACAACCTACCGTATGTCATTAGCTGGTTGTCTTTTGGCTGTGGCACCGTGTAATTATTAAAACTAAAATAGCATTAAAAGTTTTAATTACAAACAATGAGAAAATAAAATTAATAATGGGTTCAAGTGAATAAATATCATTAGAAATTTGATTGTTAAATTAAAAAAAATAAAAATATCCAATTACATAGCAAAACTTTAAAATTAAAATCTGTCGACAGTATCGAAAACACACCTTGTAGTGGAGGCCAAGGTAAGCTTATTGGTAGAAACTTCAGATTTATTCTTCAGGAAATGACATGCCCGCACAGTACGAAGATCATTTAATGAAAACAGTTTTCGCCAATCAAGAAACTTCAAAAAATAATTTATTTAATTCAGAACATGGTCTTCATACTGTGTACATACATATATAACATAATTGGCCATTACAAACCTTCAGTCAGGATTATGGCCTAGCTTCTCATATGCTGAATGGAGACCAATAAACACAGTGTACTATACTTCTCAGTAAGTTTTAATCTTGTGATAGATTTATCTAAATTTTTGAATACTGTTACTTCTGTGTACGTATGCCATTTTAAGATAGATAGATTGATAAGATTGATAGATCTCAAAATTAAGGACCATGCCCTCAGACGTTGTTAAAACTTCGTTTTTCAATCCCACTCCTCTAGGTTTATTTGGAAGGCTTTGTCTAACACGGCACCGACGACCATTTGTTCGTCTATTGAGTAATTCGCGTTATATTTTCTTGGAAAATTACATCCACACACTCATCATCACTACTAAAATTTTCAAAATCCGAATTTAAAAGTTCAGCTAAGATATCGTTGTCAGTTAGTCCACCTCAGAAGAAAAACAAAAAAGTTAACATATTTTTATAGTATGTTCTAACACGCACAATTGTAGCACTTCAAACAATTTTAACGTAAAAATATTAAAAATAACAAAATAATCATAAAATTGCACTTTACATACAATATTTAATATTTTTTCTAATTGGAAACACTTGTTTTATAAAAGATTCCACAATTTATAGAATTTTAATTTATATGCAAACTTACCCTTTCGCCTCATTTTCACAACTGGGGAAAGTACACAACTAAAACCCAAAATAGTATGAAAAACAAAAACTGATAACGGTTCTTCACAATGATCAACAAAGACAGAATATACACAATTGTTTTTTGCCAGTCATGTCGCGTAACGTCATATATTAAAGAGATTATAGAGACACCTGTACAATAGTACGTATACGGTCGGAAAGGGTTATAGTGTTACTCATACTCAAATTGACGAAAACAAAACATTTCTTTTTGCCTGAAGTAAAATAAATCATATAATAAAGAGGCTTATAATGTTGCATTCTATGAATACAATGGTGTATTTCGAGAGAAATTAACGATGACTGTGATTGTGATTAATGTGGTATAAAGCCTTCTCAGAATCATTCACATTGCAACTTGTTATAGTCTTGGCATAAATTTGCATCATTTGTTCTTGTCAGTGAATTGCATTTAACTTTACTTAAAGAAAACAAAGAAGTTCTAATCCATAATCATGGCGTATTATGACGGTTACGTAGTTGCACAAAAAAAAAAAAAACA
This sequence comes from Sarcophaga variegata, assembly GCA_932273835.1. Classification (NCBI taxonomy): domain Eukaryota; kingdom Metazoa; phylum Arthropoda; class Insecta; order Diptera; family Sarcophagidae; genus Sarcophaga; species Sarcophaga variegata. The sequence goes on along the minus strand of OW026362.1, from coordinate 55,233,108 downwards.
AAGGAAAATATAAAAATAATAAAAGTATGGAATAACGTTACATTACAGTAAATGTAAGTATATGTAATACAATACATGTAAAGATATTGTAATGACAGGCAATTGCACTCATTCTACTCTACATTCAGGGAATATTGTGCTGTTATACCCCGAAATCACATTTATTATTGGTTAGAATCGAATGAAGGTATTCTAACTTTAGAACTTATACACATTAATATATAATTGGTCATTACAAGCCTTCAGTCAGGATTTCAACCTAGATTACCATACGTTAAAAGTTATGCAAAAAGTTTATTTAAAAAACTACAAGTCGATGAAAACTTGCTGCAAACAAGCACAAAATATTGTTAAATTTATACTCCAATTGCGTAACCTGTGCTATAAGCGGTCGCCATTATAAAGTGAAATTTTCATTCTCTCCTCTACTCACCCATAAGTATTTTATTTAATTCGACAACCTGAGGAAATGTACAACCGTTCTGGATAACTTACTCTGCATGTACTCTCTGCCGTCTCTTGTAGCTTACATCCATTGTTGAAGGTGCTATTACACAGCTCCATTTCCTCTATTACATTTCCTCCTTTACGCAATAGGTCTACATAAATTCGTTATCGGTTCGCTCAACTTGCCCGTTCTAACACATGTCCTCTCTGTGGAGTACTGCATCTGCAAGGAAGATATGAGTATCGTATCCAACCATATTCCAAACACATATTAACGAATCTTTTTCGAAGTAATCCAACATCTTCAGCTCTCGTGCTAACCTCAGTGAAGATACGATATCAGAATTTCACTTTTATGTGAGATCACCTCAAATCCCTGTGATTTTAACTACATTTTCGCGTTTATCACAAATTGGTTCACCAATTAATATGACCAGTGTCCGTTTCGTGACCTGGTTAGTGTTATACTTTGAAACCTGTCGCGCAGTCATTACCCTCGTCAGATAGTTCGATAAATTGAAGTTTTCTTCTAGCGCCATCATGCTTTTGGCATCGAGTATTACAAACAGAAAAATAGTCCTGCAGTGGCGGTTCTGCTCTTGATATCTCAATACGATGTCAACGACATCCTCTAATTCTCGTATTGTACACTTTTCTGCTCTAAGTCCCTGTTATCGTCATGAATTTTGTGCTTAAATAATCTTTCTATCGATGTGCCAGCTGTATTCAACATGTGCAAGAATCCGTATGATGATGGATCTACTCTTATATTTTGTTCTTTTTTTCGAAAACACTTGCATTTTTATCTTTTTTAACAAAAAACAATCCAATTTAAAAAAAAAAGAAAATTAAAATTAAATAACTGCATTATAACAAAAAAAAACTGAATAAAAAAATTCATAAAAATTAACTAAATCAAATAATAATAAATAATCACATAAACTATTTTTGTACATTATTCATATGCGGTAAATAGCATTTGTAAGATTATTAAATGCTTCTGCGGATGCCTTTAAGCCTTCTCACATAGTTTTTATATCATCAAAAATTTTGTTGGCTTCTACACTTGCTGCGCGGGCTTCAGCTAGCATCTGTAAAGAAATGTGTATGTTAGAAAACAAAAATAACAAGTTTTCTAATTTTTTCAAATTATAACACTACCTTCAAAGCATCTGCTTGTTGTTTCGCAACTTCGACATGTTCTGCACTTGATTGCGCCAGCATATTTTGAAAAAATCATATTCAAAGAAACACTGTATAATTGTTAGACAAACTTAACTTTAGAGCATCTGCTTGTTTACTAGCGATTTCCAAAAATTGTTCCTTGCCGTCAACATCATCCATACGCTTTCTCTTCAAACCCTTTCGTGGTGTCTTTCCGTTTGATTTGGGAGTATAGCCTCTTAAGTCGGGAGTATCGCCTCTTAACTCGGGAGTACTTGAACTTAATGCCAATACGTCTTCTTCACCATCTTCAAGAATCAGTTGAAGCTCCTTATTTCGTGGAAAAATGTATGGAATGTAATTAATAGATAATATCACTTTACGATAGCTTACCTCTTCCATGGGCCCATTTTCAGCAATAGACTCGTGACCCTCTACGTAGTCTTTTCCAATAATGGCAATTACATGTTTCGCCAACTCAGTAATGGGCTCTTGGTTGATGGGTCTGTTTCCGGTCATTGCCTGCTGTTTTTTCTTTTCACGTATCTTTATACTTGTACGACTTTTTAAGTCCCTCCATACCTACATAATTGTAAATAAAAAATATTTCTACTGCTAAAAAGTGCATAATATACATACCGTGTGCCATTGTTCAACTGTTTTTACTGCTCCGCCAAAACTGTTTAAGATTCCAGATAGTTCGCTCCACTTTCTGTCACATTTCGCTTTTCCGTGGAGCTTCTGAAATTTTCCTCCTGCCAATCCCGGGTTATCCAGCATAAAATCTACCATTTGGCTTACTTGCTCTGCTGTGGCACGACTTCTTTTGGAGGCTATATTGGACGTCATTCTGAAAAGAAGAAAATGGTTAATTAAAATAACAAATTCGCAATAAATTACTTACTTCATACAGCAAAATAACGAAAATAGGAAAAAAAATTTAATACTTTGTTTTGAATTTGTTTTTTGACTTTTCATTACACAGAGTTGCCATTTGATTTTAATTAAAAAAAAGACTTTATCAACAGTCGTTAAAGTGTAGTTTCTGAATCACTTAATCATTACTGCAAACAACAAATAATGTCGACATTTTTAACGATTGTCGAATCGTTAAAAATTACTGAATCCCACTACAGTTACCTTCTGCAAATTTCGTATTATGTTTTACTTAATTTGACATCGACCAAAAAATAATATTTTCTAATGCAACAATAATGCCCTAATCAATGGGTGAATAAGAGCTATTGTATTACGTTATGTTGTTAATATTGATGGCGGAACACTATTATAAACAGTATTTTGTATATTTAGAATTCCGGACTTCTACACTGCAATAGCATAATGTTTAAATTTCCTGCAACATTTCCAAGCTTATATTTTGAACTTTTTGGTTTCTCCACCTTTGGTAATCGTTACCAGAGGAATTCAGTCTAGTCGCTTTAAAAAACTTGCTCAGTGATATACCGACCATCATTTTAAGTTCTGCACTGCATGTACTTGGAAATTTTCTTGTAACTATTATGTTAGTTTTTTTATTTATTTTATTTTATTTATTTATTTATTTATTATTAGTCATAGCACAACAAGATAATAATCTTATAAATGAAAGTGCTATGGGAGTACATCAAAGAAACAAAATAATAACAAATCATTGAATATATATGTAATGAAATGCTTGAAATAATGTATAAATAAAAATGAATAAGAACGTGTTAAAATCACGGGAAATAGCAATCGATACAAAAAAAGGATAAAAAAATGAATATATGTAAAAAATAAATTAGGAAAACTACAAAGAACAATATATACAAATATAAAGAAATATACAAACAAAGTAAAAATATATACATATACTAAGATACAATGAAATTTAAAGATATATTAATTAAAAAAATTAAAAATTAAAAATTAAAAATAATCATTAATAGAAATAGAGAGAAAAAATTCACAAAAAAATCAAGATATGCTAAAAACTACTTAAACAGAATGTATAGCTCCTTTTTGAACTTGGTTGCATTGCCTATGTTCTGAATATAATTAGGTAGTGTATTCCAAAGACTGATGGTGTGTATAAAAAACTGGCGTTGTGACAAAAGCGTCCTATGTCTGTGTTGGATAATTTTCATACCGCGGTTAGATCTAGCAAATGTAATCCTACTAAATAAGTATATTGGCTGTTTTAGAGTAATAATCTTATGGAGGAGAATAAGGCATTTTATATTTAATAGATTATCAAAATTAACTCCGAATATCCGGTATGAAAATTGTGATATATGGTCTCGACGTCCCCTAATAAAAACATATCTGGCTATATTATTATAAGCCAGGTTGAGTTTCCGCCTATCGTCAGTATCACAGTTTGCGAAAATTTCACATCCGTATAAAAGGACAGGAATCAAATACGTTTTAGCCAGTTGCATACGTATGGCAAAGGGAGTCGAATCTATAACAGCCCACAAGTTCCTAAGCATACCATAAACTTTACCAACGATGACGTTAATGTGGTTAGACCACGTTAGCCGACTATTAAAGATAACACCCAGATTGGAGGCTGATTCAACAAAGTCAATTTTATTCCCCCTGATAATAATATCCGGCACAACAAATGCTCTCTTAGTTCTGGAGAGCAATAAACATTTAGATTTAGAGGGGTGTATACAAAGTCCATTGGACCTAGCCCAGTTGTCAATTTTTCGTAAATCACAGTTGATGGTGTCTATACATAGTTGGATATCCTCTATACGCGTGCTTCTATAGAGCTGAACGTCATCAGCGTACATATGTACGCTACAATTATCCAAAACATCAGGCAGGTCGTTAATGTATATACAGAACAAGAGAGGCCCTAATATTGATCCCTGAGGAATACCTCTTCCAACGCTTAGCGAATTCGAGATCTTGCCGTTAAGATAAACTCGTTGTGATCTGTTCACAAGATAAGAACGTATCAGATTACAAGCTGAGTTAGAAAAATGAAACAGGGTCTGTAGCTTCCTCAATAATATTTTGTGGTCAACCGTATCAAAAGCCTTGGTGTGATCCAGAAGAACTAAAAACGCTATGTAATTTTCATCTAGTTCCAACCTAAGGTCATCAACTACATTGACTAAAGCAGTAGTGCAGCTCCTAGCTTTCATAAATCCCGACTGCTTATCAGATATGAAGTTATTACTCACGAGATAACTATTTATTTGTTTAGCCATGAGATTTTCCATTACTTTAGACAGGAATGGAAGAATGGCAATTGGCCTGAATTCGTTGTTGGATTTAGGAATGGGAATGGTTTTCGACTGTTTCCATTCATCAGGAAAGGACGACATAGTTAAGACTGTATTGAATAAATGAGTCAAATACGGCAAAAGTCTAGGTGACAAAGCTTTCAAAAACAGAGGATCTAAATCATCAGAACCAACCGCATTCGATTTTACCGAAGATAAGCATTCCAAAACCTCGAGCTGATTAACACAACGAAAACTAAATGGATTTTCAAGCGGAACAAAATGTTATGAAGTTGTTTTGCTTTTCATTTGGAACCATTTTTACATTCAAAAAATATTATTACATACCATAACTATAACTTGTAATTTTAATGACATATAGTTTCGAAAAGCCGAAGTAATGCTTAAGGTTTATTTAAAACCTCGAGTCTGACATTTCCAACAAAACGAAATAAAAAAAATATTTCTTTCGGTGACATCTTCTCACCAGTCTTCTTCCCATTAGCTAAATGTACCTTTAACTAAACCCTAGTTTAACGGCAAGTTATAATAATGGCCCTAAGTTGTGTAAGTTAAGAGACATTTTGAAATTCGGAAAGTTAATGTTTTAAAACTTTCTAGAGGATATGTTTTATCACTATGTGTTGCTTGCAGATACATTTACGTTAGGTTACCAACGAAGTTCCAACGAGCTTCAATATAATATATATAGGTAATATCGATTTTAATGCAATTTTAAACTATATCCCTATGTCGAGGAACCGGCAAAAGAATTACTTTTAAATGATCAGAAATTTCCGAAAGAAATCCTTGGCCTTCATGGATTATGTTAGGGACTTAATCACAGTCTAGCTATCCGTGTAAATTAAGAGATTTTCATTTCCCGCCACTCAACAAACACTGCTCCGCTTTCTCCCACCACTAATGTTGAGTGTGTTAATTTTATGCATGAGTGGCGGGACCTACAGTTTAAAATCAGCTTCGAACGACAGATTTTTGAGAAAATTTTTCACGGTAATTTTATTTACTCTCAAAGTTATTGCCAGAAAATCTACTGAGAGGCAGTCGCCGAAGAAATGTTTTTTCATATTTCGTTTTGGTGGAGATGTCTGACCTGGAGTTTTATAAGTCTACACATTACCTACTAGACTAAATCGACCACAGCACTCCCCGCCCGTCATTTTACTTTGAAACCTCAACGAGCCCATTGGCTACCTACGAATCTTCAGACCAGAAGGCCTCAGTTGGAATTCCTTGCAGATATATTTAACATTAAACCAATTCGCAGTGCAATTGTAAACAAAAATAGAAAAAGAAAACACCAGGATAATATACTAATTATATATATAATATAATAATATATATAATATATAATTGACTGCAATCGTCAGGGCCGCAGGCGAAGATATAAGTCTGTGTATACTTTAAGCAGGTTACTTTAATCCTTGGGTAATGAAATCGAAATAAACAAACCTTAAGTAAAACTAGCGACAGAAGACAGATCGGGAGGAATTTTATTGTAGAGTCGTATTAAACAATAATATTATTACTAAAATGGAAAAATCTATATACTGGTGCTTTGCTTTTACATCGTTTAACATTAAAATTATAATAAAAGCTACAAAAACAAGAAAAATGAACATGTTTTCGCACTACGTAATTAACAACGAATGTAGGAAGGTGCTCCGGCTTGTCGGAAGAGGGCGACATTGTTTGCGTTGGAAAGACCAAATTAAGAAAGCCCTGTTATCGATTGGTGTGACCAACTGGCAACTTCGCGAAAGAATCAGAGTCGGCTGGAAGGATGTGTTAACGCAGGTCTAAATCCGGTAATCGGGTAGGTAATTGCAAATTAATTAAGTAAGTATTTTATCACATCGTCATTTACAACTATTTCCCTATTAGGAATATAGGATAACAAATTTGTTATACACATTCTCCCTTTAACCACTCACACCCAAACTTCTTCAAATAATAACATAACACCAACACTCAACCATTTATCTATACGCACTCAGTTAAGTAAAAACTCAGACATATTTACGACCAGTTGTAACTGTGCATGTCTTTACTGTGTATGTATGTGCATATTTAGTGATATTTTCGAAACTGTGATTTAACGGTGATTGATAATTCACTGGTAACTACAGTGATTGAAATTGCCAAATAACAGTTACTAATAATGTCGTTCTTTCAAAATTGTTACATACTCAAATTTATTTCATTTTATTTTGAGCGAGGCAGAATTACTATTAGATGATGCTGATTATTTACTTTTGCATTTTATACGTGAACTTTCTGTGAAAATTAATTGCCAAACTTCATATAAAAAAAAATGTTATTATTTTTAATGTAATTTTTTTTTATATGAAGTGACACAACTTTGATTTTGTTTAGTAGTCTTTTCGTAGTATGTATCTAGTTGTCTCTTTCTTACGACTTAATAAAATACGTTATTGTCATTATTGTTTTCTTTTGGAATACTGTGATCACAAGCACTGTTTTAAAGAACAGTGATTAACAAATCACGTTCACTGAGAACAATGTTCTTCAAAAATCACTGGATCGCTCATCTCTAATGTACATATATAGTCTCTTTTGATTAATTAGCGTAACGTATGAATAATATTTCAAATGAATGAATTAAATATTACGCATACTCTTGATTTTAACCAGATGACCATCAAAATATCCAATAATCTTTACGCTTTTATTTTTTTAACTTATTTATTCGATGATTGGATTTTTAAAAGAAAAAAAATTGTTTGAGTTTAGTTATAGTTTCTTATTTATTTAAACAACAACAAACTTTTATTGATCACACGGCGCTATGAATTGATACTGGTGTTTTGCTTTTACATGGTTTAACATTAAAATTATAAGCAAAAGCTACAAAAACAATAAACTTGTTTACAAATTATCGCACTGCGTAATATAACAACAAATACTCGCATAAAAAGATGATAACAAGAAAACAAAAATATTACAGCATAAAAAATGGAAACCAGTAAACAAAATACAACAACAAACACTACAAGAATAAATGTAAACCAAATACACAAACAACAAAAATGAAACAACGATGTTTACATTTATAGAGATCTCGAGAAGGCAAAGTCACGAACATTCACCTTCAAGGACATTCATCAGACTGTTTACGTTGCCATATCAAAGGCAAGGCAAAGCAGACAACTGAGTTAGTAAAAGTTCAGTCAGTCTTAAACACAAATTTGTTTTTATTTTATTTGCAATCTACAAGCTCAGATTTTAAACGTTTTTAAAAGATAAAAACGTAACAATATATTTCAATATTTGCAGAAGCTTATAACATGATTCCATTTTTAAAAATGGTTTCGATTTTAGAAATGTCAGCGTTCCTTAGAACTATTAAGGTTTTTGCATTTCAGCTTAAAAATAAAATTATACGAGTTTATTCAGTTGTTGACAATTGTAAATCCTAAAAGCTTTCACAAAAACAAAATGTAGGTTTGTTTGGATTTGTTGGGATTTTATGTAAATACATAAATGTAAAATTTTGTTTAAAAATAAAAAATTCTCCAAGAAACACAGCAAGGAAGATGTGTTGAAATGCGCGGGCTTCAGCTAGCATCTGTAAAGAAATGTGTATGTTAGAAAACAAAAATAACAAGTTTTCTAATTTTTTCAAATTATAACACTACCTTCAAAGCATCTGCTTGTTGTTTCGCAACTTCGACATGTTCTGCACTTGATTGCGCCAGCATATTTTGAAAAAATCATATTCAAAGAAACACTGTATAATTGTTAGACAAACTTAACTTTAGAGCATCTGCTTGTTTACTAGCGATTTCCAAAAATTGTTCCTTGCCGTCAACATCATCCATACGCTTTCTCTTCAAACCCTTTCGTGGTGTCTTTCCGTTTGATTTGGGAGTATAGCCTCTTAAGTCGGGAGTATCGCCTCTTAACTCGGGAGTACTTGAACTTAATGCCAATACGTCTTCTTCACCATCTTCAAGAATCAGTTGAAGCTCCTTATTTCGTGGAAAAATGTATGGAATGTAATTAATAGATAATATCACTTTACGATAGCTTACCTCTTCCATGGGCCCATTTTCAGCAATAGACTCGTGACCCTCTACGTAGTCTTTTCCAATAATGGCAATTACATGTTTCGCCAACTCAGTAATGGGCTCTTGGTTGATGGGTCTGTTTCCGGTCATTGCCTGCTGTTTTTTCTTTTCACGTATCTTTATACTTGTACGACTTTTTAAGTCCCTCCATACCTACATAATTGTAAATAAAAAATATTTCTACTGCTAAAAAGTGCATAATATACATACCGTGTGCCATTGTTCAACTGTTTTTACTGCTCCGCCAAAACTGTTTAAGATTCCAGATAGTTCGCTCCACTTTCTGTCACATTTCGCTTTTCCGTGGAGCTTCTGAAATTTTCCTCCTGCCAATCCCGGGTTATCCAGCATAAAATCTACCATTTGGCTTACTTGCTCTGCTGTGGCACGACTTCTTTTGGAGGCTATATTGGACGTCATTCTGAAAAGAAGAAAATGGTTAATTAAAATAACAAATTCGCAATAAATTACTTACTTCATACAGCAAAATAACGAAAATAGGAAAAAAAATTTAATACTTTGTTTTGAATTTGTTTTTTGACTTTTCATTACACAGAGTTGCCATTTGATTTTAATTAAAAAAAAGACTTTATCAACAGTCGTTAAAGTGTAGTTTCTGAATCACTTAATCATTACTGCAAACAACAAATAATGTCGACATTTTTAACGATTGTCGAATCGTTAAAAATTACTGAATCCCACTACAGTTACCTTCTGCAAATTTCGTATTATGTTTTACTTAATTTGACATCGACCAAAAAATAATATTTTCTAATGCAACAATAATGCCCTAATCAATGGGTGAATAAGAGCTATTGTATTACGTTATGTTGTTAATATTGATGGCGGAACACTATTATAAACAGTATTTTGTATATTTAGAATTCCGGACTTCTACACTGCAATAGCATAATGTTTAAATTTCCTGCAACATTTCCAAGCTTATATTTTGAACTTTTTGGTTTCTCCACCTTTGGTAATCGTTACCAGAGGAATTCAGTCTAGTCGCTTTAAAAAACTTGCTCAGTGATATACCGACCATCATTTTAAGTTCTGCACTGCATGTACTTGGAAATTTTCTTGTAACTATTATGTTAGTTTTTTTATTTATTTTATTTTATTTATTTATTTATTTATTATTAGTCATAGCACAACAAGATAATAATCTTATAAATGAAAGTGCTATGGGAGTACATCAAAGAAACAAAATAATAACAAATCATTGAATATATATGTAATGAAATGCTTGAAATAATGTATAAATAAAAATGAATAAGAACGTGTTAAAATCACGGGAAATAGCAATCGATACAAAAAAAGGATAAAAAAATGAATATATGTAAAAAATAAATTAGGAAAACTACAAAGAACAATATATACAAATATAAAGAAATATACAAACAAAGTAAAAATATATACATATACTAAGATACAATGAAATTTAAAGATATATTAATTAAAAAAATTAAAAATTAAAAATTAAAAATAATCATTAATAGAAATAGAGAGAAAAAATTCACAAAAAAATCAAGATATGCTAAAAACTACTTAAACAGAATGTATAGCTCCTTTTTGAACTTGGTTGCATTGCCTATGTTCTGAATATAATTAGGTAGTGTATTCCAAAGACTGATGGTGTGTATAAAAAACTGGCGTTGTGACAAAAGCGTCCTATGTCTGTGTTGGATAATTTTCATACCGCGGTTAGATCTAGCAAATGTAATCCTACTAAATAAGTATATTGGCTGTTTTAGAGTAATAATCTTATGGAGGAGAATAAGGCATTTTATATTTAATAGATTATCAAAATTAACTCCGAATATCCGGTATGAAAATTGTGATATATGGTCTCGACGTCCCCTAATAAAAACATATCTGGCTATATTATTATAAGCCAGGTTGAGTTTCCGCCTATCGTCAGTATCACAGTTTGCGAAAATTTCACATCCGTATAAAAGGACAGGAATCAAATACGTTTTAGCCAGTTGCATACGTATGGCAAAGGGAGTCGAATCTATAACAGCCCACAAGTTCCTAAGCATACCATAAACTTTACCAACGATGACGTTAATGTGGTTAGACCACGTTAGCCGACTATTAAAGATAACACCCAGATTGGAGGCTGATTCAACAAAGTCAATTTTATTCCCCCTGATAATAATATCCGGCACAACAAATGCTCTCTTAGTTCTGGAGAGCAATAAACATTTAGATTTAGAGGGGTGTATACAAAGTCCATTGGACCTAGCCCAGTTGTCAATTTTTCGTAAATCACAGTTGATGGTGTCTATACATAGTTGGATATCCTCTATACGCGTGCTTCTATAGAGCTGAACGTCATCAGCGTACATATGTACGCTACAATTATCCAAAACATCAGGCAGGTCGTTAATGTATATACAGAACAAGAGAGGCCCTAATATTGATCCCTGAGGAATACCTCTTCCAACGCTTAGCGAATTCGAGATCTTGCCGTTAAGATAAACTCGTTGTGATCTGTTCACAAGATAAGAACGTATCAGATTACAAGCTGAGTTAGAAAAATGAAACAGGGTCTGTAGCTTCCTCAATAATATTTTGTGGTCAACCGTATCAAAAGCCTTGGTGTGATCCAGAAGAACTAAAAACGCTATGTAATTTTCATCTAGTTCCAACCTAAGGTCATCAACTACATTGACTAAAGCAGTAGTGCAGCTCCTAGCTTTCATAAATCCCGACTGCTTATCAGATATGAAGTTATTACTCACGAGATAACTATTTATTTGTTTAGCCATGAGATTTTCCATTACTTTAGACAGGAATGGAAGAATGGCAATTGGCCTGAATTCGTTGTTGGATTTAGGAATGGGAATGGTTTTCGACTGTTTCCATTCATCAGGAAAGGACGACATAGTTAAGACTGTATTGAATAAATGAGTCAAATACGGCAAAAGTCTAGGTGACAAAGCTTTCAAAAACAGAGGATCTAAATCATCAGAACCAACCGCATTCGATTTTACCGAAGATAAGCATTCCAAAACCTCGAGCTGATTAACACAACGAAAACTAAATGGATTTTCAAGCGGAACAAAATGTTATGAAGTTGTTTTGCTTTTCATTTGGAACCATTTTTACATTCAAAAAATATTATTACATACCATAACTATAACTTGTAATTTTAATGACATATAGTTTCGAAAAGCCGAAGTAATGCTTAAGGTTTATTTAAAACCTCGAGTCTGACATTTCCAACAAAACGAAATAAAAAAAATATTTCTTTCGGTGACATCTTCTCACCAGTCTTCTTCCCATTAGCTAAATGTACCTTTAACTAAACCCTAGTTTAACGGCAAGTTATAATAATGGCCCTAAGTTGTGTAAGTTAAGAGACATTTTGAAATTCGGAAAGTTAATGTTTTAAAACTTTCTAGAGGATATGTTTTATCACTATGTGTTGCTTGCAGATACATTTACGTTAGGTTACCAACGAAGTTCCAACGAGCTTCAATATAATATATATAGGTAATATCGATTTTAATGCAATTTTAAACTATATCCCTATGTCGAGGAACCGGCAAAAGAATTACTTTTAAATGATCAAAAATTTCCGAAAGAAATCCTTGGCCTTCATGGATTATGTTAGGGACTTAATCACAGTCTAGCTATCCGTGTAAATTAAGAGATTTTCATTTCCCGCCACTCAACAAACACTGCTCCGCTTTCTCCCACCACTAATATTGAGTGTGTTAATTTTATGCATGAGCGGCGGGACCTACAGTTTAAAATCAGCTTCGAACGACAGATTTTTGAGAAAATTTTTCACGGTAATTTTATTTACTCTCAAAGTTATTGCCAGAAAATCTACTGAGAGGCAGTCGCCGAAGAAATGTTTTTTCATATTTCGTTTTGGTGGAGATGTCTGACCTGGAGTTTTATAAGTCTACACATTACCTACTAGACTAAATCGACCACAGCACTCCCCGCCCGTCATTTTACTTTGAAACCTCAACGAGCCCATTGGCTACCTACGAATCTTCAGACCAGAAGGCCTCAGTTGGAATTCCTTGCAGATATATTTAACATTAAACCAATTCGCAGTGCAATTGTAAACAAAAATAGAAAAAGAAAACACCAGGATAATATACTAATTATATATATAATATAATAATATATATAATATATAATTGACTGCAATCGTCAGGGCCGCAGGCGAAGATATAAGTCTGTGTATACTTTAAGCAGGTTACTTTAATCCTTGGGTAATGAAATCGAAATAAACAAACCTTAAGTAAAACTAGCGACAGAAGACAGATCGGGAGGAATTTTATTGTAGAGTCGTATTAAACAATAATATTATTACTAAAATGGAAAAATCTATATACTGGTGCTTTGCTTTTACATCGTTTAACATTAAAATTATAATAAAAGCTACAAAAACAAGAAAAATGAACATGTTTTCGCACTACGTAATTAACAACGAATGTAGGAAGGTGCTCCGGCTTGTCGGAAGAGGGCGACATTGTTTGCGTTGGAAAGACCAAATTAAGAAAGCCCTGTTATCGATTGGTGTGACCAACTGGCAACTTCGCGAAAGAATCAGAGTCGGCTGGAAGGATGTGTTAACGCAGGTCTAAATCCGGTAATCGGGTAGGTAATTGCAAATTAATTAAGTAAGTATTTTATCACATCGTCATTTACAACTATTTCCCTATTAGGAATATAGGATAACAAATTTGTTATACACATTCTCCCTTTAACCACTCACATCCAATCTTCATCAAATAATAACACAACACCAACACTCAACCATTTATCTATACGCACTCAGTTAAGTAAAAACTCAGACATATTTACGACCAGTTGTAACTGTGCATGTCTTTACTGTGTATGTATGTGCATATTTAGTGATATTTTCGAAACTGTGATTTAACGGTGATTGATAATTCACTGGTAACTACAGTGATTGAAATTGCCAAATAACAGTTACTAATAATGTCGTTCTTTCAAAATTGTTACATACTCAAATTTATTTCATTTTATTTTGAGCGAGGCAGAATTACTATTAGATGATGCTGATTATTTACTTTTGCATTTTATACGTGAACTTTCTGTGAAAATTAATTGCCAAACTTCATATAAAAAAAAATGTTATTATTTTTAATGTAATTTTTTTTTATATGAAGTGACACAACTTTGATTTTGTTTAGTAGTCTTTTCGTAGTATGTATCTAGTTGTCTCTTTCTTACGACTTAATAAAATACGTTATTGTCATTATTGTTTTCTTTTGGAATACTGTGATCACGAGCACTGTTTTAAAGAACAGTGATTAACAAATCACGTTCACTGAGAACAATGTTCTTCAAAAATCACTGGATCGCTCATCTCTAATGTACATATATAGTCTCTTTTGATTAATTAGCGTAACGTATGAATAATATTTCAAATGAATGAATTAAATATTACGCATACTCTTGATTTTAACCAGATGACCATCAAAATATCCAATAATCTTTACGCTTTTATTTTTTTAACTTATTTATTCGATGATTGGATTTTTAAAAGAAAAAAAATTGTTTGAGTTTAGTTATAGTTTCTTATTTATTTAAACAACAACAAACTTTTATTGATCACACGGCGCTATGAATTGATACTGGTGTTTTGCTTTTACATGGTTTAACATTAAAATTATAAGCAAAAGCTACAAAAACAATAAACTTGTTTACAAATTATCGCACTGCGTAATATAACAACAAATACTCGCATAAAAAGATGATAACAAGAAAACAAAAATATTACAGCATAAAAAATGGAAACCAGTAAACAAAATACAACAACAAACACTACAAGAATAAATGTAAACCAAATACACAAACAACAAAAATGAAACAACGATGTTTACATTTATAGAGATCTCGAGAAGGCAAAGTCACGAACATTCACCTTCAAGGACATTCATCAGACTGTTTACGTTGCCATATCAAAGGCAAGGCAAAGCAGACAACTGAGTTAGTAAAAGTTCAGTCAGTCTTAAACACAAATTTGTTTTTATTTTATTTGCAATCTACAAGCTCAGATTTTAAACGTTTTTAAAAGATAAAAACGTAACAATATATTTCAATATTTGCAGAAGCTTATAACATGATTCCATTTTTAAAAATGGTTTCGATTTTAGAAATGTCAGCGTTCCTTAGAACTATTAAGGTTTTTGCATTTCAGCTTAAAAATAAAATTATACGAGTTTATTCAGTTGTTGACAATTGTAAATCCTAAAAGCTTTCACAAAAACAAAATGTAGGTTTGTTTGGATTTGTTGGGATTTTATGTAAATACATAAATGTAAAATTTTGTTTAAAAATAAAAAATTCTCCAAGAAACACAGCAAGGAAGATGTGTTGAAATTTGGTATATTTTTATAGAAGTGCTTTGCTTTTTGCTTTTCTTTCCTGTTAATCTTTATTTATGATTTTGCAAAATCCTAAGCTTGTACATTTTACTTTTTCTACGGCAAGACAAAGAAGACTTAAAATAACAAAAATGTTTTGTTCAGCTCTTGTTTATTAAATGTTATACAGGATGTGCCATCTATAGGTTTAAATATGAAAAATCAAATATTTTGAATCGGGCAATACTTATGCTATTCTATTCTGTCAAAAAATTCAGTATATTATCTCCACTGAATGTAATGAATCGATTTACGCTTGAGCAACGTTGAGATTTATTGGGTCAACAAGAAACTGCAAGATGATGCCGATTATACCAAAAATTCGGATGCAGCTTATTTTTATCTGGGTGGTACGTTAATAAGCAAAATTGGCGTATTTGGGGCTCAGAAAATCCACACGTGGTCTTACAGAAACCGATGCACCCATTACGAGTGACTGTTTGGTGCGACTTGTGGAGCGGAGGCATCATTGGCCATATATCCATTACGGTCAGTGGAGACACCTAGAGCACCATGATAACCGATTTTTTTGTACCCGCTCTTCATGGTATTGATGTGAACGATGTTTGGTTTCAACAGGATGGTGCAACTTGCCACACATCTCATCCCACAAACGATTAATTGCGTTAAACGTTTGATGGCCTTTTAATTAGACGAAATGGTGATGTAAATTGGCCGCCAAGAAGCTAAGATTTGGATTATTTTCTGTGGGGCGCCATTAAAGAAAAATGTTAAGCCGGCACACTTGAGACAATTAAGCATTTGAAGGTCAACATTCGAGATGCCATTGCCGAGATACGACCCCATGTAGTCGAAAAGTGTACGAAAATTTGTCCAACCGAATGAGGTACTTTGAGACCAGCCGCGGCAGCCAAATGAATGAAATAATATTTCATTTCTAACCGGAACAATTGTATTTAAAATTAAAAATATTAAAATTTTAAAAAAGTTTTTGTTTTATTGCTTCTTTAAATTTAAACTTTTAAATTTCCCACCCTATACATTTAAAACTTGTATTTTGACTTTCGTACTAAAAAGGTAACAAACATTTTGGATCAGCGTATGTTATTGTGAAAGGATAATGGAAAACATTCCGTAAGTCGTTCAATTTTTCACTTACTTACCCCGAAGCTTAAAAACAGTCTTTAATATTTTTAAAACACATTCGAGTGAAATAAAATAATAAGAAAAATAAAGTAGAATAAATTGTATATAAGGGTTCGTTTACTTGCACTTTAGTTTTTTGAAAAATTTGCCTTTACGTCTTCTATTAAAAAATTTATCGAATATATTTTTGAAAACTTACTCCTATCTTATATTTTTTTTACTGAATGAATGTAATCTGCCCTAATTACTGCGGGAAGTTATTTGCCCTGATCACGGATTCTGCATCTTGATTTGCATATTTTGTGATATAAAACCACTGTTTTGGACATTTTTAGCATAGCCTGGTATGATTCGGTATATTCAGGTATATTTTTTGTTTTCTGGCTGATGGATATTCATCCTACTCCAAGCGAGTATTACAGTAAAAATACCTAGTGTTTTTTTTTAAATTCTTATTTCATTGTTTTATTATAGTCCTTATCCCCAAAATTTGGAAACATTCAAAACATTTTCAATCATTAGAACTTTAATTAATATATAGTAGAAAGAGAATGGAATAGTAATAGAAATACAAGAAGTATCGGTAGATTTAGTGTTAATACAAATAAACTTACCTTCCACCTCACTCGCCATTTTTATTTGACGTTGTTAATATTTGTATTTTCAAATATCAACAGAAAGTGTTCGGATAATTGTAATATGCGCACTGAACATACTTATGACGGTGCTACATTTTAAGTTTTACTGAATAATATAACAATATGCGTATTTATTGCGCAATAATTAAGTGAAACTTTATATGAAATATTGAGCTCAATAATAGCATTTATTGCGATTTACGCAATAAAACTGCATATCTGAACACCGTATTAGGCTACAATTTCATCAAATTTACAATTTATATTCCTTTCCGTTTCACTCTTTCCATTTCAGAGCAGCTGCCTTCTGGCAATAGGTCGTCCGTGTATCGCTTCATTCCACTAAAATGTGGCACGTACGTATATCTTTTTCTAGGGTAATGAGCTTAAAAAGTATCAGTTGCCCACAGGATATTACTTCAGCAGGACAGTCTTCCTTACTGCCGACGATAGATGATGGAAGAACAAAGTCTTCGACACAGCTAACGTGGTTGCCTTCTTCTCTTAAATTCATTGTCTGGAGGTGCTCTATTAGCTTTTAGAACATTATTCTTTCTTTAGCTTTATGTTTCAATGTCTCTTCTCTACATAACCCAGGTAAATCTGATACCTGTTCCACCGAGTCTCTTCCATAGTGGATCAATTGCTTCAGCAGCTGCCATCTTAAATACACGCCGGTGTCCTTTCTTACATTATTCTTTCCATGCTGACGGCATTCATGCCCATTGCTATGTAAATGGATGGATACAGGTTTACCATATATTACTCTCTGTTCCTTCCTTTTCTCTCTCTTTTCCGCCAGTCTTCACTGTTGGACAGTTTTAATTTCCAGATTACCGTGGTCTGTCATCACAGACCTCATACTTCATTCCATCAGTGGGTTTGTAATCAACAAAATTTGTTCCGTAGCAGCCTACAAGGAAAAACTGATAACCTAGAAACTGTAATGCAATGGACTGGGTGGTAAACCTTCCCGATGAAAAGTTGGAAATAAAATAAAAACCCATTTGTGAATCAACCACACAAAAATTAAACCAAAATTAGTCCAACAAAATTAAGACTTATTTTCTCTCCACGTTGTTATTGGAGAATAAAGCGTATCTTTCCACTCGACCTTTGATTGTAACGGATGCCAGTCTTTTATTAAGATCAGAAATGCATTACCTATCTTATCGCCACGCGCTGATGGCTTATTTAAATTCTTTACACGATAAGAATTCTTTACACGCAGTCAGATAGAAAATATTACAGAACTCTAACCATATTTTTAAAATGAAACTAAAAATCAGACGACTAAGTTTTTTGTGTTTACACGATCAGTAAAATATCAAAACAAAATAAAATGAAAACTGATATTTCTCTCTGTATGTATTCATATTGAAAAAATATTATAATAATAAAAAAACAAATTATCTGCCGGTTAAGTTCCTGCCTTTAGTTAAAGGCAAGTTGTAATAGTGGCCCAAAGTAATATTAGCCTATCTTCGGTAAATTCTAGTAATTAGTTTAACTGTATTCATTTTTACTAAAAATAAAGACAAACTTAAATATATACACAGTTTTTCTTTTTTGGATTTATTTGTTTTTGACCTGCATGCATATAAGTATGTACTGACTAAAGTAGTCTAACCACTACATTTAAGAAATGCCTACTAAGCAATCTGCATGTGGCGTTACAGACATTGCATGGTCTCAAAGTATTGTAGAGTTTTATTGAAAGGATTAGAATAGAAAACCATACAAAGAGAGAAAAGAATTTAAGCTAAAAATGTATAATATAAACGAAAATATAAATACGGCAATTGTAGTAACATTCGTTTAAAGAATTTGTTGTTATTGTTTATATTTGCTTTAGCCTGTGCTAGAAAGGAAAGAGGAGAACTACCGAACATTTTCCAGCATTAAATATAATAAGAATTTCTAGGGTTAAAAATTGTGAAGAAGCAAATATACAAACAATTGCTCGTACAGCAAGCAGGTATAGCTTATTTTGACATTACTTCGAAAAGCACTTACCAATATAAAATAAAATTGTTCAATTTGAAGTTACAATAACACGATGCGACAGTCAAAATACAACCAGCTAATGACTTAGTGTTGGTTGTGAGTTTTGGCGAGAAAAATTTTTTTATATTTCTCGAACCCTCCAAACTTGTTTTATTTGACAAAAACGATATTTTTGATCTTTTCACACAAAATTATTGATTACCCAAACATTTTTTAACCTATTTTCAAAATCCAAAGTTTTTTGAAAAGCGTGGACATTAGCCTTACATGTTATGAGTTTTGATTGGGCGAACTTGGAAAATATGAATTTTTTCTCATTTCTTCAAGTTTACCTATTCTTAATTGCAAAATTTAATTAAAAATTATAAAATAAGTGATGACATTCTGAAAGTGCATTGTCTTGTGAAGAGACTGACACTTCGTTGGATCAAATTGGGCAAAAAGTACCGTAGTTATTATTTGAATAGTATAACAGCTGAGTTCAAAAATTTTCAAAAGTTTTGATTTGTTGATCACACCAGAAGTCGGCAAATATTTGTGTTTTTTGCAAATATTATTATTTCTCTTTGCGCAAACATTGGCCAACTTCTGGTGGTCGTTCAAACGTGAAATTGACACATTTTCCGATAAACAATCGAGATCCATCAAAAAAATATAAGTATATATGAAAAATATAATTCAACTCTTAGACTCTTTAAATAATAACTACGGTAATTTTTGTCCCATTTAATCAAGCAAAGTGTCAATCTCTTCATAAGATAATGCACTTTCAGAATGTCATCACTTATTTAGTATTTTGCTGCTATGAACGGACAAACTTGAAAAAATGTGAAAAAATTCACATTTGTCAAGTTTACGTCATCAAACCTCATAGCATATTAAGTCAAATAATATATATATGTTTATCTTTTTAAAGCTCCATCTCTCTCCTTTCTAATAAGGTTTAAATTTTGGACATCGGTTTTTGTCAAATAAAACAAGTTTGGAGGGTTCAAAAAATATAAAAAAATATTTTTGAGTTCTACTCAACACAACTCACAACTTACACTATATCATTAGCTGGGTGTATTTAATTTATTTATTTTGTCGCAAAGTGTAATTATTCCCATTTTCTGTTTTCGAAGTTAACTAACCCACAGCTGTTTGAATTTGTTTTGATTTCAAAATGAAAAATAAATTATTTACAATGAAGCCACAATTTTTATGAATTTCTTGTATAGCAAAGACAAAAGGTTTTGAATGATAATTTGATGAGGAAAAACAATTTTAGCAACTTATTAGTGAATTGCACATCAGCAATAATTAATATTTTGGTACTTTTAACTGCTAAAATAATTTTTATTTTTAATATTATTATTGAAATTCGTCAATCGTTTCAATTGTTTTAAAAAATAGCTGCAATAAAGAATCTTTAAACAGGTTTGAGTCTTGAATATACCAACTAATTTTTGTTCTAAGACCAAATTGTTTCTGGGCTAAACAAGAGTAATAAACAAATTTGTATATGGCAAGCTCAATGATTTAGATCTCTAATTTTAGTTAAGTTAGCTAAAGTTAGCTAACAGTCCTTTAACATCTAGGATAGAAAATGGGCACTATACTATGTTCAGACATGAATTTTAATTGAGTCAATATTCGTTTAATTGACACAATTATTTTAAGTGTTCAGGCAGACGCAAATCAGCTTATTCAATAATCATTTGACAGCTGGAAAACAACAAAAATTTTTTATTTTTTTATAGCAATTCATAAATTTAACACTAAACCTATCGTGATGGGGGATAATTACTCATTTAAGATTTTTCATCAGAATTTCTTGAATATAACATTATAACACCGCTATTTACCTTTACGACTTCTATTAAAAAATGCATCGAATATATTTTTGAAGATTTACTCCTATCTTGTATTTTTTTTACTGAGGAATTCATGTAATCTGCGGGAAGTTATTTACCCAGACCACAGTTTTTGTATCTTGATTTGCATATTTTGTCATATGAAACCACTGTTTTGGACATTTTTGGCATTGCCTGGTGTGATTCGGTAGATTGAGCTATATTGTTTGTTTTCTGGCAAATGGATATTCACTCTACTGCAAGCGAGTATTACAGTAAAAATTTCTAGTTCTATTTTATTAATAAAAATTCTTATTTCATTGGTTTTGTTTTGTTATACTCCTTATGCCCAAAATTTCGAAACATTCAAAATATTTTAAATCAGTAGAAATTTTAAATAATATGTAGTAAAAGAGATTCCATTCTCTAGAATATAGGAATAGGAATAGAAATAGCCATTTTGATTTGACGTTGTTGATATTTGATTTTCAAATATCAGCAAAAGTTGTTCGCATAAATTGTAACATTCTCACTAAACATACTTACGACAGTGCTGCATTTTAAGTTTACTCAATATTATAATAATTTGTGTATTTATTGCGCAATTATTAATTGAAACTTTATATGAAATATTGAGCGCAATAATGGCGTTTATTGCGACTTACGCACCTGAACACCATATTAGATACACATAATTTTTGTATAAAATTTAATTTATGTTTTGTATAAAAACTCAAAATCAATTCAAATTTATTCATTCCAATCATTTACTTTTAATAATTAGTTTGATGCCCTTTGGATTTTGTGCGATTTCACTCCCTATATTTAAGACTTGTGTAATTTTGTTTGTTGGCATAATGCCTAATAAATGCTTCATTCTATTGAAATCTACGTCTATGATGGTTAGGTATTGCTTCCGAATCACAACATCTAAATTGGCATTATAATGGTAGTGCATGTCTAAATTTATAGCGTTCATCATAAAATTTCCCTTTTAAATTATTTAAATAATAAAGCTTGTTTATTGCAATTTCCACAAACATACGATTTGAGGCGCTCGCACTGGCCATTGCATGTCATACTAAGGTTAAACCACCTCACTATTCTACAATTGCGTTTGAGTTTTTGATTCAAAAATGTTAAATTTATTCTTGTCTGTATATAACTACATACTGGAAGTCATGTGACTTATTTGTTTATATTTTGTGTTAATAAAACAGTTTTATATCCTTAATATAGAAGGCTTCCTACATTCAAAGAAAATTCAATAAGATTTGCGCATAACTTCAAGCTATCCGTTCGATTATCCTTCCCAAAGAAGCATCTTTTATTTTTGTTCGACCTCTACCGAAGGAAATAAAAAGTGGACGAGTATTCTTTTTTACCTTCCTGTCATGATTTTGGCCTAATATTTTCAGCAATTTCGCGCAAAGTTTACCTACCCATCATTTTAATTTTTATGTCCAAGCAACTATTAACAACGGAGAATTCTTGGATTTTTGTTATACATGATGAAAACTCTTGTTCTTTTAGATTTCATCTTTTGAAAATTTGTTCATTCAAATTGAGTTGGTATGTTCTAAAATGCTATGTAATAAATTTTCAATAACACGGTGTACGGATAATTGTTTGAGTCAGTGTACAATAAGACATAAAAACACGCAACGATAGTATAATACGTATTATGAAGTAGAAACCATTTAAAGGCAAACATTTTGATGCATTTTTCAAACACCATTCTTTGTTAGCCACAACACAAAGTTTGCAAAAGAGAGCAAAATTAGTTTTTATTTACAGTGGACAGCAAAAGTCTAGGCATCTCAAAATATTCAAAAAAATTTATAAATTTTAATTAAAAGTAAAATTTTTTATTTATTTGATTAATTTATTTATGTTTTATCACAAATATTTTGATAGAAAATTTTAAAATGATTCCTTAAAACTTGTACATACAATACGATTTTCGATTCTTTCCCAATAATGATCCGAATCCGTTATACCAAAACTGTGGAAAAATGATTTCTATAAAATGGCATACATGTAATATTTCACCACAGATTCGAACTTGATAAAATTTTTATGAGCCATTTTGGAAAAAAACTTTTCAGCTCACAATAACTAATAAGCAAATGCCCCAAGGTACAATTCTTACAGAAATTTGGAATATTGGAACAGAAATCACACAAAAGCTGGCTTGTTTAAAAAAAAAAACTTGTTGAAAGAAGTTTTTGTAGCCAAGGGATTTCAACCCCGTTTTTATAAAGATATATAGAATAAATAAATTTAAATGTTCATAGTTGAAGTCGCCGTGGTCTAGTAGGTAGTGTGTTGGCTTATTAGACGTAAGGCCTCGGTTCAAATCCGAGGTCAGACATATCCAACTGAACGAAATATGATAAATATTTCTTCGGCGACTCCCTCTCAGCAGATTTTGACAAAAACTCTGAGAGTAAATAAAATTGATATGAAAAGTTTATCAAAAATCCGTCGTTCGGAGTCGACTTTAACCTGTAGATCCCACCACTCGTGTATAAGATTTAACGCACGCAACATAAGTGGTGTGAGAAACTAGGTCGTAATCCTGGCTAAAGGGTTGTAATAGCCAATTATGTATATGTATGTACGTTCATAGTTGTACGGAATTTTTGATTGTTTTTTTTTTTTTTGATGTTTTTATATAAAAAATATATTAAACTTTTTAAAGAAAATTTTGTATTTAGTTGCAATGAGTACCAATTGAGCTTTTAAAATAATTTTATTTTATTAAATTCTGGTAAGAAGTTTATGAAATCTTGTGTAAATTGTCTCCGCCAGCTTTGTATACGGAGACTTCTTTAAGGAAGTGTATGTACGATGATATTCCATGTATCGTTCATTAAAAACTGCTTCCCTAAGTCAAACTCTGAAAGATATAAAACTATGTCAGATATGATCGTCTGCAAAAAGCAATGATCTATAAGCTACTAGCCGATGAAAGAACAATTTTTAAAATCAAGAGCTCTACTTTTGTCCAATAGCTGTTCTCGTCAACAAAGTTATGAAAGAAACCGGTCCGCTTATGAAATAAATGAAATCGTTTTAACTTTGCTAAA
This sequence comes from Sarcophaga variegata, assembly GCA_932273835.1. Lineage (NCBI taxonomy): Eukaryota > Metazoa > Arthropoda > Insecta > Diptera > Sarcophagidae > Sarcophaga > Sarcophaga variegata. The sequence continues at coordinate 55,209,066 of OW026362.1, read as the reverse complement.
TAAAACAAAAGTAATGTAAACATCATTTTTTCATTGTTGTTGTTGTTTAAGGAGATCTCCAGAAGGCGAAGCCACGAACATTCGACTTCAAGATCATTCATTAGATTGCTTACCCTGCGATATAAAAGGCAAGACAAAGCAGGCAACGGAGTCAGTAAAAATTCAGTCAGTCATGTGTGAAGGCGCGTTGCTTGAGGATCTCCGTTGTAAAGGTCTAACGCACAATAGTTTGTGTTTACGAAGAAAAGTAAAAAGAAGAATAACAAACAAATAAATTGTTGATATTTACGTCAAGTTGTGAACAGTGCAAACAATAAAGAATTTATCTAAAACTAAACACAAAATAAATTTTTTATTTTATTTGCAATCTACGAACTCATATGTGAGAAACTAAGACGTTGTACAATGGGTCAATTCGACCTCCGCGTACTGTACTTGCCTTAATTGACATGTACACGTCGTCTAACCTTACTCATATTTTAAACGTTTTTAAAAGAGTAAAGCGTAACAATATCATGCGCATCACAAAATTGGGACACCATACACTTATTAAGCAATTATTGTGTCTCTGCATGTATGATATCGCATTACCAGGTGTAGTCCATTCAAATGACGAATGTTTTATATCGAGTGTGAATGAATAAAATGTAACACAATATAGAAAATTCTCTTTGCAATAAACATCATTTCATGGTATAAGAAATATAGAAGGTAGTTTCATTCTCTCTTTATTTTTTAAAATTCACTATCTGACATGCTTAAGGATTTTGACGTTTTCGTTAAAATAATGCTACCATATTAATTTTAAATTTACCCCATTTTCAATTTTTTTAAAAATTAATGGAAATTCTTTAAATACTAGCCCAAATTATGTGTTAAACTTGTTGGACTTAACTAATATAAATTTAGATATAAATATTGTTAAAAGGTTTTATCTTGGACATACACTTTTTCGTACGTAAATATACTAAATTATAAATTACACATTTTTCATAAATAATTTATTGAGAATATACAACAAAATTATAAATGTGGCAACGCTACATATATAGTTTATGAGAAAATAAAACTTCAAAAAACTTTATATTATAAAAAAAATTTGATTGAAACTACCTTCTATATTTCTTATACCATGCATCGTTTATTCAAAACATTTGCCATCATGGAGAGTATGATTCAAAGAAAATTTAATTTACAATTTCCCTGAAAACAATTTTTACTCAATTAAACAAAATAAATGTTTGTTTTGTATTTTGTACGAATTACTAATAATAAAAACCTTTATTAGTCCTACAACCATTTTATGTACTTGTGCAAATTCGAAATATGGTTTGTAACCATATATCATCGACATCCACATCCTATGCAGCCAATTCATGCCATATAATAATTCGTTGGCAATATTTATTGAGGTTTTGTTGGAGTTAATGGTCGCAAATATTTGTTATAAAACTGAATTCTCCCTAATGTGCTTTGAGTCTTCTAAATGTAGGTTAAATATTTTCTATTCGCATACACACATATATTTTTTAAATCCTAATGGAAATTTAGATTTGCATTTGTTGCAATTGCATTTGAATTTCGTTGTCCACACGAATTCTCTTTATTTATTTTCAATTCAGTGTATTTTTGATATTTTTTATTCCCCTGTCAATTGAGTTAAAATTTTTCAATTAAAAATTGCCAATAGTTTGCAGTATTTTTTTAAGCTGAGACAAAAAACCTATTAGCAATGGTCAAATACGAATATACCACACATTATATGAATCTACACAATTAAGAATAATTAATCTAGTGTTTGAGAGCACAAGGCCACAATGGAACAGTTTAAATCGGTATACGGAAGTAGAAATATTTAGATTGTGATGAAATTTATGTTACAACATAAGTTTTGGCTGTGAGGATCGTTGTGTGAGTTCTGTTTAAATTAATTTATAGCATATAGGGAGCATTTTTACTGCCGCTCCGTGCACTTGAGATAGATCCTGAAGTTCTAGAGATGATAACATCAGCCACGAATATCTTAAGAAGTATATGTAATAGCATATCTTCTTACTTCTGCCTGTCTTACTTCTATAGACAAGAAGGTGTTATTTCTAAGTTGGTCTTTACAACCTTTTAGTTAGGATATCGACCTAGCTTCACACAACACTTATTTTGTGTGTGATAATTTTAAAGTCCACTACGAACGAAACATTTTTTAAAATTTTTTTGTTCTCATAGTTTTTGCCAGAAATATTTTTTAAATTTCGTTTTTTGGAGATTTCTGTCCTGGGGGTTGAACTGTAGCCTCACGTCTAATAAGCAACCACACTACTTTTATTTATTTATTTATTTATTTATTATGCCCCAACAATAAAAGGTTATATAGGCCTTTAAATAATCCAAAAACTTATATTCTATCTTAATTATAATTTGTCACAAAGATTTAAATCAAGTTATATAAGATAATTTCATTTAAAAACCCCTGGACTTTCTCAAAATCATGTTCACTTTCCAGGATTTCGATTCCGTTTATTTCGCTGTTAATTCGATGTTGATTCGTTAGATATGTGAAAAACATTCATATTTTGACCGCAATCACAATGTGGTGGTGTATTCCTTTGAATAATATGTCTATGAGAGAATAAGCATTGCCCGATTCTCAGTCTCGTAAATTTTATCCAATCTTTTCTAGGTAAAATAGGTATAGGGAATTTAGGTAAGATATTTTTCTTTATTTTGGATAATTTAGTCTGGCTATTTTGCCACGAATCGTTCCAGAGATCAAATATGTATTTTCTAATGAATTGTCTGTAGTCAGAAGCATTATATTTATATTGTACAGATATACTCTTTTCTAAGGAATTTTTGGCCAGTGTATCTACTGTGTCATTTCCGCCTATACTGAAATGACTGGGGATCCACAAGAAACTAATCTTATTGTTCGATAGATTCCCTTATCCGGTTTATAATTGCATTAGTACTATACGGGTTCTGAAGACCCTAGAGTGCACTCTTACTATCTGATACTATAAGAGTCTTTTTGTCGACGTTTCTAAGATTTTCAATACAGGTCTTGATTGCCAGTAGTTCGCTTGTGTAAATAGAGGAGCAATCGTGAATCCGTTCCGATATTGCAAAATTTTGACAAATAACTGCAAAGCCTGCTTTTTCTTTATTGATGGAGCTGTCAGTGAAGAAATAACAATGGTCTGGTTATTTTCTATTTATTAGTTCTAAATATTTTTGTTTTCTATTGGAGTCATATCACGTTTGCTACAGTAAGCAAGGGAAAAGTCAAGAAGTACTAGGGTGGTATGTCAGGTAGTATATTATTGTCCATATTACCCGTGTTCATTGTATATTGGAAATACTTTTCTCGAATTCCTGAAAATCTCTTACATAGAAGGGGTGATATTTTCGGTATCTTAGCATATAACGGATGATCCTGTAATGAAAAAAATTGAAGTGTATAATTAAGAAGATATTTTTTTTTCTCTTAAGAATAGGGGTGGACAAGAAGATATTGTTTGAATGCTGATGGAAGGACTGGTTTTAAATGCTCCTGTAGAAAGTCTTATCCCTGTATTTTGGATAGGATCTAGTATTTTCAAATTTGACTTGTTAGCGGGCGAATAAATAATTGATGCATAATCTATTGTTCGAAGTACTATCGTACTTCCTTTTTAGATCAGAACCGAATTTAGAACACCTTAACATTTTTATAATATTCAATTTCAATTTTGTCCTTTCCTTTATGTTGTATATGTGACGTTTAAAGGTTAACTTCTTGTCAAATATGATTACCAAAAATGTACGTTGGTCTACAAATTATATATTTTCGCCGTACAGATGTATGATAGGATTCCCCAGAGGTATTAAATCGTCTGGAGAATTTCATTGCAACAGTTTTTCCAGCATGGAATCGAAATCCGCTGGTATCATTCCAATTTTCCAGTTTCTTTATAATTTTTTGAATTTTATTAGCAATTGCCGAAAGTTTCTTCCCAGAACAGTATATAATAAGATCGTCTACTACTTTTATTTATTTATTTATTACAATTACAAATTATATTTAGTTATAAAGAATTGGGTAAATTAGACCTTAAGCACGGTGTAGTATAGCAGACCAGAGTCTCTGGTGGGAATCGAACCCACAACCCTCACGCTAATATTCCAGCACACTATCCACAAGTCTAGTAGTGCACCCAATAATAAAGACGTTAAATAGGCATTTTTAATTGATTCGCATTTACAAGGCAAGCTTTAACTTGAAAAGTGCTGTATCTACATTTTTCCGACTCCAGATGATTTTAGCTCAATTGCAGGAGATTTAATTCTTAGTTGGAATCTAATAAACATAATACCTCATGGCCAAATTGTGCAAGTATGCTCAATAAATGACATCTGCAGTAGTTGTCTGGATATAGAGGATGAGTCAAGTAATCAGCATTTTTTATGTGTCTACCAGCTTCTGAAGTGTTATTTTTTGCATTTGCTGCTTTAAAAGAGTAGGTAAAGGTAGAGTTACATGGACTTTATCCAGGACTAAATTGCTTTACTCGACACTACTTTGTTAACAGAACGCATTGAGTTAGAAAACTCTTAACGTACTGTGAGATGTTCGTCAAGATAACGTCTAACTAACCAATTTTGAAAACATTTGCTATTTGTAAGTTTTGTATAAGACTTCCATCGAAACTGTAATTTTTCAGTACTTAACTGTTTCAAACGGTGATTTCTGATCAATTCTAGATTAAAAAAGCCCCTTTTCCGAGAAATTCTATTCTTCCAAAGGTTGAGTATAGAATGGAATAGAATTGACTCACTAGGTTGTAAAAAGCCTTGCAAAAAATCTTTCACACCGTTACCGGGTAACTGACGTTCCTTAAAAAGTGGTACAAAAATATGGAAAGCTTCCCAAGATTGACGCACATTACTTTGAATACTTTGGCAGTTGGTTGTTTGCTCTCATTCTTATAGATTATTGTGTTGTGTGGTCGCCCAGGGTCAGACATATCGAACAAAACGAAATATGAAAGTATATTTCTTCGGCGTCTTTCTCTCAGTATATTCCGGCAAAAATTCGGAGAGTAAATAAAATTGCCATTAAAAGCCTCTCAAAAATCTGTTCGGAGTTTGACTGTAGGTCCCGCCACTCATATATAAAAAATTAACACGCACAACATAAGCGGAATGAGAAACTAGGCTGTAATTCTGACTGAAGGGTTGTAATGACTATGTTATGTACGTGAACGAAAAATTGAATGCATACTCATTGTCCGTTAGAAAAAAGTTCAACTGATCACCACTATGAGTTCACCTTAACCTTGCTTTTTAAAGTTTACTCAGTTTCATAGTATTACTTATGAACATGAATCTCGGACATATTCGACTTAATGTAATGTTAACCGAAGAGGTGACTTATTTTTTCTATTTATCAGCTAAAGTTTTTAGAAAACTCGTAGTCCAACTTTGATCTGAGTTTCTCTTATTGGCTTATAGAGACAGACACATATATGTCTCTTTCTCTTAGAAAGTGATTTTCTAATCGATGTACTATTTTTGAAGTCGCCATAGTCTTGTAGGTATTTAGGCTCATTAGACGTGAGGCCACGTTTCAAATCGCAGGTCAGACATCAAAAGAAATACAAAAAATATTTCTTCGGCGACTTCCTCTCAGCAGATTTCTGGCAAAAACTCTGAAAGTAAATAAAATTGCTATGAAAAGTTTCTCAAAAATCTGTCATTCAGTGTCGTCTTTAAACTGTAGGTCCCGCCACTTATGTGTAAAATTAATACACACACCATGAGTGGTGTGAGAAGCTAGGCGTAATCCTGACTGAAGGGTTGTAATGGCCAATTATGTTACGTATGTACAAGTTTTGAATGTAGAGCACAAAGAGCACTAGTTTTAAACTGTATAGTAAAGTTAATTAAATATAAAATTGTTTTTCAGGCTTTTAATATTCCACATCAAAAATAATAAATATAAATATAAAACTGAAATGCTACGCATATACATACATACATATTCGTTACTTAATTCGAGTATAAAGTTCCTGAAAATAATTGCATATGAAACATAACTTGTTTATTTAAATAAAATCTAATAACAATTTAAATGTAATAATTTTAATTGAAATTTATAGCCTCGAAGGGAAAACGTGACCACGTGTCTATTTTACACAATAATAATAAACGCATTTTAAATAAAATAAAAAATTATGAGAATTATTTGAGCCGTTTATTTTGAAGGTGGTTTAAGTCGATTTTTTTTATAGTGTTTGCTTTTGAATTGTTTCAAAAATATTGTTAACTGATATTTAGTTGTTTTTATGGCTTTGTGACCTTAAACATGTTAGAGTATATAACGTAATACGTTTTGTAAACTTTACTAGAAAAATAAACTGTGTTTCCGAACCTAAAATGGACTTAAACCACTTTCAAAAATAATAAAATGACTTTTTTTTTTGTGAAAAGGAGTCCACTTTGTGTTCTTTGTTTAATGTTATTATAAATTTTTTCACTACGTTTATATAATTCCAAAAAAATTATTACATGGAGTTGATTAGCAAACAAAATGCTTTAGTTTCACAATAATATTGAACAACAATATTGAAATGTATACCTAGTGATTCCTCTAAATAGTTAGGTTTTTAAGGTAAGTTCTTGATATTATTATTTTAAAGAAATTAAATAATAGAAATTGTAAATACTTTATTTTTGATGCAGATGAATGTAACAGATTTAAAATAAATAGGGGAGCCTTCAATTTAGATACAAATTTTAATTTATGTAATTAGAAAAACATGTATTTAAAAATAAATATTAATTCATTTATTAAAAAATTAAACTAACATTCATTTATTAAGGATAATATTAAAGATTTTGCCATATTATTTCTCCTCATTTAAATTATGTGTGAGGTTGCTAAAATATTCATTGTGCATAGGTGGTATATACCTTGGTAACTTCATCATATCCTTTTACTTAGGAGTTGAAATGGAACGTACATTTTTATATAATGGTGTTAATTTTATTGGGTTAACTTTTTATAAATCGCATCCAACATATCCTTAGAAAATTTACAGGTTCGCCACTAGTGTTTTTTAATCTTTTATGAATTGCTTCTTCCGGTGGTTTCGTAGAAAAAGTCTTCACGTTTCATTTTAGTTAATATAAATTTGTTACTCTTTCGACATGTTTTTATGGTTTCATAGTAATCTTGGGGGACATACATTAAATAATTTTTCCTCAAAGCCATTTCTGTCATTCCAAAATCACTATCATTTGGCAAAAATGAATGTCCTGATAGTAAAAACTTATAGTCAATAATGTCTGCATTATTTCCTGCCGATCGCACAATTTTCAACCACGTTACTGCCAATTTTATACTCCTGTTCTGCCTAGTGCACATATCGCTGTAAGCTATGATATATTTCTGATTTTTAAGATTTTTGAGGTGTTTTAATATACATGATGCTACTTCTGGAGAACCTCTCGATGCCTCAGTTTCATCCCAGGCATACATGTAAACTTCATTATCGTATAATAATAATGCATTTTTTCGGAATTTTGTAACATAACACATTCCATATCAAAAGTATTTCTTTCAATGGACTTAAACCAGTTTCAAAATAATTTTTTTTGCATTTCGTTAACTAGCTAATTTTCAAGTGCCCGAAATCATAGCGATTTTAATGATACTAGACTTAAATTGTTTATAAAAAAAATATTATATATGATTGTTATTATTCTTAACGTTAACTAATTTTTTTCCTCTCAGCAGATTTCTAGTAAAAACTCTGAGAGTAAATAAAATCGGCATGAAATGTTTCTCGGAAATCTGTCCTTCGGAGTCGACTTTAAAGTGTACGACCCGCCACTCATGTATAAAATTAATACACACAATGTAAATGGTGTGAGAAACTAGGTTGTAATCCTAACTGAAGGATTGTAATTACCAATTCCGTATTCTGTTCTATACCCCATGCACGCATTAGAGGACAGGAAACGGTGCTTCAGTAAAACATAACCTTTGAAAATAATTCATCAGAGTTATATGAATAATTTCCCAATGTACGGAATTGTATAACTTGAGGTCATAACTCATACTTAAAATCGACAAACCGAATTGCATAAGAAACTCAAAAATTTGAATTACACAATCAATGAGCATTAGTATCAGCATCAATTCCAATTGGCATTTCTCTTAGATTATAACTCACCATTGAATAACTGTGGTAATCGACCTGTTGGGAGTAATTATAGCCTGGAAAAGACAACGCATTCAAAATACCTCAATAGTATTTTGTATTTCTCAAAACTTTAATGTTAGGAATAGTACAAATCCATCAATAGCAGGTGGCATTTAGTAAGAATGACTTAAATATTACAGGTATTTTAAAGTTTTAAGCACGGGCCACAAAACGCATTTTCAAATTTCTCTTTTATTAGGATATTGGAAAGAATGTACTGAACTGACATGGCATAAAAGAGGTCTGATACTTCTTCAATTACCATGTCTGTTTATAAATTGGTTGTTCGTCTATTGATTAATTTTTGGGATTATTACTCTTTTATTATTTATATACGATTGTGGTTAGTTTATGTATTTAACGACATATAGTATTGTTTTCACGCCATCTTTGTAATTTTTATACAGCCTTCCTATTTCACATATTCTTTTAAGAAGCCCGGTCATTCATCTGGTAGAAAATATAGTGCAGCCAACACGTGCATATTTCGTAATTATAATGACAGTTTCTACCGCCATTGGCTTTTATTTCTGATCATACATGTGGAGCACTATATAACATTTTCAATTGGAATTATAGATTTGTATAATTGGGTTAGTTTTTGATTTATTTTAAAATAATTTTAATAAGAAGTGCTTAGGAAATTCTTTATAAAAACTAAACTTAATTTTAAAATTATTTCTATCCTCTTTAATATTATTAGGGCTATAATTGCATTCGATACTCCACACGGCATTCGATAACGGCTAAATGCTCACCTTTATCCGATTATCCGATGAGATCGGCTAAGTAATTACCGTGAATAGTGTCCGCTATCGTGAGAAAAGAATGAATTTCTTGTGACCAGAAATTGAGTAAATGAAGCTTGATGATATGTGGTTTCAATCAGAGATCAGCAATGAGTATTCCAAAAGATGAGTAGAATCGAATAATACTCATAATTTCTGATAGTTATACATATTCATACTTATTTTAATATTATAATCATACTGCTCATATTCAAATTTGAAGTACTCACCGTACGCATACTTAACAATACGTATGATGTTTTTGATTTGGAGTCTCCATGAAACCCAAAATAAGTATGATTCGCGTACGAACGATACAATACTCACCAGAAGGTTGTGTGTTTGCTTTGCTTGCTGTCTTTGTTTTATTATTTTCCTTTTTTTGTAAATGCAATAACAACTAAGACTGTAAATTTTAATGAATGATTCGAGTCACTCGATATTTTCTCAATTCATGGCGATGCTAATTGGCTGACACGATCACGTTGAACAATTCAAGAATTAAAGGATGACCTCAGAGTCATTGCAAATATGAACAATCGGATAAAGGTATGAAAACTTTTTGTTTTATTTACAAATAACACCATGAGTTTTGATTGAACCGCCCCTTTTTTATTCAATTAAATTATTAAAATAAATCAAAAGGGAACAGCTGATTAGTTCATTATCAATGGTGTCACTAAAATGTTTTTCGCATTGGACTTATATTGTATGCATCGTATGCATGAACAGGAGCAGTATAGGCTATTGTTGCCTCAATCCATTCAAAATAATTATTTTCATAAGTCTATTCTAAATTTATCATGATGCCGCGTGTCGCGTCGGATATGTTTACAGCATAAGTCTTTAATAGGTTTTCGGATATTTCGTATTTAATTTCATTAATGATTTAGTTTTATCATATTTCAGACAGTATTCCACTTTATATTAAACTCTTTCTACATTTTTTACTAAATAAGCACAGTAGGCCAGAGTTCTGAGAAGTTAGGTGAATTGACTTGACAAATTATTCCCTTGGTAAAATCTAGTGAAAAAAATGAGGCCACTGTATGGTTGATTAAAACCATACCTGTTAAATTTCGATTACGATTAGTAATCAATTACATTACTTTTTAAAAACAATCGTAATGATTATATAATTCTATGAACAATTTTTTCGAATTACTAATTGATTACGATTACCAAATAATCTAAAAGTAATCAGGATTACTGGCAAATTACAAAATAATTAAAAGGAATCAAAAGTAATCAAAAAGTAATCAAATTATTTTCAATGATTCTTTTGAATACTTTTTGAATATTATCAATATGTATTTGACATTCTTTTCAAAAAAAAAGTTTTTTTTTTACATATTAAAAATTCTTCGGAATTCTTTAAACCTGATCGACAGTCGACTATAAAACATCAGTTCTTTAGTTATTTGAATAACTCGAGTGCAGATGGGAATTGGCAAAAATATGATTTGCTAAAACAAGCATTTATACATATATTTTAACACGCCCCTAACGTCCTCCTTTTGGATCAATTCGACCTCCGGGTACTATTCTTGACAAGTACACGTCCTCTAAACTAACATAACGTCCTCAGCTCCAGTGGAATACCTGTTTTCTTTTACCGGGATCGTCAACATCCCAAGACGACAATCATTATCTGATTTTTCGTTTGAAAAATTAGTGTAAGATGTTAATTTTTCTTGTGTTTCATCAAATGTCCACTTTCTGTTATTATTTATATCTTTACTATTTGGTTTGTTCAGTTTGTTTGAGTTTGTGTTTTAATTACATTGTTTTTATTTTTATTAAAATAAATATACAATTTCGAATAAATTGAAGAACGCATGAATTTCCAATTATTGAAAATAATGAAATAGAATCATTGAAAACAATTTGATTACTTATGGATTACTTTTGATTCTTTTTGATTATTAGACTAATCGCCAGTAATCCTGACTAGCTTTTAATTATTTTGTAATCGTAAACAATTATTAACTATTTTAACCCAAAATAATCGTAATTGTAATCATTATTTCACCGTTCAAAAAAAGTAATCAAATTACAAATCATTACGAATACTAATTATTACTTAACAGGTTTGATTAAAACTGATAACAGTATTTGTACTGGCACTCATTATCTTTGTTATTAAGCGTTTAGTACCAAAAATTTGTTTTTAAACAAATCAAACTTCAATTTTGTTTTTCACTTTTCACACACGTTTGTTGCGACAGATGATTACCAAAAGCAAGGTGGCGATACATACATATGTATATGTAAAACGAAAATCATAGAAATATTCAAACATTTTTGCATGTGCCTTCCTTATATCGAATTATTTAATTGAATTATAAAACAATTTTAAAAAGAATATTAAAAGGTTTACAATTTTATATGTACTGACATACCATTGTTAATTTTACCCTTTAGCTTCACACCACTGGAAACAATGATGCCATGGTAATCAAGTAATTGAAGTTAAACTGGCGTTATATAAGGAGAATGTTGTTAAATTTTCTTCTATTTCTATAAGGTCTTTTTTTAAGCCATTCCTATCTTTAAATTTAATCAAAACATAGTGTATGTGACATTTTTTATTCGACTGCCTACTCATGCTCTTATGTGTGGAATATAATACTATGTTCAGATATGCACTTTTATTGAGTCAATATTCGGTTAATTGAGTACAAGATTTTAAGTGCTCAGGCATAATAATATACGCAGTTCAGGTGCTTATTTAATATTCATTTGACAGCTGGTAAACAAAACAACAGGTTGTTTCATCTATGTACATCGTTTTTATTTTGTTTTGTTTGTCGTTGTTGGCATTTGAGTTGTCAAATATCAACAGAAAGTGTAATATGAGCACTGAACATACTTATGACAGTGCTGTATTTTAAGTTTTATTCAATATTACAACAATTTGCGTATTTATTGCGCAATTATTAATTGAAACTTTATATGTAATATTGAGCTCAATAATGGCGTTTATTACGATTTACGTAATAAATATATAACATCATTCAAATGTCTGATACTGCGTCTTTGGTTGTAGTTCTTTTATAGATGTTCAATTTTCGGGCACATAAATTGGGTTGAATTTGAGTGATGACATGTAATACTTTGGATTTCAGGCCCCATGTAACTTAAGAAAATCCCACAGAACATATTCTATCGGGGACAAATGGCAAGATCTCGGTAGCCAGTTAACATAACCTTCACGTAAGATAACCACGCTCTCAAATCCCTCGTGCAGAATATTCAATGTGGCATGAGCTGAGTGGATTGCGCATTGTCGTCTTGTTGAAACCACATACCGTTGGTGTATAGATCATTCAATTCCGGCCAAAAGAAGTTGGTAAGCATCGATATGCAGACCTCATCGTTGATAGTAATGAATTGACTAACGTCGTCCTCGAAGAAAGATGAACAGATTATACCGCCACCTAGTGATTGCTCCCAATTAATGTTCGCTCTTGGCTTTCAATTTTGTTTGTTCACGTAAACATTCCTCCAGAAATGAGCTGCATCGCAGAAGTTGAAAACTAGGGTCAGTTACAAAGCGAACACAATTCGTTTTCAGTGGTCACCCATGGTGGTTTGCCAAAACAGACTGAATAAATAACAACTAATTTGACAGATTTGTCAAAGTTCAGAAGTCCCTGTTAGAAGACCCTATATTTTATTTTTCACAGCTAGCCAATGACTCTAGCTGTGAGTATATGTATACCTGATGTGTGTGTTGCTTTTAATTAAAATGTGTCGTGTAGATAGGAAAGCAATTAAAAACTGTGCCAACTTGAATTTTTTTTGTAACATACAATCGATATATTTCATTACAAGTGACAGGAACTCTCTATTGTGGTGGTGTGTATAGGAATATACTAACAATTCCAATAGGTTGTCGTTCCAGTGTCATAAAAAGATGTCAACTTGTATCTTAGGAGGCGTATTGTAATACGTTTTGTTTAAATAAATAAATTCCTAATAACATATGATTCTTTAAATGAGCACGACTCTGCTATCATACAAGGATGCAATGAATTACAATAAAACTTCGTTCCATTTATTAAATATTCATGCAAAAACAGGGTAAAATTTAAAAAGAAATAAAAAAAATGTTGTGAAGTGGATGATAAATTTTGTTATTCCGTTCGCTAATAGTAATACCGATGGATATTGATGTGGAATCAAAGTTCACGGTTTTACAAAAAAAAATATATAAGTGTTCAAGCATGTTGAGAATATCTGATTCATAAATAAATAATTAAGGCGCGAAGAGTGTAAAACATCAAAATTACAATTGTTCTGTAGTCGATTACGAACTTACGTCAGAACAGTTTTTGGTCATGGCCAATATCAGATGTGGAACTGCCACGTATAACTGTTCTGCTGGATATAATCTCCGAAATATTTTCCCGCAAGTGTTTGCAGATTTGGTACGTGCTGTGGAATACTTACATACATACATAATTGGTCATTACAACCATAGCTGCCAGATTTAAAGGTTTATCGTCATTTTGACAAAAATCGCCGTAGTCTAGTAGGTAGTGTGTTGTATTATTAGACGAAAGGCCACGGTTCAAATCACTGGTCAGACATCAGAAACGAAATATGAAAAAATATTTCTTCGGCGACTTCCTCAAAAGTTCGTCAAAAATCTGTCGTTCGGAATCGACTTTAAACTGTAGGTCCCGCCACTCATGTATAAAATTAACACACACAACATGAGGGGTGTGAGATGCTAGGCCGTAATCCTGACTAAAGGGTGGTAATAACCAGTTATGTATGTGTTGCCGAAAAATATATTTGACAACAGAATTCTCATATTTTTATATACATATATATTTTTATACATATATATTAGTAAACATAATTCCTTTTGATATTACTAATTAGATAACTTCAGCTGTACATATTAAAATATTTTAGTACGTTATCTAAAGAATGTAGAAAAACCAGTTTTATTTTTGTCTATTATCTTAATTCCTTTTTCCCGTATTAATTATTTATAATATCTCTCATTAGTACTACTTTAGTGAGAGATGATCCCGTTACTTTATTTAGTACAATTGCTTACAAGTAATATTACTTGAATTTAGTAAATCACTTGTGCTTTGACTTTGTATAAGAACAGTTTACTTGTCTTAAAATAAAATCTATACTTAAAAATAAATCTATACTTAAAAATACTTTACATAAAGTTCTTTGCACAAAGTCATTTTCTCTACATACATTACTTCAACATAATTATTGGTGCCGAAACCCGGGAATTCATAAAAAAAACTTAACTATTTAAAACTCTATTAAATTAAAACTTTATAAAAGTGAACTATTATTTTTTAAAAAATAATTGGAACATAATTTCTACGAACAATGAGTGAATTAGATCTAATAATAAAGGAACAACGCAACCTGCTGAAATTATTAATTAAATTGGAAACTCGTTTCGAGCAAAAAGAAAAAGATGAGAGGACAAGCGGTTTCTTAAATTCTTTGGTGCAACAACTAGATAAAATATTTGGTAAGTTTGAATCTCAACATGATAAAATAGTGCGTCGAATTCACGAGGAATCTCTAGAAGATGATGATGTTCCATACATGAAAGAAGATCTTAACTTTGAATTTTCGGAGAAATATTTGTGCTTTAAAGGAAAATTATTGGATTCGAAGGCAGACAACACGATGATAAATGGACCGTTATCAAGTACTTGTGTCACAACTAACGGTCGCCCTGATATTACAGTTAATTGTGATGCTAAGTTACCTAAGATTTCACTGCCAAAGTTTTCTGGAGAATATATGGAGTGGATTCCATTTCGCGACATTTATTCTTCTGTCGTTCATAACAATGATTCGCTCACCAAGGTTCAAAAATTTTATTATTTAAAGGGTACTCTTTCTGGCGAAGCATTTAATTTAATTAAAAATATTTCTGCTACTGAAGCAAATTACGATTCGGCATGGAACATTCTAGAATCCAGATATCATAACAAGCGAATACTTGTTGGCAGTTTAATATCTAAACTTTTTCATATTTCGAAATCTGATGGTGGATTTCAATCCATTAAAACTTTATTGGATTCTACCAAGGAAATCTTGTCTTCACTTCAAAACCTCAACATAAACACCCAAAGCTGGGATCCTATTCTTACACATCTAATAGTACAAAAGCTCGACTTCCAGACACGAAAGGAATGGGAACAATCTTTGAAATCCTCTACTGAACTTTCTTCTCGTGATGAACTATTTACATTCTTAGAGAGAACTTTCCGAACATTGGAATCGATTAATGATGATGCTTCATCGTCATCTAAATATAGAAACTCTAAGATTCATAAACCTTTTAATTCCGCTAAAAGGACATCGTGTCATTCTGGCAACTTTTCTGCACATTATACAAAACTTTGCTTATTTTGTGATAAGGGACATTCACTTTCGAAATGTTTTAAATTTCTATCCTTACCTTTGGATTCTAAGAACGCTTTTTTGTTAAAAAGAAAGGCTTGCCGTAATTGTCTTGCTGTTGGTCATAATCATGAAAATTGTAGCTCACCATTTCGCTGCATTATATGCAAACATCCACATCACACTGTTCTTCATTTAGACAAACATCAGGCGGAGGCCTCTTCTATTCCTGCTATTTCACTCAATTCAAAAAATGAAAGCACACCAGGTGCTACTGTTCATAGTGCAGTTGCTTACCAAGCAGTATTGTTATACACTATTCGATTACTTGTTCGAACTGACAAAGGTTATTTTCCTTTACGAGCTCTTTTGGATCCAGGCTCACAAGGAAGTTTGATTTCTGAAGCTGCAGTTCAACTGATGGGCATTCGAAAAGAAAGATCATATTGTAAAATAATCGGTATTGGTAACAGTAGTGAAAATGTATCGAAATACTCTGCTAATATTGATTTATATTCCCGTAAACGAAAACCTGTATTTTCATGTACGGCATTAGTTTTAGCTAATCTTTCTTCGTATACACCGGATCCTTCGTCTAAACTTATTTCATTGCCTGATATTGATCCTGAAAATTTGGCTGATCCACTTTTCTTCAACTCTGATCCGATAGATCTAATTTTAGGCTCAGATGTCTGCTCCATAATAAAACTTCCCGCCGAATCCTTTGTTCATAACAATTTATTCTTCCAAAATACTCATTTTGGATGGGTGTTTTCTGGAAAAAGTGGTAACATTTCTTGCAACAGGCTGCACATACTTAACGTCAAATTGGAGACATTATTGAAGTCATTTTGGGAGCAGGAAGAAGTTGGTACCAAAAGAAAGATAAGTAACGAAGAACTGAAATGTGAAAATTATTTTGCGAATACAGTTAATAAATCACAATCTGGTCGCTATATAGTACATTTGCCGTTTAGGTCTCTAGTAGAAAACAACACTGCACCGTCTGTTCCGAATAATATCATTAGTGCCTACAGACGGTTGCGACAATTGGAAATCTCTTTTTCGAAACGACCTACTTTTGCTGAAAGATATAGGAACTTTATGCGAGAGTACGAAATTTTAGGTCACATGACCAAATTTGGAAAATATCCTGAAGATGTCAGACCTAATTCTTATTTCTTGCCTCATCATGGTGTACTAAAGGAGAGCAGTACAACTACCAAACTAAGAGTGGTTTTTGATGGAAGTTGTCATTTGATTAACTGCAAATCGTTAAACGAAGAACTCTGTCCTGGACCTGCGCTTCAAAACGATTTACCAGGAATTATAACAAAATGGAGGAGGCACAGGATTGCATTCAGCGCGGATATTGAGAAAATGTTCCGGCAGATAGATGTTTGTCCAGAACATAGGAAATACTTTGGCGACATGAGTTAAACGATGAAATATCTATTTATGAGCTGAATACCGTAACATACGGTACCACTTCAGCTCCTTATTTGGCTATACGTGTTTTGCAGCAATTAGCACATGATTTTAAAGACGACTTTCCACAAGCAGCAGATGTTCTTGTTTCTGATTCTTACGTAGACGATGTTATTTCGGGTGCAGATAATCTTGAAAGTGCAATTAGCCTACAAAGGGATTTATGCAATCTTCTGAAAAAAGGATGTTGCAATTTACGCAAGTGGATCTCTAATTCTTCTCAATTCTTACGAGAAATTCCCGAAGAACACAAGGAAAACTCTAAAACTTTACAATTTGATAAAGACAATGTGGTGAAGACTCTAGGCATCCAGTGGGATACTTGTGGTGATTTCTTTTCCTTTAAAGTAAACCTTGACGATACTAATTCATTTACTAAGCGCACCATTCTTTCAGAATCTGCTAGACTATACGATCCTTTAGGATGGCTTACACCCTCCACCATTGTAGCCAAGTCAATTTTTAAAAAACTATGGGAACATAGTGTAGATTGGGATACTTCGATACCTATTGAAATAGAAAAGGAATGGTTTAAGTACAGATCGTCATTGGTAGATCTTGTGAACTTGAAAATTCCCAGATGGATAAATTGGTCTCCAGGAGTGAAAACAGAATTGCACGGCTTTTGCGATGCATCAACTCTAGCTTATGCAGCTGTAGTTTATCTTAGAGTTATTACTTCGGAAGGTACTTTCGTTAATATTTTACAAGCAAAATCGAAAGTCTCTCCTATTAAAACTGTTACTATACCGAGGTTGGAACTATGTGCCGCTAAACTTTTGATTCAACTTACTGAAGATATCAAGAATTCCTTGGATATTTGTAAAATAGAAAACATTTTTTATTGGAGTGATAGTTCAACTGTTTTAAGCTGGATTCGGAAACCTTCATCAACTTGGACCGTCTATGTTGCAAATAGAGTTGCAGATATACAACGTTTAAGTAACCCCCTGCAGTGGAGATATGTACCTTCTAACTTAAACCCAGCCGATTGTGCATCGAGGGGCATTTTAGGTCAAAATTTAGTAGAAAACGATATCTGGTGGTTTGGTCCAAAGTTCTTATATGAAACCCCTTCTTCATGGCCTAAGCGATTATTAAATTTACAAACTTCTGAAGAAAAGAGTTCGAAAGTTTTTACTAATATTAGTATTGAAAAAGGCTATCCAGAGTTATTATCCAGATTCTCGAAATTAAGGACACTGCTTCGAATTACTGCGTTATGCCTACGATTTGTAAATAATTCTAAAACCTCTCTTTTGGGAAGGAACACTGGAGCTATATCTATCTCTGAAATTAATAATGTTTTACTCCGCTATGTTAAAATCACTCAATTGATAGATTTTCCAATGGAATTGAAATTTCTTTCTAAAAAACAAGAAATTCGTCACAGTCCTTTATTGAAGTTAATGCCATTTTTGGACGACAACGGCATTATTCGTGTTGGGGGTCGTTTACAAAATTCTGATCTTAATTATAGCCTTAAACACCCTATAATTTTAGCAAAATCTAATCCTCTTTCAAAACTAATCATCTTGGATGCCCATGAGAATTCTCTTCATGGTGGAATTACATTAACGATGTCTATCGTTAATCGAAAATTTTGGATCGTATCTGGGGCTAAGCTAGCAAAAACCATTATACGTAAATGTTTACAGTGTTTTAAATATGCAGCTAAAAGTTCACAACAAATAATGGGCAACTTGCCCTTGGTGAGACTTAACGTTACTAGACCTTTTAAACACAGCGGTGTTGACTATGCTGGACCATTAAATATTAAATCGTATACTTTGAGATCCGCTGTTATTACAAAGGGCTATATTTGCTTGTTTGTGTGTATGGTCACGAAGGCTATTCATCTAGAAGCGGTCTCAGATCTTACTACAAATTCTTTCTTGGCAGCTTTTCGGAGATTTGTTTCTCGAAGAGGCGCATGCACTGACATCTATTCAGACTGCGGTACAAATTTTGTAGGCGCATCAAAGGAACTTCAAATTCTTTTTCATAAGAACAAAAAGTCATTGCCAGAGGAGTTACTACATGCTTTGAGCCTAAATTATACCAATTGGCATTTCATACCTCCGGCCTCGCCAAATTTCGGTGGATTATGGGAAGCTGGCGTAAAATCCGTGAAGTATCATCTAAGACGAGTTACCAATGATCGACTACTTACATTTGAGGAGCTAAATACATTACTTTGTCAAATTGAAAGTTGCCTCAATTCGCGGCCCTTATGTCCTTTATCATCTGATCCATCGGATTTTAACGCACTAACACCAGCACATTTCCTCATTGGCGAACCACTACAGTGTGTTCAAGAAGAAAACTTATTAGCTCAAAGGGGAAACCATCTTTCACGTTGGCAAGCTATCGAGAGAATGAAACAGCATTTTTGGAAAAGATGGTACAGAGAGTACCTTAATCGACTTCAAGCTCGGCCAAAATGGTTAAGAAGCGTTCAGAATCCTAATATTGGAGATTTGGTACTTGTAGCAGATGACAGATGTGGACCAGGTCAATGGCTTCTTGGAAGAATTGTTGATACACATCCAGGAGGTGACGGAAAGATAAGGGTGGTATCAGTCCAAACTAAAAATAAAATACTTAAAAGACCTATTTCTAAAATTTTTCTCCTTCCAGAAAATTCCAGTGAACCTTTTAAAGAAATGTCAGAGGATAGCCCTGAAGCTGCTGTTAACGTAGAAGATGGAGCCTAAGACAACGCTGTGAGTCGGAGCATAGCGGAGTTTCATGACTCGACTAAAGTACTCCCAACGATAGGCCGTCTACTACTTACTATATCTCTTTTGAAAACATTCGTTCTCCAGGGGGAGAATGTTGCCGAAAATATATTTGACAACAGAATTCTCATATTTTTATATACATATATATTTTTATACATATATATTAGTAAACATAATTCCTTTTGATATTACTAATTAGATAACTTCAGCTGTACATATTAAAATATTTTAGTACGTTATCTAAAGAATGTAGAAAAACCAGTTTTATTTTTGTCTATTATCTTAATTCCTTTTTCCCGTATTAATTATTTATAATATCTCTCATTAGAACTACTTTAGTGAGAGATGATCCCGTTACTTTATTTAGTACAATTGCTTACAAGTAATATTACTTGAATTTAGTAAATCACTTGTGCTTTGACTTTGTATAAGAACAGTTTACTTGTCTTAAAATAAAATCTATACTTAAAAATAAATCCATACTTAAAAATACTTTACATAAAGTTCTTTGCACAAAGTCATTTTCTCTACATACATTACTTCAACACAAATATTATATACATAATTGGTCATTACAACCCCTTTAGTCAGGGTTACGATCTAGTTTTACACACCATATATGTTGTGTGTGTTAATTTTTATACATGAGTGGTGGGACCTACAATTTAAAGTCGCTGAGAGGAAGTCGCCGAAGAAATACTTTTCGTATTTTGTTTTAATGTCTGACCTGGGGTTTGAAACGTGGCTTTATATCTAATAAGTCAACACACTACCTACTAGACTATGGCGACTTCAATATCTCTATCGCGTGTTAAAATTTTATGTTCCCAAGGGTTTTAAAGAATACATTATGCAATATAAAATATACAATTTATCACTCATGCATTGTACATTGTTATTAATAAACATGATAAATTGCCACTCCATCTTTGTGTTTATTTTACATTTGCCGTATACCTAAAATCCATATCAGTAGACCTAATATTTAGCCACATTGTTAAATCAGCGACCGCAATCATTAGCAGGCACTAAATTTTATATACAAAATATAGTCTGAAGTATATTTGTCTGAATAGTAATCGTAAAAGCAGTCTCAATTGCAAACAACAATAGCCGAATACTCACTGGAAGTGCTCAGACATTTGTGTGTAAAAATTTTCAGTATTACAACAGTATTAACAATCACTACAACAACTCCAAAAAAAAACAAAAATTTCTGCCTTGTAGTCACGTTTTTATAGGAGGTCACCGCACTATGGCTAACAAGGGAGGCATAAGGAAAAGGCAAAATAAATCAAACCACTTAAAATTTAAGAAAAAAAAGAGAAGGCATTCTTTGCCTGACCAAAACAATAAAAAAAACTACGAACAATGAGAAGACAAACTACAATACATCACATACATAAGTAGTAAATAAATGTAAAGAGTTTAATGCTCTACTTCAGGCTCAAAGACTATAGCACACTACCCACTAGACACTCTCTTTTTTAGATTTGAGAGTTACTTCTTAATGCACAGTCATTTTAATTTATTTGATGCTACAGTTCGGGACATATATGTGTGTATACCCTATGTATTTCGTAAATGTTCAATAATTTATGAGGTAATTAAAATTGTATAAAACTATCCAATCCAATGGTAATAAACAACAAAACGCATAGCGGAGATGAAATATTGTCATTCCAATATCAGAGTCTGATATCTAAACTAGATGAGCTTATTTTGTAGCACAATGTCTACTGAAAAACTTACTCATGAGTGGATGGCGGCAAATATTAAAGGAAAGCATAAATAAATACTAGTTCGTTCAACGCCAAATGGGTTGAATGGAGTGCTTTACCTTATGGGATATCCTAGTAAATATTAGGTATAACATTTTTGTATTTGGGCTTTTGCATTTGTTGGGACAATGGAAATAGTCTACAAAAACAAAAACAATTGACTTGTTTCCAAGATCAACAAATAAACAAAAATGTAGTAACAACATTAGTATAAAAAAGGATAAACAAGTAAACATACAGGCAACAACAACAATGCAAGGACAAACGTAAACAAAATACCCAAGAACAATAACGTAAACAACATGTTTATATTTATAGAGATTTCGCGAAGGCAAAGTCATTGTCCTTCAAAATCATTCATCAGACTGTTTACCCTGCGATATAAAAGGCAAGACAATGCAAGCAACGCAGTCAGTAAAAATTCAGTCAGTCTTGCGTGAAGACACGTTGCGTGGGAATAGAATAATCGTAGTTTGAAGGTCCCCACTATAAAGATCTGCCAAGCAATTGTTAGCGTTTACGCAAAAGAGTGCAAAGAAGAATAACAAACAAAGTAAATTGTTATTGTTTACATCAAGTTGTGAACAGTGGCACACAGAATTGTGCGAACAATAAAGAATTTATATAAAACTAAACATAATTTATTTATTTTTATTTGCAATCTACGAACTCCTATTTTAAACCTTTTTATCAGTAAATTAAATTTACTTTACGTTCTTCTTGGAGGTGCATACTTACACTTTTGCGGTGCAAAAATATGGTGTCCCTATAAAATTTCCATATTTTTCTTAAGGTTTATGAAAAACTAGAAAAAAAATAGAAAGAAATGAATTAAATATATATAAAAAAATCAATTATTTTTACATATTATCGTTTAAAACGTATTATCGTAAACGTACGTACTCATTTGTTCACCCTTCTGTATACTGGATATGTTTGAAATACGTCACCACCAAAACAAACAAAAAAATTAACGCTTTCGTAATTTGTAATGCTCTTCTACTAATCCGTGCTAGTGTAGGTCTTGGGCGAGTCAACGGCCTGATTCTCTGCCTAGTTAATGCTACAATACAACTCTTGATTATACCCATAAACTCTGCTGCGGATATAGTATGTCCTTCAGAATTTTCTTCGCAAATTACAACTTTGTTCACCACACCGAGTTGTAAAAGATGTTCAAAGTCCTCTTCGACCACCGGCAGTTCATTGTATACGAATACAATGCTGTCAATAAGGCAAATAGAATACGATCAGCTTTAACGACACGTGGCATTTGCTCTCAAGTGCGGCATTTCGATATTCCCCGCCTATATTCAATATTCGATTCCCCGCCTATAAGCACTGTCATGCAAGTATTTTTAAAAGTTCTTACATTAAGTAAAATTCCTCGGAAAACTTAATATACTTTGTGTGTAGTTATTTGTTGTTCCATTACGTCACTGCATTTATTTGTTTGCGTTGTAAAATAGGCTCGTTAACAATAAATGGAGTCAATTGTACCTTGACGTTCACTCCATACTGGTACATCTGGCAATAGATTAGGTCTGTACCGACAGGCATGAGAGCCTTGTCTAGTCTTTTTGCTTCCAATCTATCTACCTAAGCGCATTAAGGACTGTATATTTTGCGACAAAATTAAAAAAATGAAATACACCCAGATAATGACATAATGTAGATTGTGAGTTTTGTTGGGTAAAACTCAAAAAAATATTTTTTATATTTCTCGAACCCACCAAACTTGTTTAATTTGATAAAAACTGTTTTTTGGATTTTACGCACAAATTTATTGATTACACAAACATTTCTAAACCGATGTCTGATTTGATCAAACGAAGTGACAATCTTTTCACAAGATAATGCGCTTTCAGAATGTCATTACTTATTTTATTTTTTTTAATTAAATTTTGCAATTAAGAATAGTTAATCAGTTAAGACTCATAACATGTAAGTTTGACCCATATGTTTATGTATACCATTTTGAAGGATCATATGTGCAATTTTCAGAAAACAGGTTAAAAAATATTTGGGTAATCAATAATTTTGTGTAAAATGATGAAGAAAACAGTTTTTGTCAAATAAAACAAGTTTGGAGGGTTCCTAAAATATATAAAAAAAATATTTTTGTGTTCTATTCAACAAAACTCACAACCTACACTATGTCATTAGCTGGGTGTATTTTGACTGTCGCACCGTGTAATCTATAACCTTAAGTTGTTCCACAATGTCCAGGTTATAAGCAATACAAAATTATTCAAACCATTAAAATTGACTGCAAAAATATGTAAATGTTCTTTAAAAAGTTATTTCACCATGTAAGTATATTGAAACCACATAGTACCACAAAGTAATTAAATTCCTAAACGTATTAGTAATAAAATCCCTTTTAGAATCTTAAGATTAATTTTCCTCCCACCTTTTTTCAACTATCAAAAAAGTTATTCCTTATATTTTCTTGCCAAACTAAAATGAAATTGTAACCGCAAAAGAACTTTTAGTTAAAATTAATTTTTACAAAAACAACAACTGTATAGAGATTTACTGTAAAAGGAAAAATATTGCAACCAAGCAAAATAGAACTTGGAATATAAGAAGAATATAAGGACTTTTTGCGGAGAGAGTATGAAATCTCTTATCAGATGTGGTGTGAGAAACTAGGGCGTTCTACAATGGGTCAATTCGACCTGCGGGTACTGTACACGTCCTCTAACCTAACCTAACCAAACCTTTACAGTTACTCAGAAGTAAGTGTGGAAATTAGAAGTTTTTTAAAACGTATTCAATAAATTGAAATTAAAACCAAAACTTTAGATCACGTTACAGGAGATAAGAAAATTTAATAAAAATAACAGATGGAAAGAAGCCTACGAAACACAAATATATGAAAACGATGTGCATATCCACTATGCATTGACTTTACTTAAAGTTTTCATCATTGATTCCACACAATTGTTTTACCTCATCTTTAATAGATATCGCGTTTTTACAACATCATGCAGCTTATTGTATTGACAGTACAAATTCATATTGTTACGTGTTTGCCTTTTTAAAAACATTTAAAATATGAGTTCGTTGATTGCAAACAAAAATAAAAATAAATTTGTGTTTAGTTTTAAATAAATTCTTTATTGTTCGCACAATTCGTGTGCCACTGTTCGCAACTTGATTTGAGCAACAACAATTTGCTATATTTGTTATTCTTCTTTACACTCTTCCGCGTACACACTAACAATCGTTCGTTAAATCTTTACAACGGAGATCTTCAAACCACGATTATTCTCTTCACACAAGACTGACTGAATTTTTACTGATTGCGTAGTTTGCTTTGTCTTGCCTTTTATATCGCAGGATAAATAGTCCGATGAATGCTTGCATTCGCGAAATCTCTATAAATGTAAACATGTTGTTTATGCTATTGTTGTTTGTGTATTTTGTTTACTTTTGTCCTTGCAGTGTTGTTGTTGCCTGTTTGTTTACTTGTTTATCCCTTTTTTATTCTGATGTTGCTACTATATTTTTGTTTATGCGTTGATTATGTAAACAAGTCCATTGTTTTTGTTTTTGTAGCTTTAGTATATTATTTTAATGTTAAACGATAACACCATTTCCATTTTCGTAACAATATATTCGTTTATATGCACCCGCTTTGTAACAACTTTCTTTCCAAAATTGGTCCTGTACGCTAACTCCCGTGTTCATGCGATTAAACGATTCTGGATTTCTCTTTATGCGGATATGTTAAAACATTGAGTTATGCTGATAAAATAGTAACTCTTGAGCCCTTTGAAAATCAATATTCACCATTAATGCCATATAGCAGATTTATTGGGAAAAGTAATACAAAATTAGACTTTGCACTCTAATTCCATAGAATGCTCCGTTTAGTTTTATTCTCATCGGGGCAAAGTAGGCAAAACAATCTCAGTTAATTGATAGAAAACATGCAATCCACTTATGGTCGCCTTTTGTAATTTGTAAAGCTCTTCCTCTACTAATCCGCTCTGGTGCAGATCTCGGGCGAGTCAACGGCCTGATTCTCTCCCTAGTTAATGCTGCAATAGGACTCTTGATTATCTCTCTAAACTCTGCTGCGGATATATCTCCTTCAGCAATTTCTTCGGAAATTACAGCTTTGTACACCACACCGAGTTGTAAAAAATGATCAAAGTCCTCTTCGACCAGCCGCCAGTCCATCATATAATACGAATACAATGCTGTTAATAAGGCAAATAGAATACTATCAGCTTTAATGACACGTTCCATTTTGCTCTCAGGTGCTGCATTTCGGTACAAGAATGCCCCGCCTATAAGCACTGTCGTACAAGTATTTTTAAAAGTTCTTAAATCTGGGGAATACTGTGTTAGCCAAGTAAAATTCTTTAAAAAACTTAGTATATTCTGTTTGTAGTTAGATTTTGTTCAATTGTTCTACTGAATACATTTGTTTACCGAGTAATACTTTTTACTCCACTTTTCTTCCGTAATATGAAAATACATGTACGTCACGTCTCTATTCCATAAGATTTAGGCTAAATTGTGCTTGTCGTTGTTATAACTGTTATCATTATTGTTGTTATTACTGTTGTACTTGTAGTTATTGTCAGTTTATTGTTTTTATACACAACACGAAAGTAAAACATAAACATAAAATGTAACACACAATAAAGACAATTTAATTTCATGTTATTTTTGTCTGCCATATATGTATGTACCTACTATTTTACTTGTCTTTTTATATTTTTTTATTGTATTTAAGTTGGATGTTTGGTTTTTGTTCTTTAATTTTGGTATTAAGTTGTGTTATTTTAGAAATGTATCTAGTGTTGCCAATTTAATATTTGGGAAAACATCTAAACAGAAAACATCTGCCACCTTTTGGGAACGCTTCTTATATTTACAGTTTTGTAGCATTTTAAATTCTTGACAGTAAAATGAAAATAATTTACAAAACATTAGGATGCCACACCAGAGACATTAAAAGAAAACGTCGATAATTTTTCGATGCACTTCATTGCAAAGATGCATCGATATTATATTGATTGACCACAAAATAGATCGAATGTTACAGAATGGAAGTAAATAACGCAGTATATGCATTATTCCGCATGTATAGTGAATTACCGCTACCAGATTTATTGTACTGCCCTAAACCGATATATCAGCCACACTTTCTTCCAGACGCCGTTCGTTGTCAGTAAGAATAACTGACTACCTGTTACTTGGCAAATGTTCGGATGTTTCCTTCTGCGATGCATTTAAGTCACAAACTATCCAAGTATGTGTTCGGTGATTTGTTCTTCTCAACACAGGCTCTGCATATTGGGCTGGAATTGAGCTCCACTCCAAACCAATTGTTCTTTGCATTTAATATTTCCGGTAAAATGCCGGTTACAATGCTAAGACTATTTCTCGGTAGAATAATGTGTAATTCAAACCACTTTTCATTGCAATTACTTAACAAAAGTCAAGTTTATCCCAAATCCGTTTGAGTTGAGTTTCTACTATTCAACGTACTTGTAAACTACTCTTTCCACAAGCTAATCTTTGCCCCGAATTGTTTGTGACCATGTTGAATTGAGCAAATTTTTGGATGGTGTAAACTTTTGCTTGGAAGCATATGTACTCTGGGCCACTCTGATACTCACCAACTATATGACCGCGACCCAACATTTTCTTTCTTAAAATAGTATTTAGCAGACAAATTATTTCTTTCACTCTTATTACCCGATATTGTCTAGGGGACACTTACGGCAGTATCTGTCGTACCTGACACTTACGGAAGTACCACTCGATTTGTCAGGTCATTATGCCCTCTGCACAATATCGTGTCAGATTTCTGTCCTAAAAACCTAATTATAGTCTCCATGGCTTTGGTCCTCACAAAATCCGACAGAGCCATAAAAGTCGGTAAAAGACAGCATCTGCTTAATACAGTTCTACCAACGCAAGCCTTTGTCCGTCACTTATTCAACTTCACCTGAGTTGTTATAAAGAATTAACTTCGATGCATCGAAAAGAAAACATCGTTGTTGACTTATAAAAAATTGAATTACGTCTACGAGTTGTCATAGTGGCGTTCCACCACAAACCTTAAAGTAACCTTTTTCCTTTTTAAATTTCGATCATTTATTATTGCTTCAATAACACCATACACATACGTACATATAAAAAAGGGGAATATGCTAAAATAAAGAATGCTACTACAATACAAGCCCGTCCAAAGTACGATTTCTGGCAACACTAGTCTTATTCTACAAAAATATACCTACTCATTTAAATAAAACATAAAAAATATTGTGTACTCTTCTACTCACCCCATTTTCTATAAACAATTGAAAGCAACAAACGGGTATAATTGTGTGAATTAAAAAGAATACAAATGTCAAACATACATAAAGTCACGTATTTATCGACATACACAACCTGCAGAAATACTTATCTTCAGATGCATTTGTTCGAAAACAAGTGAAACAACTTGTAAATTTTCTTATGTGAATGTAACACATGTATGTACTGACACTTTATATGTACATTTTTAAAATTAAAATCGTATATAATTTAAATGATATTGAAAAGTTATTAGTCTTTTAAATTTATAAATTTATTTCAACTTCACTAGCAGCGGTAACATACAAGAAACTTATCTTTAAATAGCCTAATCCGTGATATTGGTTATCAGCTGTGAATACATAAGACAATGTTTAAAACGATCTTAATGGATAACCACATAAAAGGACTTACTACCCTTAAGTGCCGTTCGCCGGTATCTAGACATAGATTAGTCCTAACTGGTGGATTTTCCTTTCCTCTACTTTCGTGGGATTCAAATAATAATATTTAAATATACACCCATATTATATTAAAAACAAACAAAAAATTCAACTAAAATGAAATAAAAAATTCACTTATTTTATAACACGCTAATTGAAACTGAAGTCTAAAATTAGAAAAACAAGGTGAAAATAGAACTGTATTATTTTCAGTTAGAAAATGAATCCCTAAGTTTTGATAGCATGGCGCAATTAGAAACAAAAGTCGTACCACCTTTAGAACAAAAGGAAATTTAAAAAAAAATTGTAAAAAAAAATTAAAACTAGAACCGAAAACAACGCATCTTCGAACATCTAACGAGGCACAATGAAAATTAGTACTAAGTCAGCAGCGACGCAACTTCGAAAAAATGCAAAACGAAATGATGCAAAGCGAGGTGTGGGTGTATATAATACAAAAATTGCTGAGAATAAAAAATCTATTGTCTTCTCTGTGTCTACATCAATACCCAACACTAAAAGGGAGTAATCGAACTAGCTTCTTACAACACTTATGTTGTGTGTGTTATTTTTATCCATAAGCGGCGGGACATGCAGTTAAAAGTCAATTGCGAACAACAGATTTTTGAGAAACTTTTTCATGGCAATTTTATTTACCCTCAGAATTTTTGTCAGAAATCTGTTGAGAGGAAGTCGCCGAAGAAATGTTTTTTCATATTTTGTTTAGTTGGAGATGTCTGACCTGGGTTTTGAAACGAGTCCTTACGGTTACTTACCTCCTAGGCTACGGCAACTTCAATATTTCAATATTTGTTCCCTGTTATTGAAAACGTAGAAAGCTTATAAATAACCTTCACACAGGTCGCCCAAGAGACAGTGCTTAAGTTTAGACTTATAGTAACTGATCTACAGATATTTTAAAGAGAATTCTTGACGTCGAGTGAGTCTCGAACACTAGCATTATGTTTTTAAGCAAGGAATCAAGAATTCTATCTCATTTTCGGAGCAGATCAGCAGCCAGTTCAGCGGACGCCATTGTTGCACGCATTCTAAGCATTTCTTGAATTAATCTAGTCATGTTTGTCGTAAATATGTTTATTAGTTCTACCAGTCTATCCTTTTTAGCTATAGGGGACTTCAGTTGATTGTTCCTTTGTTGAAATTAGTGCTTAAGAATTGGAACAGTTTTATTTTTTACAATAGCATCGTAAGATACATGACATGAAGTGAGATATATTTGAGAATAGTTACCAATATTAGAAGTTATTAATCTGGAGTTATTAATCTGGAGCAGTGCCAGTCTTCTGTACTACGGAGCTTTGAATGCTGCGGTTCTAGCAGTTGCCTCTATTAAATATAAATAAAGCGAGTGAAGACGTTTACAATGATTTTTGATTGTATATACATACACTGTGGAGTTGTAAAATTGTGAAGTTTAATCTTTGCGGAAGTCGGCATAGTCTAATAGGATGTGTGTTGCCATATTAAACGCCACGGTTCAAACACATGATATAACATCTCAAACAAAATGCCAGTCATGTATAAAAAGTAACACACACAACATAAGTGGTGCGAGAAACTAGATCGAAATCTTGACTGAATAGTTGAATAACCAATTATGCAATTACTTGCTCTATTATTATGTATGTATGTAATCTTTGAAGAAAATGAATTCTGCGATAAAACTGATGACGAGTTATTATTAGCGAAAGTGTGGTGTTAAAATTAATGAAATAAGCTTCTTTTATTTCAAATTGCAATCGTATGCTACTTACCTCGGTTAGGTTGGCCATTGCCAACGGAAATTCTTTCCTGATGTTAACCTATCCTCTGTCAATGAGGAGTCCTGCTCCAGCGCTAGACTCATCTGGCTCTTGATGGATAGAAGGCGTATCAACCAGTTACTCGGACTTGGTCGCGGCTTCATCTTAATCACTATTACGCTTACAGGTCATTGTGTTATGGGTAGACACGCGGAAAGGATGCATCTCCCATTTAACGACTTCTGCCGTGGGTGCAGAGCCGCTGAGGAAGAGGAGACTGTTATCCACTTTCTTTGACAATGCCCATCTCTTTCGAGGTGCGGATATAAGTTAATTGGTTCTTCAATTCTTGTCAGCTTGACGGAGCTATCATCTATTGATGTCAAAGCTTCGTTTATCAAACTTTCTAGCTGGTTTTCCAGCGTATGATAGTTGTGCTTTCGATGTGCAACCCTTGGGCTGACCAACTTCTTCCTTTTCCCTGATTTTGGTAGAACTTGGTCAGTACAGAGACTGGGTTCCCCAGTGGCGTCTAAACGGGCCGCTATGAGTGCCCAAGTGAGCTTTTGGTATCACAACTACCACTCCAACCTAACCTATCCCAAAATTGCAATCTTCGGAACTATTGTAGTTGCTTAATTGTGCCATTTAAAAAATAAATTCAATATTAAAATTCTCTCTTGCAGTAATTCCCTAACTATAGTATATGTGTTAAGTACTGGTACTGTAATCAACATTTCTGTTGCTGACGTTGATTTGAAATTATTTAAGAATTTTACTTCGGGTTGAACAAATCGTTATGGTAAGTTTGTCATTGAACGCTTCATTTCGATTCTGTTTCTTTTTTGTAATATCCTGTACCTATTTTCCAATTGTTGCAACAGCAACAATGAGAAGAAAAGTCATTTATAATGAACATTCATTTCAAATTTAATATCACCAAAATTGCGCAAATTATTCATAAACTATTATGTACAGTCATAGCATGCGTTTATGTAGAGAATGCTTAATTCGGGGTAAAAATGCAACTTGTGTGCAAGAAATGAAACGATTTTGACGCCAGAATAACGTGAAACTCGCTAAAGAGAGAAAAAGGAGCCTGTGTCGCCATATGCATACGTGTTCGTTTAACTAACATGCAGTGCGTTTATTATGCTTTGCTTTACAAAAGGCAATTGCAAATTGGCGAAACTACCACAAAACAGTTTACAAATGGCGTGTAATTCATAAAAGCGTTTACACAAACACTCAAAACACTAAATGAATGAAAGGGCCATGCAACCATATGAGGTACAAATAAGTGCATTTTCACATTTTCATGCTCTTTGCTGAAGTAGTTTGAGTAAAATTTTCATGCTTAGTTCTAGATCTTGCATCACTGATAACAGGAATGACGAAAAACTTTTCATTTCATTGATATTTGAACATTTATACCAACATTTAGTTGATGAAAATTTTTTTTTCTTCGCGCATAAATGTAACTACATGCCCAGCACTATGCTGACGAAGAAAAAGGCAGTTTGGTGCTTACTATATGGAGGTTCTGGATAAACTGTCATGCATTGACACTAGCAGTCGGAGTCTTTTCAACAGCCAATGTTTTTATTTGATGAAGAAAGTTAAGGTGCCATGTGACAAATTTTATTTATGCTGAGTCTGTAGAGTGTCCAATTTTGGACACATTTGGGGAACAGAATAGTCGCTGTAGTATTAGGTAACGAGTAGTGCTGCAAGCTGTCGAAAGTTAAAAACGGTAGTTGTGTTAGTCTCTGTAGTAGAAATTGAAACGCAAAATTCGAATTTTTGAAATTTGTCGCGCGACATATGTAAACTGTAAAGAGGGTTTCCATGATTTTCAATATATTGAACATTAAAAATGTGAAATATACTCTGAGCGCCATAAGTGAGTCAACAGATCTGTTCTTAAGTGTAAAACAGTTTTGTTCTTAAGTATAAAAAAAAGTTCCTTTATAATGAATTTTTGTTTTTGTTTTAACATTTTATAAGTAATAAATAAACGTTTTTATTTCTGGAAATTTATTCTACTATTCTCATTTACTTTATTCGCTATCGTAAGAAAATGAATTATTTCAGTGGTGTTTACTCACGTTTGGCGCTCAGTGTACATACATAATTGGTCATTATAACGCTTTAGGCAGGATGACGACCTAGTTTCTCACACCACTTACGTTGTGTGCGTTAATTTTTATATAAGAGTGGGGGGACCTATAGCTTAAAGTCGTTCGGATAGATTTTTGAGAATCTTTTCATGGCAATTTTATTTACTCCCAGAGTTTTGGCCAGAAATCTGCTGAGAGGAAGTCGCCGAAGAAATATTTTTTTCATATTTCGTTCAGTTGGAGATTCCTGACCTGGAGTTTGAATCGAGGCCTCACGTCTAATAAGTTAACACACTACCTACTAGACTAAGGCGACTTTGAAACAGAAAATTTAATTTCGCTGGAATGAAATACATATGTAGTTGCATATGCATTTATTATACAATTTGATATGCACTTATATAGAAAATTCATGTAGGATTGTAGTAAGCTCTTCAAAATATTATTTGTCAATGGTATAAGAGAACTTCACTATGCTCTTCTCATTTTTCTTTCTATCCTACCCATTACATCGTAAGCTTCATCTCCTACTACAATTACTTTATTCTGTTCCAGGCCTTACGGAGATTATTACATCTTGCCTTTAACTAAAGGCAGGATTTTAACTGGCAGATAATTTGTTTTTCTTTCTTATAAGTATACAGTAAGGTAGAAGTGAACGTTGAACTAAAGGGAAGATCATCCTACCTGTAACTTTTAAAGTTAAGTTTATATTTGAACTTGCCACACATATATATTATTTTCAATATGGCAACTTCAAATATAAACAAAATGAGCAAACACAACAAACAAAGAAGCTTGTTGTTGCCAGTGTGTTTTTAAAAAACTTGTTTAATTGGCAAATGTTATCGACATTGCTGCGGCACTGCTATATTTTTGAAAAAGTTAACTTTATTTTATCTGTAGTTTGTAATAACGAAAAGAAGTTAAAGGTGACTTTAAAGTTCATTTTAGCTAAAGTTACCATTTACTAAAACCAACTTCAACGGCAAGTTGTAATAATAACCCTTAGTGTTTTAGTATGTGTAATCACATTCATTTCAGCAGCATTAGGGAATTGGCCGTTGCTTCATGCACTTGGCAAACTTGTCACCTGCTGTTGTGTGCAGTAATTATTGACGTTAGAAACATTAAACCGCCTCATATTTGGATACCAGAGCCTCCTTTTTTCGTTGTTATAAATTTCTTCTAAATTCTTAATGGTAAACTTTTTTTACAATTCCATTAATTTTATGATTTGTCTGGCATAAAAAATTATTCCAGCTTGAGATTGTAAGAAATGTTTTAGTTAAAGATCTACCAGTATGCATCCTATACTTTTGTGTCTCTCTGCAGTGCCGAAAGGCAGAAAAAATGTAAAAAGTGGTTTCCCAATGTTTTTAAAAATTCCTTGTGAAGAACAGTCAGTCATAACTGAAATGGCATAGAAATTCAAAGAATTGAAAAGAAGATAAGAGAGAGTGAATATAAAACCCTGACAAAATAAGGAGAAAACAATTTAATTGTGAAAATTCACAGATTGCAAGAGGCAGTTACAAATACATTTCGTTAAAAGGAAATGGTGTTTCAATAATGGCTTCTTAAATATCATCGTCGTCAAAGTGCTCTTTAACGTAGCGCGCTATAGAATAACATCTCTCAATTGTTCGAAATTTATGGTAAATATGAGAGCAGATTTCTGTTTTTGTTTGTTAAAAAGTTATTATATTAAGAGGAAAATAATAACAATATTTCTGAGACTCACATATTTTTTTCTATTTGTGATTGTAATACAAACGAACAGGAATCTAAGGTCACATGAAATGATTTGTAAATAAAATTTAATACATCTTCTATTATACCTTAAGTCGTGCTGTTAGTACTTATAAACTGTATCCGAGCACAAACTAATTAATGATGAGTCCAAATTAGACTCCACTACGGTGGAATCTTTGTCTAAACAACGCAATACAAAATTTCCCTCAAACTGTATAGAATCCCTATATTGTTCCTCCCAAGCCTATTGCGCTGAAGAATTTTAGGCTACTGTTCTATGTCAACAATTGGATTTCCGTGCCTAACACCTGATATGCACCTAGGTGTCTCCACTTTGGATTCATTAATGTAGCACATTCTCCAACAATGCGTTATGATTGCTACGTAATCTACATATTGGGGTTTTTATAAGCCTCATTCTGTACTATGATCTACAGTGCCCTGTCAAAATTTGGAAAACCAACCTCAGGTCTGATGCATCACTCAGTTCTCCTTTTATTGAAATTTCCTAATAAATGAGTCGATTACCTCAAATCCACTTGATTTGAGAAGAGTCTCACTCCACAGAAGGGTTATGGTCTCTCAGTGGAGTTGAAGCATTTGTATTTCTTATCCATGTTGAATTGAGCAGAGACTTCCGCTTGGATGATATCCGCAATTTTCCCATGGGTTTAGAATATTTTTTCGTGTCGTTGTGAAGCATTTTCCAAAGTCATAGAGACTACTTCTTCTGTCGAGGGGACAGTTAAAGAGGCGCTGTCAGCCAATCTATTTTTTAAGTCTTGACATGTCTGGCGTTTCCCGATATGATTTCTGTATGAAATCTCCTTTCCACTTTACTGTCAAATGCTATTAGCAGATATTTGACCTCCATTTTCTGTAATATTATCTCACCGAGGAATCGAATATTTTTCCATTTAAGAAGTTTTCTTCTCCTTGTAAATGGTGCCATAGTGAACAATCCCAAGATCTCTTTGAATGATGTCGCAGCGGGACTTTTTAAATTTGCGTTTAGCCATTAAAACTACATCATCATGATGGAATAATGAAAATGTAGAAAACAATGCAAACTTGTAATTAATATGAGGATGGCGCTCATGAAAACAAATACGTATTCTCAGAGCTTGTCTAAAGCTTTTTCACTATTATTAACTGACTACCATCAGACATATTGAGGAAACAAGTGGCTGAGGACACATTAATCACACTAAGCTTGGAATCAGTCAAATGCAAGATAGGTGTAGTAGGGAGAAATTTTAAGTGTGATAAAATTACATTCATCTAAATATATTGATGATGATGTCGTAGACGCATGTTGATATCATAGAACTTGATTAATTCCAGATATTTTACTGCTATATAAGCCTTGGTAGCTTTGTACGTGTCACCATCATAAGATACAGAATGTAAGGAGAAAATATCCTCCAGCACTATATTTCTTATTCAGAATTTTGAAATTTTTTCCTAAGTCTGTCGTCTATCGATGTGATATATATATACAAATATATTTTTTTTATGCGAGTGTGGTGGAAGTATTGGTAATTTATTCGAATTTTGAAATATTTGATATTGTTACGTTTTGACCATTAAAAAACGTTTAAAATATGATTTTCGTAGATTGCAAATAGAATAAAAATAAATATGTGTTTAGTTTTAATTATTATTCGCACAATTCTGTGTGCCACTGTTCACAACTTGATGTAAACAACAACAATTGCTTTTCTTGGTTATACCTCTGTTTATACCCTTTGCATAAACAATAACAATCATTAAATAATTATTCTTTGTAACGGAGATCTTCAAACCACGATTAAGTACCAGTTAGCCGAATGTAACGTAACGTACCGAACGTTCTCTTTAGCATATGAGAGCAATGCAAACGCTTAGCGAAACGTTCTCTCTCTTTAGCAAAACGGAACGATCTGTATACATCTGAATTCCTTCACGTATTGCATGCAGAGTTGCATTGCGACACAAAAGTCCTCTTTGGTACTTTAATGATTATTTATAAAAGACAGTTAAAAATCTTACATGTATATAATGAAATTTTTAATTTTTTATTAAAATAATAATAAAAAAAATGTTTAATAAGAAATAAATACATATATATTGTTATGTTTATATTATGCACATAAAAAAGATTTAACAAAATAAATAAATAATATTTATGTATTTTGAGTGACGAAGTGGTACGAATTCACCTTTTGGGTACTTCCACATATATTAATTGTATATATTAACCGTTTAAATTTGTATATAAAAAATGATTTTTCTTTAATTATTATTACGATTGTAATGTGTAGAAAAAAACTTTAAAACATAATAAATAAATAATATGTATGTATTTTAAGTGGCAATGTAACTCAAATGCCCTTTTTGGTACTTTCCTATTTATACATAAATCTTTTTAATCTTTAAAATTTTTAAATACATATCGACTGACTGAACTTCACAATCTTCGTCGCCTGCTTTGCCTTGCCTTTTATATGGCAAAGTAAACAGTCTGATAGTTCTTGAAACCGAAGGTTCTTAACTTCGCCTTGGCGAAATCTCTATAACTGTAAACATCGTTGTTTACGTTTATTACTGTAGTGTTGTTGGTATATTTTTGTTTACTTGTTTATCATTAATTTATTCTGGTGTCTGTTGTTATATTCGCTGCATTGTTTTGTTTTTGTAGCATTTGTTTATAATTTTAACGTTAAGCGATGTAAAAGCAAAACACCAGTATCTAAATTTTTCATTATTGTAAATTCCCGACATCTTTGCATTGATATCAAATGCATAGCATTGATGTGCATGTTTAAACTCATAGGACAAGCATACTCAAGGCCTTCGGTGCGTAGTTTTGGTGGAGCTTACCTACTGATCTAAGTATATTCACGGGTACCAGGTGAAAAATTATCTGACGAAAAATACATGATTTTTAAAAACAATGTTAACATTTTCTAAACTCCTATATGACTGTGGATATTTGTGATGAAAATTTAATAAAAGCTAGTAAAAAAAGTGCACGTATTAATTTTAAATTAAAATCTGACAATTTATCGCCCAAATACATTTTTTTCACTGTTGTGCCTAGCACAGACGTCTCGAACACAAATATCTCTTTCGGCGATTTCCTCGTAGCAGCCATCTGATAAAAACTATGAGAGCAAATAAAATTGCCTCGAAAAGTTTCTCAAAAATCTATCATTCGGGATCGGCTAAGTAACTCTGTTGCAAGTATGATTGATTCTACTTGTAAAATAAATTTCCACCCACTAAATTCTAGTATAGGAAAATAATAAATTTGTTCAAACTTTTGTTAACGCAGCCAATTTGAAGATAATCTGACTTTATAAATTCTTTTTTTCTTCTAACTTTTATTCTATTTTTGTGTTAATTTGTGAAAACAGTCCATTGGGTACAGAAAAATTAGAAAACCAACAAATATGTATTCTCGAAATATTTTTCAGATGATATTTAGTTTATAATAAATACCACTACCTTAAATAAATACAACATTTTAGGGCCATTTTTACAACTTCCCGTTAAAGTTGGGTTTAGTTAAAATCAATTCTCTTTAGCTTAACGCTCGCTTCTACCTTATCCTCCACTTATAGTAATGAAAAACAATTTATATGCCCATTAAATTCCTCCCTTTAGTTAAGGGCAAGTTGTAATAGTGGCTCTTAAAATAATAAATAAAAAACAACGCATTTGACAAAAAGACAAAAGCAACGCTAATCTTTTATCTGCAAAATTTCAATGCCATTATTTGTGGCAAATCAATTGAAAATGTATTTATTTCAACAATATTGTTTATGCAATGCTTGTTCCTTTCATATGTTCAAAGCTATTTATATATTTTTTTTTTTTTCAATAAAAAAATGAATAGTAGTAGAGAAATTATTTTGTGCGAACAACTCTCAGTGTGAATTAATTTAATTTTAAATTTGGTCCGAACCATTTTAGAAAAGGTTGCCACACCATATGAAATTTATACAAGAGACATGCCATATTGTTTGGCATTTGTATTAAAAATTCAGTATGGTAAACTAAAAATTGTAAACAAAAAGCAAATAAGAAAAAAGATAAGAAAAAAAAGAAGTATTGGCGGCAAAATTAAAAAAATTTAAAAAAAAGTTGAAATTGAAAAATATTACATTAGGTAAGTCGTAATATTAAAGCAATTTACTGTATAATTTCGACATTTTCTTTATCCTTCAGATAAAAATTTTAATGGAGTTGTCAGCAGCTGTTGCCTTGAAGTTAATTTCGGAAATAAAAAAGCCAGGAAGGCAATGTTTATATGATTTGAGCAACAATTCGGAAGTAGCAGAATCAGTTGGAATTAGCAGTAAGTTCATTTATTTTTATAAAATCTTATATTAGTTTGAAAAATTTACATCTCTGGGTGGCCGCCCGAAAAATTTTATAACATATTAATATAAGTAGTATTAACGCGAAATCTATTGCTTGTCACCCAGAGATTTATATTTTATATTGAATATTCCGTTACGTTTTTCGTAATTAATAAAGAAGAACAAAAACTCCTTTTTTACCAAAGGAAATTAATGTCAAACGCACTGGAAGAGCTTGCGAAGACGCCATAAAACGGCAATAAATAAAATCAAGGGAAAAAGTGGCAGTGTACGTTTAGAAATAAAAGGATTCTCTAAGCTGCTGCTAATCGAGATGGATTATTTCCTTAATTTTAACGAAGACAAAGAGTAAGTATATTGAATATGCATAATCCTTCTAGGCCAACTTCGACGAACTAAAGTAGCCCAAATACTGAAAATTTCCAAAATCTATTCGATGAAATGGCCTGCGATCCAGATGTAACAGAATCTTTAAATAGCCTAACAGCAGCTGTTCTTGAAGCTTCGACTTCAAAGCGGGACCCATTTTTTTCAGCACTGGAAGATGACTTTTTGAAGGTTCCTGAAAATCGCAAAAGTGCATTAAAATTAAAATTAATGCCTCTGGTCATTGAAAACCAAGATTAAATTGTGTATTTAAAATATTAGAATAAGAAGAAATTGTATAAAAATTGTTATTTATGTTTATTTAAAATATTTATGTATAAATTGTATAAAATTTGTTATTTATGTTATGTAAGTAAATAAATTTTAAAACCATTTAATTCTGAAGTGTTATAATACTTAATATATACATGATATAATATATACATGATCGTGAACTCGTCTAATGCACTTGGGTAAAGTAGTTTGTGTAAATATTTCTAACAGTAATGGCGCCGTTGGATGCGCGGTTTGAACCTGTTCGATGAATTAATCGCAGTCCCTGATTATCTTCCTCTCGCCACTGTCCTAAAATGACAACCCCTTCACTGGTTTCTCTGTCGAGAAGTTCGGCTTGTATGTATTTTGAAGACGCCCTATCACGTAGGAAGTTATGCAAGCATACCGTTGCTTTAACAATATTAATCGTCGTCTCTTGACTGGCAATTATAGGCTTCCTGTATATACGAAAACGACTTGCTAATATGCCAAATGAATTTTCCACCACTCGCCTGGCTCTAGATAGCCTTCTATTAAAATTGTTTTGCTCAGGTTATAAGTTTCCGATATTGCGTCCAGAATAAGGTCGCATCAAGTTCGGTCTCAGCGGCAAAGCTTCATCACCCACGAATACAAACGGCGCCACTTCATTTGTACCGGGTTAATTTTTTGGAGGGGGATTAGGTTAGGTTAGGTTAGGTTAGAGGACGTGTACTTGTCAATTAAGACAAGTACAGTACCCGGAGGTCGATTTGACCCATTGTACAACGTCCTAGTTTCTCACACCACTTATGTTGTGTGTGTTAATTTTATACATGAGTGGTGGGACCTACAGTTTAAAGTCGACTCCGAACGACAGATTTTTATTTATTGAGAAACTTTTCATGGCAATTTTTATTTACTCTCAGGTGTTTTTTCCAGAAATCTACTGAGAGGAAGTCGCCGAAAAAATACTTTTTGTATTTTTGTCTTTGATGCCTGGCCTGGGGCTCGAACCCAGGCTTTTGCGTCTAATAAGCCAACACACTACCTTCTAGACTACGGCGTCTTCTTTTTGGAGGGGGAAGTTGCAAGTCGTCTGTATTATCTAAAATTGCTTTACCAAATCTAAAATTCCTCCATCACTGTTGTGGCCTAGTGCTCCAATGTCGACAAGTATAAATTTGTAGTCTGCATCAGCTACCGCCATTATAACAATGCTATGCGAGTGCTTGTAATTAAAAGTGAGAGAATTGTGATTTGGAAATTCCTTTATTGAAATAAATATATAATAATTATAAAAATATGTTATAAAACAATAATGAAAATTTTAGTACCTGTATAACAACATGTTTGCCATCTATGGCTCCCAAGCAGTTGGGGAAACTCCAGCGATTGCCAAAACTTAAGACAATGTCTTCCCACATTGCTCTTGATGGGTTTGGAAAGACAAATTGCATTTTCTTCCATATTAAATTGGTTGTTTACCTTATAGTACTACTGGTAGTTGACTTACCAACTCTAAAGCCATAATATCCGACAGATTTCATGGAATCGCCACTAGCTAAATACCTAAAAATACAAAATTAAATATAATTTTTTTAATTATTTAGATTATTACTTACCTTAAAGCAAAGAATATGGATATAAAGAATGCGCATCATGTAGAAGCAAAATTTCTTATGGCGGGTCGCAACATCACGACCCGCTCTCACCAAATTTTATTTAAAAATCATTTCTGGATGAGGGGAGAGGAAGACAGAAGAAAAATGAACACAAATAAAGAGCGTAACAATGTGTTGCTCTCATCGTACGTATGTACATGTGTATGTATTCTTGTGTTTTTTTGATTTAGTTGTCGATCAGACTGCGACAAGAATAAATGTGCTGCGGATGCTTTATCATTTTATTTCAGAATAACACTCGAAGAATATTTTGTGTTAAAAATGTTCTATGTCATTAGCTGGGCATATTTTATTTTGTCCCACAGTATATTTTTTTAAATGCTTTGGAATGCTCGTTTTTTTTTCCTTTAATAAAAAATGGTTTTTTATTCTTTTTATTTTTATTTATCTAAAAAACATGGCCTAATTTTTAAGCCAAAGATGGATAGCTTTATGTTCTTTTAATAATAAAATCAATGTTTTATTTTAGTTTTATTTATCCAAAATTATTAAGCCAAATATAGACAGCTTTACATACGTATGTTGATGAAATGAAAATAAAAATATAGTATATTACTAACACTTTTATATGGCTGTAAATAAATAAATTCTCTCAACTTATTTTCTCTCTCTCACTCACTAATCCTAACCATAGGCATGTTTAACCTAGAGGAAAATTGTTAGTAATAATGTCAAGCCTACTTATTAACCCAATGATATGTATATGTGATCGGAAAATATAGAAAAATTGTACTGCACTAAGACACTATGACACCGTATTTAACTTGGCAAGTATTCTTCCAAAAATCGAAATCATTTCTCATTGATATTAGTGAATACTACTGTGATATTTCTTTGGGTGTATCATTAAAGTCTGAAAAAAGCGACATGAACCTTCTTCTTTAAAAACTGACAAGATTTTTACGCTCTTTTTAACGAACATTCTTGATGTTCGTGTCCTATGTGTGTAAAAAGCCGAAGATGTTCTTACCCTGAGGGTCATTGGTGCCAGAAAAATAAATACAAAAGTGGTCAAACAACAAAAACGCACGATGAGAACAACGCATGATGAGAACAACGCATTGTTACGCTCTTGGTTTCTGTAACCTTCCCTTCTATCTTTCCCCCCGCGTCATTAAATATTTTTGAAAAATATTCCAAAATATGTTAAAATGCGCATTCTTTATACTTTATTTTCTTTGCTTAAAGTTAAGGAAAGCCTTTCTGACGGAGTAATATATTCGTGTTGGTGAACAGGCATATCTTTCCAGAAGTTTATCGAAAGTCCCGGGGTCCATGCGATGAAAGTTTATAAATGAATCTACGTCATTTAAACGCATTTCAGAAACTAGTGAGTGAAAATACCCTTTGGTATCTCTATGTTTCAAAAGTGGTTTTACAGCCGTCCTCTTGTTTATTTTTGCTTTTCGTTTTTCATAAATATATTTTGCAAGTGATTTTACTTTGATCACTTGAATGGCGAACAAGAGTAGTAAATGATTTATATCCATTTTATCGATCGCAGAACAAGATGTTTTTATTCTTACCAAACAATTCACCACAAATACTGTTTATTTTTTGTTATAAATATTAATTTTTTATTTCTTTATTTCGACACAAATATAATTAACTTTCTTAAGGTTATGCACATATGTATTTACGTCATTTTCAATTAAATATGGCAGCACTGTTTTTACGAACAAAGTTTCTGAAATGTGTGAATCATGTTGCAGAAAACTCTCAGTAAACAAGAAATTTCTCCGAACCAAAAATGTTTCAGAAACTTGTGGGTGAACCCGGCCTCAGAAATGCAAGTACCCATGCAATCATTTCAGCATGCAGGGTATGGAAGAGAATCAAAATACTCGTATTGATAGCGAACAAATTACAAAAGAAGCGAAAGAGAAAATAAATTTATACGATACTCTATTATCGAGCAAGTATACGTACGTATCTGTAGTTCCACAAAACAAAGCACAAGAAAAAAAATTGGGAAAGACATTAAGAGAGGAAACAACATTTTCCACGGAATACGATTGATAACTGCATTGCTCTGCATTCTTTATCCAGCGATTTTTCTATGTACCATAGAATTGGCATTTCTACAGATATGGATGTGAAATTCATATGTATGAATGTTTATACATACATGTAAAAACAAACTTTCAGAAATACATGTGTACATAAATTCATCCCAATTTTTTCTTAGAAAGAAGCCTAAACATAGCAAAATATTTCCAAAATATTTCCATGTGCCGTTAAGACCGAACACAGAAAAAGTGTGCTTTAAAAGAAGGCAAAAAAAAAAATTTTAATTTTGCGACAATTGAAAAGAACGCATTTATTTTTATAAGAATTGTATTTACAAAACGACAAAACGACCAGCACTTATTATTTTAAGACTCAGTAAGCTGTTCAACAACTTTCATAATTTTCAATTCGTTTCTCAACTATCCTACATATGTACATAACATACATACATAATTGGCCATTACAACTTTTCAATCAGGAATGCTTACTGTGGTAGTATTGCAGTCTTTTAATGCAAATGTAGGATATGGCACTGTAATATAATATTTGCACAGTTGTAGTTTGGTTTTTAATTTTTTATTCATAATAACCAGAAAACTCATGACAAAATGATGCATAATTAAATAAAAGATACTTAAACAGTGAGACTAATCGAAATGATACCAAGAAAATTCTAATTTAATAATTTGATATACAATTGATTAAAGTTTAATCTCTTTCCAAAGATTACACTGTCGACTTGAGCATGTGATTGGAATACTTTCACATTTTCAATGCATACCATACATACACTTTAGAGGACAAGAAAAGTAAAATATTTTTAATATTCAAAATATTTGAAGTCTTTGGAATATTATCCTCTCCTTCTAAGTGTTGAAGGTCTGTTTATAAAGGTGTAGGTGTAGGTGCTTCTGTAAAATCGTTCTATCAAATTTTAAGCATGTGGCCCATTTGCCACTGTACTGCAATGACTGCTATGAGTTTCATAAGATAAATTCTTGTTAGATTATACAGAAATTTTATTCTGCGTATAACCCTAGCGGGACAGATTAGTTAGGTCTTTATACTAAGCAGTTCATTTTTTGATCTAAATACATAGTACATACATACGGGCAATTTCGTGTCAAGTGACCCAATTTTTAAAATCGATGTCTTCCGATTTGGATGAAATTTGCACCAAGTTTAGTACTAGGATACACTAGTACTAGGTACAAGGATAGTAGGCCAATATTATTTCAATATTTTATTTATTACTTATAATACTAAATAACAATAATAATAAAAAATTTAATAAAATTAATATATAAATTTTGAAATTGCCAATATTTCGTCCTTGTTATCTATTGCATTCATTTTCTGCCTTTTTTGTCAATCCTTTCTTGGAGTTACTAGGTTCAGCTGCTGATTAGCTGCTGCTTTCTTTTTTGGCTTTGGAAAGAAATCGCATTGAGTAGATGCAGAAAACTTTTTCAACTGGAGTCTTCCATCGATAAATGGTATAAAAGCATGGTATTGAGCTGTACCATCAATTGTTACAGCAGCGTCGAATCTACTCTTCAATGTTTTTAATGTTTCCTCATGATCATCTTTGCTACTAAAAACTATTTCAGTTTCTTTACAATGGAATAAAGCGTTCGCATATAAGATGCGACCTTGATGAGAGCACTGCTGCATTTCTTTTGAGATTTGCTCCTATGCCATCACATGCTCCTTTGCCGTGTGCATTTGGATGAAAATGCCATTCAGCTGGAATTCCAAAATCTTTTTCGTGAGCTATAAGATTTGCGAAGCTATTTTTGTTTTTAAAAATAGTATATCTTCTCCATTATAAATTTAGATTTTAGATAATTAGATTTTAGATAATAAATAGGTTCTTCTGAAAAGTTAGAACAACCATCATCTCCTGCAGAACTGTCATCATTTTCAGAATTGATTTTGTTCTCATCTGGAATAACCGCTAATGTGTTCATCTTTTCCATCATTTTCCTGCACGATCCACAAATTAGCAAACGTTTTGAAAGCGTTGGGAATTTTTTCAATAAGTTGTCGGAAATATTTCGCATATCTGATAATCTGTGCTTATTTTTGTTTAAGGGATTACAACAAAAAGAAGTCAACATTTCCTTTTTGGAAGCGGAAGCCATTGTGAAGATTAATTATGTAAGTAATTAGTAAATAACGCACGTCCAAACTTTAACACTGTTTATAAAAAACTAATTTCCGAATGTCTTTAGAATGCAAATAAATACTTTTTTAAGATCATTTAGGTAGTACGTTTTTATGCCAAATATTGAAAAATCTTATT
Source organism: Sarcophaga variegata (assembly GCA_932273835.1). Taxonomy (NCBI): domain Eukaryota; kingdom Metazoa; phylum Arthropoda; class Insecta; order Diptera; family Sarcophagidae; genus Sarcophaga; species Sarcophaga variegata. The sequence continues at coordinate 55,164,227 of OW026362.1, read as the reverse complement.
CTTGAGTTAAAAAATCATTTTTGTGATAGATATCCCACTCGCATCCCATTAAGCAATTATAAAGGCCTTAAGGCCTTGCATAAGCTTTCTTTTGAGCAAATAAAAAGGCCCATTTTGAAAAAAAAAATTAAAAAATAAAAATTAATTTAAAATAAAAAATTATATTTGTAAAGATTGAAGAAATAGCTATCCAATATCCTTTGGAAAATTTTTGCTAGGACCAATAGGTGAAAAGTTACACACATTTAAAAAAAAACTATATGACCAAAATGTCCAACTTTGACCCCCTCTAACTCCGGCAGTTCTTGACTGATAGAGCTGAAAATTTATAGTACTAACCAAATCGGAAGACATCGATTTTAAAAATTGGGTCACTTGGCACGAAATTGCCCATACATAATTGGTCATTGCGAACTTTCATTCAGGATTACGACCTAGCTTCTCACACCACTTATGTTTTTTCCACATGAGTGGCGGAATCTACAGTTTAAAGTCGATTCCGAACGACATATTCTGAGAAACTTTTTGCCAGAAATCTGCTGAGAGGAAGTCACCGAAGAAATATTTTTTCATATTTCGTTTTGATGTCTGACCTGAGGTTTGAACCGTGGCCTTACGTCTAATAAGCCAACACACTACCCACTAGACTACGGCGACTTCATATATTTTTTATCTAACTTTTGCAAATGAGTTAAGTCTGTTTGGGATCATTAGTTTATTCCACCCAAATGAAAACTTTGTTAGCCATGTTGTTACATTCAATATTTCCACGTTCAAGATTAAACATACTCTAGAGGCAGAAGGAACTCTTAATTACTTACTTACTTACGGTACTTACTTTATTAGTTAAGATTACAACCTAGCCTCTCACATCATTCATGTTGTATGTGTTAATTTTATACAAGAGTGGAGCGATCTAAAGTCGACTCCGAACAACAGATTTTTGAGAAACTTTTCATGGCTATTTTATTATCGGCAAGGAGAAGAGAGGAGATATTTATTCATGTTTCGTTTAGGTCGAAACGTCTGAGCCTGAGGTTTGAATCGTAGCCTTACATCTAATAAGCCAACATAATACTTACTAGACTGCGGCAACAGCTATAGCTTATTGCAGTTCAGAAAAGTGTATAATTTTCTTATTTAATTGAGTAAAGAATGCTGCTGATAAAATCTAAGAATGAAATTCATAATAATATACAGAGAAGTTAATGTGCTTAAAAAAAATTTTGTCAATCAAACACAAATCATTGTCATGCATATTATTATCCAATCATTTCTCGAATCATGGTCGTTGGAACCATTATACTTTTCAAGTTTTGAAAGAATAATAGAAGTGTCATGGTTTTCTCACATTTCCTTCCAAGACTATCTGCCTGTAAACGAAATCTGACAACAGGACTGCTTATAAAGTAGACTGATATTTGACATACTGCTGTTCCGGAAAATTTGGCAGAAAATTATCACAAAGAATATTTAGTTGTGATAATCGACAACAGGTTGAAATTCAAGGAACAAATGAAATTCGTCAGCAAGACTCAGGAAGCTCTGGCAACGATAGCGCCAAATATTGGATGAAAGCTGTTAAAGAGGTGAACAATATCGATTATTATAAAGCCATTAAGGTTATATTCTTGTACAATTTGTCCGATTTATCTGTGTGAAGACAAAGGTAACACTGAACTCCTATTTTGGATATGACGGATCCTTACTTTAATCACACTGTGTGGATGAAGATAAAAATGCAGAACGTAGATGGCCCTATGAGATAGATGCCAGTCTATACCCGCTTGTCGGCAAAATTTTTAATTCTAAAGGAAGCGAATGCTGTTACTGTGCAGATCCCGGCAAGGAAGGGCCATACATGGTTATGTTGTTTGTATAGGGTCTGTTTTAAGTACAACGTCTATTTAAAGTTTAATGAAAGAATTTTAAAATAGGGCTAAGCAGAGTAATAAGTGAGTGTAAGAATCTTTTGAGATTAGTTTAAAGTTCGAAATTGTTTTCATTTTAAATGGAAATTTGTTGATAGTTTTTCTTCTAAATGTTTATTCTCTAAAAAATCTTACATATTTAGAGTTATTTAATTTTTTGTATGTCTTGGAACACTTAAAATTTTCAACTTCAATATCCTTTCTATTTTTATTGTTCTAATAACACAATACCATGTTTTAACAGTATCCTTTTCCAAACTCATTGTACAATCATCAAACGGTATAAGTAGGGCACTAGATAAACGCTTGTTTTTATTTTTACACTTCCTTCCGGATTTTTTATGTTACGTTTGTTTATTTTACTAAAATTATATCAAATATCACTATAAAAGTTGAGCTTTTAACATTTGCCGTGAAATTAGAAATAAAACAAAAATGATATCAGAATTCTGTTTCTTAGCAAACACTTTTCCAATGTGGTAAGGAACTTGTTAAAAAACAAAAATCATTAAAATCTGTTAAATTTTTGGTGGACTGAAAGTGTATATTGTAAGTTGATATTTTATTTGGCGTCATAAAAAATTTAAAAATTTCCTGTTATTTTATGAATGTTATCAGTAAATATTTTATTTCATTAAACATAATAAAAAACGAAATAATTCATGTTTCCAAAAACCAAATTATAAGTTTTTAATGATTTTGCCTGATCCTCATTGATAGTTTAATTTCGTTAAATATCTCTGAGTGTTCACAAATGTATGACTTTATGCATTTTTGTGACAAAACTGTTAGGAGTGGTTCTAGAATCTTAGACATTTAACGCTGGCACTAAGCGTTTATTTGATCAAATTAATAAAAAAAAAACCAATCCTAAAAAGTCATCAGTAAAAATATACTAAGACTTCTGAGTTGTATCAAAATGTTTGTAAGTTTTCTTTTAAAAATATTTACGTTTTTTTTTTTTGTTTAAAATATTACTTTTCAAAACAAGTTACAGACTTTCTTTAAGCAGACAGGATCAATAAGTTAAAAAAAAACTCTAACTCTACAATGCCTTATTCGAAGAAACGTGTAGGTTCGAATACTGTACTAGCGTTCGTCCTGAAGCATTTTGTTCTAGTACGTTTTATTGAAGCCTTCGTCAAGCTTTAACAGTAGTTTTTGAAGCACAGTAAAGGAGGGAAGCAAAGTAGTAGTAAAGTCCCTGAATGTAGACAACTTGGCGACCTCCAGAAGGATCCTTGTCTTACAGTATGATTGTTGGCATGAAGCTTCAGTATGGACTCTGGGTGGCGTACTGGCACCCGCTACATTGATAACTAATGAGTGCGGGGCATACCTATGCCCTGGTCTTTAAATTTGAAGTGTGCGATGGGCTTAGAACCTAACAAGTAAAACTCTATCTAATGTAAACAAAAAAAAAAAAAGCTTCTATAAAAATCCCCTCTAAAAAGACAGCCACGACAAACGTTTAATGCACTACGATTTATGGCTGGACAAATGGATTCTCCATGGGTAGACGCTTCCGCCGAACTGACGGATATCATCATGAAATGTAGGAATGACATCACTGCATACATAATTGGTCATTACAGACTTTCATCCAGAATTACAACCTAACTTCTCACATCACTTATGTTGTATGGTCTAATTTTTTATACAAGTGTGGCAGGACCTACAGTCTAAAGTCGACTCCGTAAAAATTTTTTTTTACTTACTCCCTGAGTTTTTGCCAGAATTCTACAAAGAGGAAGTCGTCGAAGAAATATTTTTTTGCACATTTCGTTTTGATGTCTGACCTGATGTTGAATCGTGGCGTTACGTCTAATATGCCATCACACCACCTGCTAGACTTCGGCGACTTCCTTGTCCTTACAATGATGTTAAATATTATACCTACTTCAGATATTTCCTTTCTTCCTAGAGTACAAAATAGTAGCCTACATACATACATACATAATTGGTCATTACAACCCTCCAGTCAGAATTACGACCTAGTTTCTCACACCACTTATATTGTGTTTGTGAATTTTCGTCGTCGATTCCGAACGACAAATTTTTGAGAAACTTTTCATGGCAATTTTATTTGTTTTCAGAGTTTTTGCCAGAAATCTGCTGAGAGGAAGTCGCCGAAGAAACCCTGGCTTTATGTCTAATAAGCCAACACACTACCCACTAGACTACGGCGACTTCGTGTGCATACAATTATCCATACAACAAATTGGTGGCAACTATTTCCCATGTTTGTTCACTTTATACAAAATTTTATTCGCGCCTTTAAAATTGTGTTAAGTCTGATTTTTTGTTTTTGTTGCTATCAAAATTACAATTACATGCATACATATGTAAATATTTAAAGAATATAAAAATATGCAATAACACGTAAAGTTCATAAAGTTTTATTTTATCTCTTGCCCATGCATAGGATATTAAATTAAAATAAGTTAAATACAGTATACAACGAGGTAACCAAGCAATGTACAAAATATACGTTCGCAGGTCTAGGTGTTCTTTGCTATCAACGACCTAAAATTAATGCAATATGTATTCGAAAAGAGAATACTAAATCGTCTCTTTGAGGAGAAAAAAAAACTAAAATAAAATAAAAAAAACAAATATTGGACGAATAATTTTTATTGGTTGAGTTCGGTCATCATCGACCTTTGTTTGATGTAACAATCCGTTCACATAATTGAATATAAGAAAAATATCTTTCTTTTATAAGCAACAGAATAATTCAATGGATTCGTTGTTATTAATTTGAGTTCTGTTACAGAGCCTTCTAGTCAAGTAAAAACTATTTTCTAGAATACAATTGCAGTTTTTCTAATGATCATTTTTGCATGAGTCACTTAGTTTCTCAAATAAAACATAAACATTCACTGGTACATCCGTTTCATTGCTTTTGTAAAAACTTGTCAGCTTAACTTCGTTAAAAAACAAGAATTTCAAACTTTTTATTATGAAATGTTGCTTAGCATCCTCTGTTAAGGGCTTCCTATCTTTAAATTTAAATAGAAAATTTGTGAAGGATATAATCGAAATTTATTTGCGTTTGAAAGACCTGTTGATGCCATTATTTGTAGAACAGAACATCACTCAAACGTTTGTCACGGCTTCTCTTGGTGGAACGCATCCAAATTGGACTCTGGCTTATAAATCAAGCTAAATTTGACACACTTGTGTTTATTGGCTTATTCACATACATTGCGACTTAAGAAAAAGTCTAACAACGTCAAATCACATCTCTGTGGCTAGTTGATATCACCTTCAAGTGAGATGATCATGCCATCAAATCACTTGTGCAGAACATCCAATACATTTGCCTGTGTTTCACGTACCGTCATCCTGTTGAATTCTCAAAATCATTCAATTCATGCCAAAAGAAGTTACAATCCAACGATCAGTCCAAATTTCATCCGCTAGCCCAAAATCCATACAAAAAAGTGACTTTTTTGGGATACATTTGCTGATCTTGGATATCATGTAATTGGTATCATCCCAAATCTGACAATTTTGTTTGTTAACGGTTAACGGCATTTAATTAGAAATGGATCCCATAGCTGAAGATAATTTTTCAATGAAAATTTTGGCCAGTTGCCAACGAGTCCAAACCTAATTCAGAGATAGTTGTTTACTTTGCCATATAAAAGGCAAGGCAAAGCAGGCGACGGAGTTAGTGAAGTTCAGTCAGTCAGCGTGAAGACACGGTGCGTTTGAAGAGAATATCGTGGTTTGAAGATCTTTGCTACAAAGATCTTTCGAATAATTGTCTACTAATTGCTATTGTTTATGCAAAGAGTGTAAACAAAAGAATAACAAAGAAAAGCAATTGTTGTTGTTTAAATCAAGTTGTGAACAGTGACAAACAGAATGGTACGAATAATAAAGAATTTAATTAAAAGTAAACACAAATGTATTTTTATTTTATTTGCAATCTACGAGCTTATATTTTAAACGTTTTCAAAAGGTAAAAACGTAACAATATATACATGTAACAAAAACAAAAGTATAATTACAAAATATTTAATGTATTTATCCAGTTTTATTAATTTAAATAGTTTATTTTAACAATTCATTTGTTTGAATAATTTTTGTAAATAACGCCGAAAGTATTAATAAATTTTAAAAGGTTTAATGAATTTTGAAAAGCGAAATAGAAAATAGAAATTAAGATTCGATTAACACATAATTAGCGACTACAGCTTAGCGACTGATCGACTGAAAACTCAACTGACAACTGCTGCTGCATTACTGACTGACTCTCACTGGATATTACATACAACTGCTATTTTGGCAACTCGACATCTTTACACCTGATACTCGGTTTACACCCGGCCATCCTGCTCTTCATCTGACCCAGATGATAAGAAATCATTATTGTTTTCGGCGAATTTCCACAATTTCATGTTGTCGCAGCTTGAAGAAGTTTCCTTAGGCACCTCAACATCTCCTACTTTCTCCAAATCATAGCGATTATTTCTTTTGACCTTGGTGACCTTATATGGTCCTAAAAATTCACTGGCAAGCTTTTTCCCGGCAATAAACTGCGTGCGTTTAACAGCAACTAAGTCATTAATTTTATAGTCGTTTTGCTGTTTACATTTTTTTTCGTAATATTTCTTATACTGCTGCTGGGCGTTGGCTATTTGTTGCTTAACATCTGCTCGCAAGGCTTCTCTCTCTTTTTGAAAACCAGTTATAAGCTCTTCTTCCAAAAGTTTGAGCACGTTGTCGTTAACGTCCGAATTCATCTTAACACCAAACATTACTTCAAAAGGAGATGATTTTGTCGTACTGTGAACACAGGAATTTATGGCTTTTTGTACTTGACCAACGTATTTGTACCATTTTGAAGTATCTTCCGACGACAGCTTAGCAATAATTGAAATTATGGAACGGTTGACTCTTTCTATTTGACCATTTGCACGAGCAACACCAGTAGTAATTAACACATGTCCTATATTGTTTTCCTTACAAAACTCTGCAAACATATTTGACGTAAATGCTGGACCTTTATCACTTATTATCCGACATGGAAAACCAAAGACGTCCGACCAGATTTTAAGATTCTTTACCACCTCTTCAACACCTGTAGACTTAGTTGGAAACAGCCATACAAATTTCGAAAATCTATCAACTGCAGCAAAGATATATTTATAAAGTTTCGTTGTTGCATCCATTGGACCTAAATGATCCACATGAAGTGTATGTAATGGTACTTCCCCTTTAGCGATACAATTTAAGAAGCCTTCGCGCTTTCCAAGCTTCTTGTTGTGTATTATACACTTAATACAGTTGGCTATTACCTGGTTAACTTTTTTCTCCAAATGTGGTATAAAAAACTGTTGTTGAACGCGATGCATAGTCTTCTGGACTGAAAAGTGACCTTGCTCATGCGCGCTTTTAATAATTTCAAACTCCAACTGCTTGGGTACTAGAAGTAGATCATTTCCATCAATACTTTTATATATTAAGCTACCTTTTCTTCTATAATCATTGTATGGACCGGAATTAAGTATTATAGAAATAGCCTTTATACCTTCATCTTCCTGCTGAAGTTTTCCAATTCTTGCAGAGATGTCTGATATAACAAAAATATCAACAGGGTAACAACTAAGCGCGTCTACATGTTGTAATCTACTTCCAGATCGGTGTTCAACGGTATATGTAAAATCCTGAATATACATCACCCACTGCGCTACATCTCTGGGTAATCAATTTAAATTGTATGCCAAGAAGATAGTGACGAAACTTTTTTAGAGCAAGATACGCAGCCTTAACTTCTAATATATAACTATGTTGTTTTTCTTCTTGCGGAGAAGTTTTCTTACTCCAAAAGTAGACTGGATGTAATTGACTGTTGTGATTCTGTAGAAGTGCTGCACCAAAACCATATTTGGAAGCATCTGTGTGCAACTCAGTTGCTGCTGACCTGTCATATATTTTAAGCAATGGTTACTTTACTAGAGCCATCTTCAACTCTTGAAACGCCTTCAATTCATCTGGACCTATTGAAAATTTTTGAACTTTTCTGAGCAAATTCGTCAATGGTCGAGCAATATGAGCATAACCTTGAATAAACCGTCGAAAGTACCCTGTTACTCCCAAAAACGATTGCACATCTCTGACGGTTTTCAGCAGGGGAAACTTTTCAATTGCTTTTGTTTTATCTTTGCCTGGCCAAATCATTCCACCTTGAACTGTATGTCCTAAAAAATCTATTTTAGACTGAGGAAATGAACATTTTGACCATTTTATTTTTAAATTAAAACGTGCAGACTGATCTAAAACCATTTTCATTTTAGAAAGGCAACTTTCAGCAGTTTCGGCAAAGATAACGATGTCGTCCATATATAGCTCCATGACATTTTTATTTACAAGTGGTTGAAAAATATGAGTGACGTACCTTATAAAGTTAGCAGGCGAGTTACAAAAACCAAAGGGTGCTTTATTGAATTCAAACAAACCTTCTTTTGTTACGAATGCAGTAAAATGTTTACACGACTCCTCAATAGGTACGTGGAAAAAGCCATTTTCCAAATCCATTACTGTGAAAAATTTTGCGTTTTGTAGCTTCTCTAATACTTCGTCAATCAGGGGCACTGGAAAGCAGTCCTTCAACACCATACTATTTAATTGACGGAAGTCGACGCAGACTCTGTATTCACCAGTCTTCTTCTTAACTACCACAACTCTACTTGCCACCGGCGAAGTTGATTTTCTAACAGTACAATTCGCTAACCATTCTTCTACCTGATTTCTTACAGCTTCCTGTTCGTTAATCGGCAACCTTGATGGTGAATGACGAAACGGCTTTAATTCTCCATCTGGTATAATTTTCATCACTACCGGCGAGCTTTCTAAAACTATTGACGGCTTATAGCTGGAAACTAATTCATAGACCACCTCTCTGTACTTCGGCGGAACGTCTAATTCAGCAGCTGTTATATTGTAGACCGATATATCGTCACCATGTTGTATATTACGTTGATATTCGAATTTATAACCGCTTTCGTCCGAAAAAAAATTTAAACTTTTTAATAAAATCATAACCAAGAAGCGCGTTAAATTTTACTGCATTGTCTGGTACTACAAGGAAATTGTGATTTGTTTTAACAGAATCGGCACACACTGCCCCGTTTATGCAACCAAGCGGCTCCTTGGAAAAATTTCCAAGACCAAACAATAAAGATGTACTTTGTTTTAACTTAATATGCCCGAACTTTTGTCTATATATACTTTCTTTCATTAGGGTTACATCTGACCCTGTATCAATTAAACAGTCTATTTTTTATTTTCAAAATGTTTTGTCTTTAAACGTTTTTTATCTATTACTATTCTAACATTTTCATTTACGTTTTCTTTTTTATTTTTATGAAAACAATTTTTAGAAATATGACCCGTCTTGTTACAGATAAAACACTTAGTTTGTTCTCTACAGTCTTTTCTTTTATGATCAGCTGATCCACAATTAAAGCAATGATCTTTTTTAACATAAAGCTTGTTTTCATTTCTTTTGTAAACCCTGCCACTATATGTAGGTTCATATGATTTCATGGTACGTTCATACAATGAATATTGTTCACGAAGATCACTATACGATTTTGAACTATATAAAGCATATTTCAGTTCAGGCTTTATTTGTAGCCCATCAACAATATACCGTATTACCGAAATGTCTTCTACGTCACCGACTGCCGCTATTTTTCGCATATGTAAAATATATTCATGAAACGTTTCACTTTCAAACTTCTTCCGATTTGACAATTGTTTATGAATTTCCGCGCTACTGTACGTTTTACGAAATTCTTGTGTTAAAATTCTCTTTAAAGTGGTGTAATCACAAACACTCACGGCTTCTAAAAACAATTTAGCAGCTCCAGTCATTTTGTTCCTAGCATGAACATATTTTTGTTTATCATTTAGTTCATATGCCTCAGCATTTTTGTCGAAATTTTCAAACCACTTTTCGACACTCATCGTTACACCATCAAAATCAGGAACAACTTTACTGAAATATTCAATCGAAACATTTGTTTTGTTTTTCTCATCTTCTTCCTTTTGCATTAAAAGTCTTATTAGTTCATTTAACTCGCCTTTTTCACAGCTCATATTTTCTTCTTTTTTTGACATTTTTACTAATTCAACGTTATTTTTTGCTTCAACTATATTATTTTTATCGTCTATTTCTTTTTGCCTTATATATTTTGCATACGCTCTTGTGTTATGTGTTCGTGACGTCACTAATTTTTGTTTCTTTGCATTTGCTCTCATTTAACAACTGATCAAAAATGTTTAAAATTTTGTTTTTCGTCCATAAAATAAATGCACTTAACTTTAAATAAAATTTGTTGTTACAGTTAACGGTTTTTTTTTTCTCGAAGGTTGAGCCCCCAAATGTAAGAATATTTATCCAGTTTTATTAATTTAAATAGTTTATTTTAACAATTCATTTGTTTGAATAATTTTTGTAAATAACGCCGAAAATATTATTAAATTTTAAAAGGTTTAATGAATTTTAAAAAGAGAAATAGAAAATAGAAATTAAGATTCGATTAACACACAATTAGCGACTACAGCTTAGCGACTGATCGACTTGAAAACTCAACTGACAACTGGTGCTGCATTACTGACTGGATATTACATACAACTGCTATTTTGGCAACTCGACATCTTTACACCTGATACTCGGTTTACATGTATACGTATACATTATTTTTGAATTGCATTGCGTTGCCCGTTAATTGTAAGCTATGTGGTAGAGAGTCTCAATAACGTCCAGCACTAGTTAAGAAATGTCAATCAGAGTTTAAAAACCGATGTCGAGTACAAATCAGCGTGTTTTCAAGCACAGTATTTGCAAATCGCGGTCGTCTATACAAGTAATCGATTTTTTTTTTGCAAATAATTTTATGCAGCATAATAAGTGTACGCACTTTTAAGCAGGGTTTCAAAAGATACACCATACAAAGGCCTCGTTTATGCTCATCATATCTTTTTATTCCATAAACATATCGCTAAAGGGCATTGTACACTACATTAAGGCGACCAGACGTATAATAACTTTGGCTAATAGTTCACGAATGTTAAGCAGAGTTAAATGTTGAATTGTATATTGTATCCGCAACATAGCAATCGTAGATCCCATTACTGCAGTTATGTGTGTATTTCATTGAAGCTCTTTGTTAAAAATACTTTGTTAATCTTTGTTAATACCAAGATTTTTAGCTGATATTATTATTTTAGAACTTCGTTTAATTCTCATTGTGTTTTTGCTTTATGTGTTTATAATCAATATTTTAGATTCAATCTCTTAGAATTGCTTAATGTATCCATTCTGTGTTAATAATTTGTATGTATTTATATTGAGTTCCATACTGGAACATGAGACTTAAGTCTTAAGTACATGTGAAATATATGCCATTCAGTTCTTCAATTAAGAGTATCAAATGATAAATTGCTAACTTTTGTATTTTAGTTTTCCCTTTTTTCAACCTGGTGGAAAAGAAACTCACAAAATTGTTTCAGCTCCTTCTTTAAGCTTTAAGTAATTCCTTTTTCCAAAACTAAAGACCAAAATAAAACTAAGAATAAGGAAACCATAAAAAAATCATGTATTAAACTTTTATAATCATTTTTAAGAAAGAAAGTTTCTTATTTAAAATGTTCTTTTTGGGCCTATCGTTAATAGTGATAAATTACTATCACATATACGTATGTATGTATATACTTCATTCTGTATTATATGACTTTTCCTTTCATTTGAATAATTTATTAGGTACATATGCCTACAGTGGTGGTGTTATAATTAACACATCCACACATCTATACTAGCTTTTACTTGCAACAAACAAAGATGAAATACTTTTTCAAAATTTATTTAAAGGCGGTTAAACGTTCTATGGGGTATAATTAAGTGATGTATGGGGTAAAGAAAACTTCAATAATAGAATTTAACAATAACAATGACACTTTAACTCATAAAATTAAAAATTACTTGGTCATGTGATTATCACACCCCCATTAAAGATGGATCAAATCGTCATTTGGATTTAATTCCTTTTAATATTTTGTGGAGGCACTTCTTCTCTTTAATAATAAATTGAGAATTTCCAGGCAAACTTTCAATAAGTCTTTGACATGTTGCATATTGTATGTCATTCCATGCCACTTGAAACACTTCCCACAGGTGTTGAACATTTGTTACTTTTTATATTCAAATTGTGTCTCAATTTCGTTCCATGAATAGGATTGGAATCAGGACTCAATGCTGGCCATTACACAATATTGTTACGAAAATGGAAACGGTGTACCAGCGTTTAACATTAAAACGATAAACAAAAGCAGACTGTTTACGTGAGTATATAAAAAGGCAGGACAAAGCAGGCAACGAGAAGTAAGAATTCAGTCAGTCTTGTGTGAAGACGCGTCGCGTGAGTAGAAAACAGTCGTGGTTTAAAGATCGCCGTTGAAAATATCTACCGAATATTTGTTAGTGCGTACGCGAACAGAAGTGTAAAGAAGAATAATGAATAAAGCAAATTATTGTTGGATTCATCAAGTTGTAAACGGCTGCACACAAAAGTAGTGAGAACAATAAAGAGTTTAATCTAAAACTAAACACATATTTGTTTTTATTTTGTTTGCAATCAAAGAACTCATATTTTAAACGGTTTTAAAAAGGTAAAAACTTAACAATATCAACTTATTGGTCCTCAAATTACATTATACACGCTCGGTGTATTATCATTATCTCTATCATCATTATCGTTGATAGAAATCCATTTTACATAATGATTTCAGTAGCGAAAGGAATCCAATAAATCTACGAAATATGTTTGCTTAAATGTTAATCTGTCAGGGAATCGTTCTTTGCATTCGGACACACGTTCCTAGGTTTAATTGCCTTCAAAGTATAGCGTGGATTTAAATGCTGCTTCGGTGGAAGACACACGTTGTTCTTTGAATTGGAGTCAAATCGATTTAGATTAGAATTTAGATTTAGCACTTGTAAAACTGTTTTCTCTGAATAATTTTAGATTATTTCTTTATATTTTAGCTAAAAAGAGACAACACTCAAAATTATTTTTGGATACCACTGGTTGGAGTTGCGCAACTGATGATTTTTGTTAAAATTAACTCGTTCCACCATAACAAGTTTCTGCATTTCTGACCACATTATGAAGGAATTCTTCTTCGCACTAGTAATTATTAGACGATCTGCGATACTAGACTTCTATTCTTTTTTGTACACAATTATTGTAATTTTCCAAAACTTAGGTGTAAAGAAGGCTTTTTTACCCATTTTAACAAAAAATATTTTTTTTTCTAAGAAATCACGTAAATGTAATGTAATCAATACGTAACCATGTAATCTAGTTCAATTTTTTTATATCACTGTCCCGACGAAAAAAGAAAGTTAATTTAAAAATTGTTGTTGACGACAATATTTATTTAATAGGTTTTAATACCAGACTGTAAATTATTTTACACAGAATGTGACAAGAAAATTAATCACTTTTAGAATGACATATTCAATACAAACTTTTTATTGGATGGGAGTGCTATGTCACCACTGTACATAAACCTAAACAACCGTCCATTACGAAAAGTATAAAAACCTAAAATTTTCTGTTTCTGTGTAAAATACAATTAAGAATTTACATCACCACAAATCAATTTATCAAGATTGAATCACTAGAGCTTTATACGAAATATTTTATTTTGATGACCAAAGGAATGGAAAAATTATATATTGAGAAAGTAAAATTTAAATGAAAAATATAACTCAGCTGTTAGGCTCTTTAAATAATAACTACGGTAATTTGTGTCCGATTTGATCACACGAAAGGTCAATCTCTTCACAAGATAATGCACTTTCAGAATGTCGTCACTTATTTTATATAAATATTGTTACGCAAATCGAAACGACCTAATATCGTTTAACAACAAAAACGATAAACAAAAGCCACACGATACAAATACACAAACACTAAGAATACAATGAATATGTTGATTATCTAAAGCTGTACACACACATATGTACGACGAACCTGGTTGCGGCTGGTACCAACAACAACATGTATGTGATATAAAGGCTTATAAACATAAGAAAAGTACACAAACAACAATGTATTAGCAATAGAGCTCTCGAGAAGACGAGAACTTCAAGAATGTCGTTAGACTGGTTGTATCGGACTATAAAAGTGCTAGACAAAGCAGGCAGCAGTCAGTAAGAATTCAGTCAGCCTTGTGTGAAGTTGCGTGTGAACAAAATAAGTCGTGTTTGTAAAGGTCCAGTGAATACTTGTGTCAACTAGTAAAGTGAATAAACAGATTATTATTGTTGCATCGTTAAGTTGTATACGGTGGCACACAAAAGTAGTGTAAAGAATAAAGAGTTTAACTGAAATAAAATTTACACATATTTGTTTTTACTTTGTTTGCAATTAACGAACTCAAATTTAAACGTTTTTAAAAAGGTAAAAACGTAACAATATTTTAATTAAAGTTTGCTACTATTGAACTTGAAAAAAATATGAAAAATGTTTAAAACGATCTTAATGGATAACCACATAAAAGGACTTACTACCCTTAAGTGGCGTTCGCCGGTATCTAGACATAGATTAGTCCTAACTGGTGGATTTTCCTTTCCTCTACTTTCGTGGGATTCAAATAATAATATTTAAATATACACCCATATTATATTAAAAACAAACAAAAAATTCAACTAAAATGAAATAAAAAATTCACTTATTTTATAACACGCTAATTGAAACTGAAGTCTAAAATTAGAAAAACAAGGTGAAAATAGAACTGTATTATTTTCAGTTAGAAAATGAATCCCTAAGTTTTGATAGCATGGCGCAATTAGAAACAAAAGTCGTACCACCTTTAGAACAAAAGGAAATTTAAAAAAAAATTGTAAAAAAAAATTAAAACTAGAACCGAAAACAACGCATCTTCGAACATCTAACGAGGCACAATGAAAATTAGTACTAAGTCAGCAGCGACGCAACTTCGAAAAAATGCAAAACGAAATGATGCAAAGCGAGGTGTGGGTGTATATAATACAAAAATTGCTGAGAATAAAAAATCTATTGTCTTCTCTGTGTCTACATCAATACCCAACACTAAAAGGGAGTAATCGAACTAGCTTCTTACAACACTTATGTTGTGTGTGTTATTTTTATCCATAAGCGGCGGGACATGCAGTTAAAAGTCAATTGCGAACAACAGATTTTTGAGAAACTTTTTCATGGCAATTTTATTTACCCTCAGAATTTTTGTCAGAAATCTGTTGAGAGGAATTCGCCGAAGAAATGTTTTTTCATATTTTGTTTAGTTGGAGATGTCTGACCTGGGTTTTGAAACGAGTCCTTACGGTTACTTACCTCCTAGGCTACGGCAACTTCAATATTTCAATATTTGTTCCCTGTTATTGAAAACGTAGAAAGCTTATAAATAACCTTCACACAGGTCGCCCAAGAGACAGTGCTTAAGTTTAGACTTATAGTAACTGATCTACAGATATTTTAAAGAGAATTCTTGACGTCGAGTGAGTCTCGAACACTAGCATTATGTTTTTAAGCAAGGAATCAAGAATTCTATCTCATTTTCGGAGCAGATCAGCAGCCAGTTCAGCGGACGCCATTGTTGCACGCATTCTAAGCATTTCTTGAATTAATCTAGTCATGTTTGTCGTAAATATGTTTATTAGTTCTACCAGTCTATCCTTTTTAGCTATAGGGGACTTCAGTTGATTGTTCCTTTGTTGAAATTAGTGCTTAAGAATTGGAACAGTTTTATTTTTTACAATAGCATCGTAAGATACATGACATGAAGTGAGATATATTTGAGAATAGTTACCAATATTAGAAGTTATTAATCTGGAGTTATTAATCTGGAGCAGTGCCAGTCTTCTGTACTACGGAGCTTTGAATGCTGCGGTTCTAGCAGTTGCCTCTATTAAATATAAATAAAGCGAGTGAAGACGTTTACAATGATTTTTGATTGTATATACATACACTGTGGAGTTGTAAAATTGTGAAGTTTAATCTTTGCGGAAGTCGGCATAGTCTAATAGGATGTGTGTTGCCATATTAAACGCCACGGTTCAAACACATGATAAAACATCTCAAACAAAATGCCAGTCAGGTATAAAAAGTAACACGCACAACATAAGTGGTGCGAGAAACTAGATCGAAATCTTGACTGAATAGTTGAATAACCAATTATGCAATTACTTGCTCTATTATTATGTATGTATGTAATCTTTGAAGAAAATGAATTCTGCGATAAAACTGATGACGAGTTATTATTAGCGAAAGTGTGGTGTTAAAATTAATGAAATAAGCTTCTTTTATTTCAAATTGCAATCGTATGCTACTTACCTCGGTTAGGTTGGCCATTGCCAACGGAAATTCTTTCCTGATGTTAACCTATCCTCTGTCAATGAGGAGTCCTGCTCCAGCGCTAGACTCATCTGGCTCTTGATGGATAGAAGGCGTATCAACCAGTTACTCGGACTTGGTCGCGGCTTCATCTTAATCACTATTACGCTTACAGGTCATTGTGTTATGGGTAGACACGCGGAAAGGATGCATCTCCCATTTAACGACTTCTGCCGTGGGTGCAGAGCCGCTGAGGAAGAGGAGACTGTTATCCACTTTCTTTGACAATGCCCATCTCTTTCGAGGTGCGGATATAAGTTAATTGGTTCTTCAATTCTTGTCAGCTTGACGGAGCTATCATCTATTGATGTCAAAGCTTCGTTTATCAAACTTTCTAGCTGGTTTTCCAGCGTATGATAGTTGTGCTTTCGATGTGCAACCCTTGGGCTGACCAACTTCTTCCTTTTCCCTGATTTTGGTAGAACTTGGTCAGTACAGAGACTGGGTTCCCCAGTGGCGTCTAAACGGGCCGCTATGAGTGCCCAAGTGAGCTTTTGGTATCACAACTACCACTCCAACCTAACCTATCCCAAAATTGCAATCTTCGGAACTATTGTAGTTGCTTAATTGTGCCATTTAAAAAATAAATTCAATATTAAAATTCTCTCTTGCAGTAATTCCCTAACTATAGTATATGTGTTAAGTACTGGTACTGTAATCAACATTTCTGTTGCTGACGTTGATTTGAAATTATTTAAGAATTTTACTTCGGGTTGAACAAATCGTTATGGTAAGTTTGTCATTGAACGCTTCATTTCGATTCTGTTTCTTTTTTGTAATATCCTGTACCTATTTTCCAATTGTTGCAACAGCAACAATGAGAAGAAAAGTCATTTATAATGAACATTCATTTCAAATTTAATATCACCAAAATTGCGCAAATTATTCATAAACTATTATGTACAGTCATAGCATGCGTTTATGTAGAGAATGCTTAATTCGGGGTAAAAATGCAACTTGTGTGCAAGAAATGAAACGATTTTGACGCCAGAATAACGTGAAACTCGCTAAAGAGAGAAAAAGGAGCCTGTGTCGCCATATGCATACGTGTTCGTTTAACTAACATGCAGTGCGTTTATTATGCTTTGCTTTACAAAAGGCAATTGCAAATTGGCGAAACTACCACAAAACAGTTTACAAATGGCGTGTAATTCATAAAAGCGTTTACACAAACACTCAAAACACTAAATGAATGAAAGGGCCATGCAACCATATGAGGTACAAATAAGTGCATTTTCACATTTTCATGCTCTTTGCTGAAGTAGTTTGAGTAAAATTTTCATGTTTAGTTCTAGATCTTGCATCACTGATAACAGGAATGACGAAAAACTTTTCATTTCATTGATATTTGAACATTTATACCAACATTTAGTTGATGAAAATTTTTTTTCTTCGCGCATAAATGTAACTACATGCCCAGCACTATGCTGACGAAGAAAAAGGCAGTTTGGTGCTTACTATATGGAGGTTCTGGATAAACTGTCATGCATTGACACTAGCAGTCGGAGTCGTTTCAACAGCCAATGTTTTTATTTGATGAAGAAAGTTAAGGTGCCATGTGACAAATTTTATTTATGCTGAGTCTGTAGAGTGTCCAATTTTGGACACATTTTGGGGAACAGAATAGTCGCTGTAGTATTAGGTAACGAGTAGTGCTGCAAGCTGTCGAAAGTTAAAAACGGTAGTTGTGTTAGTCTCTGTAGTAGAAATTGAAACGCAAAATTCGAATTTTTGAAATTTGTCGCGCGACATATGTAAACTGTAAAGAGGGTTTCCATGATTTTCAATATATTGAACATTAAAAATGTGAAATATACTCTGAGCGCCATAAGTGAGTCAACAGATCTGTTCTTAAGTGTAAAACAGTTTTGTTCTTAAGTATAAAAAAAAGTTCCTTTATAATGAATTTTTGTTTTTGTTTTAACATTTTATAAGTAATAAATAAACGTTTTTATTTCTGGAAATTTATTCTACTATTCTCATTTACTTTATTCGCTATCGTAAGAAAATGAATTATTTCAGTGGTGTTTACTCACGTTTGGCGCTCAGTGTACATACATAATTGGTCATTATAACGCTTTAGGCAGGATGACGACCTAGTTTCTCACACCACTTACGTTGTGTGCGTTAATTTTTATATAAGAGTGGGGGGACCTATAGCTTAAAGTCGTTCGGATAGATTTTTGAGAATCTTTTCATGGCAATTTTATTTACTCCCAGAGTTTTGGCCAGAAATCTGCTGAGAGGAAGTCGCCGAAGAAATATTTTTTTCATATTTCGTTCAGTTGGAGATTCCTGACCTGGAGTTTGAATCGAGGCCTCACGTCTAATAAGTTAACACACTACCTACTAGACTAAGGCGACTTTGAAACAGAAAATTTAATTTCGCTGGAATGAAATACATATGTAGTTGCATATGCATTTATTATACAATTTGATATGCACTTATATAGAAAATTCATGTAGGATTGTAGTAAGCTCTTCAAAATATTATTTGTCAATGGTATAAGAGAACTTCACTATGCTCTTCTCATTTTTCTTTCTATCCTACCCATTACATCGTAAGCTTCATCTCCTACTACAATTACTTTATTCTGTTCCAGGCCTTACGGAGATTATTACATCTTGCCTTTAACTAAAGGCAGGATTTTAACTGGCAGATAATTTGTTTTTCTTTCTTATAAGTATACAGTAAGGTAGAAGTGAACGTTGAACTAAAGGGAAGATCATCCTACCTGTAACTTTTAAAGTTAAGTTTATATTTGAACTTGCCACACATACATATTATTTTCAATATGGCAACTTCAAATATAAACAAAATGAGCAAACACAACAAACAAAGAAGCTTGTTGTTGCCAGTGTGTTTTTAAAAAACTTGTTTAATTGGCAAATGTTATCGACATTGCTGCGGCACTGCTATATTTTTGAAAAAGTTAACTTTATTTTATCTGTAGTTTGTAATAACGAAAAGAAGTTAAAGGTGACTTTAAAGTTCATTTTAGCTAAAGTTACCATTTACTAAAACCAACTTCAACGGCAAGTTGTAATAATAACCCTTAGTGTTTTAGTATGTGTAATCACATTCATTTCAGCAGCATTAGGGAATTGGCCGTTGCTTCATGCACTTGGCAAACTTGTCACCTGCTGTTGTGTGCAGTAATTATTGACGTTAGAAACATTAAACCGCCTCATATTTGGATACCAGAGCCTCCTTTTTTCGTTGTTATAAATTTCTTCTAAATTCTTAATGGTAAACTTTTTTTACAATTCCATTAATTTTATGATTTGTCTGGCATAAAAAATTATTCCAGCTTGAGATTGTAAGAAATGTTTTAGTTAAAGATCTACCAGTATGCATCCTATACTTTTGTGTCTCTCTGCAGTGCCGAAAGGCAGAAAAAATGTAAAAAGTGGTTTCCCAATGTTTTTAAAAATTCCTTGTGAAGAACAGTCAGTCATAACTGAAATGGCATAGAAATTCAAAGAATTGAAAAGAAGATAAGAGAGATTGAATATAAAACCCTGACAAAATAAGGAGAAAACAATTTAATTGTGAAAATTCACAGATTGCAAGAGGCAGTTACAAATACATTTCGTTAAAAGGAAATGGTGTTTCAATAATGGCTTCTTAAATATCATCGTCGTCAAAGTGCTCTTTAACGTAGCGCGCTATAGAATAACATCTCTCAATTGTTCGAAATTTATGGTAAATATGAGAGCAGATTTCTGTTTTTGTTTGTTAAAAAGTTATTATATTAAGAGGAAAATAATAACAATATTTCTGAGACTCACATATTTTTTTCTATTTGTGATTGTAATACAAACGAACAGGAATCTAAGGTCACATGAAATGATTTGTAAATAAAATTTAATACATCTTCTATTATACCTTAAGTCGTGCTGTTAGTACTTATAAACTGTATCCGAGCACAAACTAATTAATGATGAGTCAAAATTAGACTCCACTACGGTGGAATCTTTGTCTAAACAACGCAATACAAAATTTCCCTCAAACTGTATAGAATCCCTATATTGTTCCTCCCAAGCCTATTGCGCTGAAGAATTTTAGGCTACTGTTCTATGTCAACAATTGGATTTCCGTGCCTAACACCTGATATGCACCTAGGTGTCTCCACTTTGGATTCATTAATGTAGCACATTCTCCAACAATGCGTTATGATTGCTACGTAATCTACATATTGGGGTTTTTATAAGCCTCATTCTGTACTATGATCTACAGTGCCCTGTCAAAATTTGGAAAACCAACCTCAGGTCTGATGCATCACTCAGTTCTCCTTTTATTGAAATTTCCTAATAAATGAGTCGATTACCTCAAATCCACTTGATTTGAGAAGAGTCTCACTCCACAGAAGGGTTATGGTCTCTCAGTGGAGTTGAAGCATTTGTATTTCTTATCCATGTTGAATTGAGCAGAGACTTCCGCTTGGATGATATCCGCAATTTTCCCGATATGATTTCTGTATGAAATCTCCTTTCCACTTTACTGTCAAATGCTATTAGCAGATATTTGACCTCCATTTTCTGTAATATTATCTCACCGAGGAATCGAATATTTTTCCATTTAAGAAGTTTTCTTCTCCTTGTAAATGGTGCCATAGTGAACAATCCCAAGATCTCTTTGAATGATGTCGCAGCGGGACTTTTTAAATTTGCGTTTAGCCATTAAAACTACATCATCATGATGGAATAATGAAAATGTAGAAAACAATGCAAACTTGTAATTAATATGAGGATGGCGCTCATGAAAACAAATACGTATTCTCAGAGCTTGTCTAAAGCTTTTTCACTATTATTAACTGACTACCATCAGACATATTGAGGAAACAAGTGGCTGAGGACACATTAATCACACTAAGCTTGGAATCAGTCAAATGCAAGATAGGTGTAGTAGGGAGAAATTTTAAGTGTGATAAAATTACATTCATCTAAATATATTGATGATGATGTCGTAGACGCATGTTGATATCATAGAACTTGATTAATTCCAGATATTTTACTGCTATATAAGCCTTGGTAGCTTTGTACGTGTCACCATCATAAGATACAGAATGTAAGGAGAGAATATCCTCCAGCACTATATTTCTTATTCAGAATTTTGAAATTTTTTCCCATGTTTGTCGTCTATCGATGTGATATATATATACAAATATATTTTTTTTATGCGAGTGTGGTGGAAGTATTGGTAATTTATTCGAATTTTGAAATATTTGATATTGTTACGTTTTGACCATTAAAAAACGTTTAAAATATGATTTTCGTAGATTGCAAATAGAATAAAAATAAATATGTGTTTAGTTTTAATTATTATTCGCACAATTCTGTGTGCCACTGTTCACAACTTGATGTAAACAACAACAATTGCTTTTCTTGGTTATACCTCTGTTTATACCCTTTGCATAAACAATAACAATCATTAAATAATTATTCTTTGTAACGGAGATCTTCAAACCACGATTAAGTACCAGTTAGCCGAATGTAACGTAACGTACCGAACGTTCTCTTTAGCATATGAGAGCAATGCAAACGCTTAGCGAAACGTTCTCTCTCTTTAGCAAAACGGAACGATCTGTATACATCTGAATTCCTTCACGTATTGCATGCAGAGTTGCATTGCGACACAAAAGTCCTCTTTGGTACTTTAATGATTATTTATAAAAGACAGTTAAAAATCTTACATGTATATAATGAAATTTTTAATTTTTTATTAAAATAATAATAAAAAAAATGTTTAATAAGAAATAAATACATATATATTGTTATGTTTATATTATGCACATAAAAAAGATTTAACAAAATAAATAAATAATATTTATGTATTTTGAGTGACGAAGTGGTACGAATTCACCTTTTGGGTACTTCCACATATATTAATTGTATATATTAACCGTTTAAATTTGTATATAAAAAATGATTTTTCTTTAATTATTATTACGATTGTAATGTGTAGAAAAAAACTTTAAAACATAATAAATAAATAATATGTATGTATTTTAAGTGGCAATGTAACTCAAATGCCCTTTTTGGTACTTTCCTATTTATACATAAATCTTTTTAATCTTTAAAATTTTTAAATACATATCGACTGACTGAACTTCACAATCTTCGTCGCCTGCTTTGCCTTGCCTTTTATATGGCAAAGTAAACAGTCTGATAGTTCTTGAAACCGAAGGTTCTTAACTTCGCCTTGGCGAAATCTCTATAACTGTAAACATCGTTGTTTACGTTTATTACTGTAGTGTTGTTGGTATATTTTTGTTTACTTGTTTATCATTAATTTATTCTGGTGTCTGTTGTTATATTCGCTGCATTGTTTTGTTTTTGTAGCATTTGTTTATAATTTTAACGTTAAGCGATGTAAAAGCAAAACACCAGTATCTAAATTTTTCATTATTGTAAATTCCCGACATCTTTGCATTGATATCAAATGCATAGCATTGATGTGCATGTTTAAACTCATAGGACAAGCATACTCAAGGCCTTCGGTGCGTAGTTTTGGTGGAGCTTACCTACTGATCTAAGTATATTCACGGGTACCAGGTGAAAAATTATCTGACGAAAAATACATGATTTTTAAAAACAATGTTAACATTTTCTAAACTCCTATATGACTGTGGATATTTGTGATGAAAATTTAATAAAAGCTAGTAAAAAAAGTGCACGTATTAATTTTAAATTAAAATCTGACAATTTATCGCCCAAATACATTTTTTTCACTGTTGTGCCTAGCACAGACGTCTCGAACACAAATATCTCTTTCGGCGATTTCCTCGTAGCAGCCATCTGATAAAAACTATGAGAGCAAATAAAATTGCCTCGAAAAGTTTCTCAAAAATCTATCATTCGGGATCGGCTAAGTAACTCTGTTGCAAGTATGATTGATTCTACTTGTAAAATAAATTTCCACCCACTAAATTCTAGTATAGGAAAATAATAAATTTGTTCAAACTTTTGTTAACGCAGCCAATTTGAAGATAATCTGACTTTATAAATTCTTTTTTTCTTCTAACTTTTATTCTATTTTTGTGTTAATTTGTGAAAACAGTCCATTGGGTACAGAAAAATTAGAAAACCAGCAAATATGTATTCTCGAAATATTTTTCAGATGATATTTAGTTTATAATAAATACCACTACCTTAAATAAATACAACATTTTAGGGCCATTTTTACAACTTCCCGTTAAAGTTGGGTTTAGTTAAAATCAATTCTCTTTAGCTTAACGCTCGCTTCTACCTTATCCTCCACTTATAGTAATGAAAAACAATTTATATGCCCATTAAATTCCTCCCTTTAGTTAAGGGCAAGTTGTAATAGTGGCTCTTAAAATAATAAATAAAAAACAACGCATTTGACAAAAAGACAAAAGCAACGCTAATCTTTTAT
This sequence comes from Sarcophaga variegata, assembly GCA_932273835.1. Classification (NCBI taxonomy): domain Eukaryota; kingdom Metazoa; phylum Arthropoda; class Insecta; order Diptera; family Sarcophagidae; genus Sarcophaga; species Sarcophaga variegata. The sequence continues at coordinate 55,140,438 of OW026362.1, read as the reverse complement.
CTGCAAAATTTCAATGCCATTATTTGTGGCAAATCAATTGAAAATGTATTTATTTCAACAATATTGTTTATGCAATGCTTGTTCCTTTCATATGTTCAAAGCTATTTATATATTTTTTTTTTCAATAAAAAAATGAATAGTAGTAGAGAAATTATTTTGTGCAAACAACTCTCAGTGTGAATTAATTTAATTTTAAATTTGGTCCGAACCATTTTAGAAAAGGTTGCCACACCATATGAAATTTATACAAGAGACATGCCATATTGTTTGGCATTTGTATTAAAAATTCAGTATGGTAAACTAAAAATTGTAAACAAAAAGCAAATAAGAAAAAAGATAAGAAAAAAAAGAAGTATTGGCGGCAAAATTAAAAAAATTTTAAAAAAAGTTGAAATTGAAAAATATTACATTAGGTAAGTCGTAATATTAAAGCAATTTACTGTATAATTTCGACATTTTCTTTATCCTTCAGATAAAAATTTTAATGGAGTTGTCAGCAGCTGTTGCCTTGAAGTTAATTTCGGAAATAAAAAAGCCAGGAAGGCAATGTTTATATGATTTGAGCAACAATTCGGAAGTAGCAGAATCAGTTGGAATTAGCAGTAAGTTCATTTATTTTTATAAAATCTTATATTAGTTTGAAAAATTTACATCTCTGGGTGGCCGCCCGAAAAATTTTATAACATATTAATATAAGTAGTATTAACGCGAAATCTATTGCTTGTCACCCAGAGATTTATATTTTATATTGAATATTCCGTTACGTTTTTCGTAATTAATAAAGAAGAACAAAAACTCCTTTTTTACCAAAGGAAATTAATGTCAAACGCACTGGAAGAGCTTGCGAAGACGCCATAAAACGGCAATAAATAAAATCAAGGGAAAAAGTGGCAGTGTACGTTTAGAAATAAAAGGATTCTCTAAGCTGCTGCTAATCGAGATGGATTATTTCCTTAATTTTAACGAAGACAAAGAGTAAGTATATTGAATATGCATAATCCTTCTAGGCCAACTTCGACGAACTAAAGTAGCCCAAATACTGAAAATTTCCAAAATCTATTCGATGAAATGGCCTGCGATCCAGATGTAACAGAATCTTTAAATAGCCTAACAGCAGCTGTTCTTGAAGCTTCGACTTCAAAGCGGGACCCATTTTTTTCAGCACTGGAAGATGACTTTTTGAAGGTTCCTGAAAATCGCAAAAGTGCATTAAAATTAAAATTAATGCCTCTGGTCATTGAAAACCAAGATTAAATTGTGTATTTAAAATATTAGAATAAGAAGAAATTGTATAAAAATTGTTATTTATGTTTATTTAAAATATTTATGTATAAATTGTATAAAATTTGTTATTTATGTTATGTAAGTAAATAAATTTTAAAACCATTTAATTCTGAAGTGTTATAATACTTAATATATACATGATATAATATATACATGATCGTGAACTCGTCTAATGCACTTGGGTAAAGTAGTTTGTGTAAATATTTCTAACAGTAATGGCGCCGTTGGATGCGCGGTTTGAACCTGTTCGATGAATTAATCGCAGTCCCTGATTATCTTCCTCTCGCCACTGTCCTAAAATGACAACCCCTTCACTGGTTTCTCTGTCGAGAAGTTCGGCTTGTATGTATTTTGAAGACGCCCTATCACGTAGGAAGTTATGCAAGCATACCGTTGCTTTAACAATATTAATCGTCGTCTCTTGACTGGCAATTATAGGCTTCCTGTATATACGAAAACGACTTGCTAATATGCCAAATGAATTTTCCACCACTCGCCTGGCTCTAGATAGCCTTCTATTAAAATTGTCTTGCTCAGGTTATAAGTTTCCGATATTGCGTCCAGAATAAGGTCGCATCAAGTTCGGTCTCAGCGGCAAAGCTTCATCACCCACGAATACAAACGGCGCCACTTCATTTGTACCGGGTTAATTTTTTGGAGGGGGATTAGGTTAGGTTAGGTTAGGTTAGAGGACGTGTACTTGTCAATTAAGACAAGTACAGTACCCGGAGGTCGATTTGACCCATTGTACAACGTCCTAGTTTCTCACACCACTTATGTTGTGTGTGTTAATTTTATACATGAGTGGTGGGACCTACAGTTTAAAGTCGACTCCGAACGACAGATTTTTATTTATTGAGAAACTTTTCATGGCAATTTTTATTTACTCTCAGGTGTTTTTTCCAGAAATCTACTGAGAGGAAGTCGCCGAAAAAATACTTTTTGTATTTTTGTCTTTGATGCCTGGCCTGGGGCTCGAACCCAGGCTTTTGCGTCTAATAAGCCAACACACTACCTTCTAGACTACGGCGACTTCTTTTTGGAGGGGGAAGTTGCAAGTCGTCTGTATTATCTAAAATTGCTTTACCAAATCTAAAATTCCTCCATCACTGTTGTGGCCTAGTGCTCCAATGTCGACAAGTATAAATTTGTAGTCTGCATCAGCTACCGCCATTATAACAATGCTATGCGAGTGCTTGTAATTAAAAGTGAGAGAATTGTGATTTGGAAATTCCTTTATTGAAATAAATATATAATAATTATAAAAATATGTTATAAAACAATAATGAAAATTTTAGTACCTGTATAACAACATGTTTGCCATCTATGGCTCCCAAGCAGTTGGGGAAACTCCAGCGATTGCCAAAACTTAAGACAATGTCTTCCCACATTGCTCTTGATGGGTTTGGAAAGACAAATTGCATTTTCTTCCATATTAAATTGGTTGTTTCCCTTATAGTACTACTGGTAGTTGACTTACCAACTCTAAAGCCATAATATCCGACAGATTTCATGGAATCGCCACTAGCTAAATACCTAAAAATACAAAATTAAATATAATTTTTTTAATTATTTAGATTATTACTTACCTTAAAGCAAAGAATATGGATATAAAGAATGCGCATCATGTAGAAGCAAAATTTCTTATGGCGGGTCGCAACATCACGACCCGCTCTCACCAAATTTTATTTAAAAATCATTTCTGGATGAGGGGAGAGGAAGACAGAAGAAAAATGAACACAAATAAAGAGCGTAACAATGTGTTGCTCTCATCGTACGTATGTACATGTGTATGTATTCTTGTGTTTTTTTGATTTAGTTGTCGATCAGACTGCGACAAGAATAAATGTGCTGCGGATGCTTTATCATTTTATTTCAGAATAACACTCGAAGAATATTTTGTGTTAAAAATGTTCTATGTCATTAGCTGGGCATATTTTATTTTGTCCCACAGTATATTTTGTTAAATGCTTTGGAATGCTCGTTTTTTTTTTCCTTTAATAAAAAATGGTTTTTTATTCTTTTTATTTTTATTTATCTAAAAAACATGGCCTAATTTTTAAGCCAAAGATGGATAGCTTTATGTTCTTTTAATAATAAAATCAATGTTTTATTTTAGTTTTATTTATCCAAAATTATTAAGCCAAATATAGACAGCTTTACATACGTATGTTGATGAAATGAAAATAAAAATATAGTATATTACTAACACTTTTATATGGCTGTAAATAAATAAATTCTCTCAACTTATTTTCTCTCTCTCACTCACTAATCCTAACCATAGGCATGTTTAACCTAGAGGAAAATTGTTAGTAATAATGTCAAGCCTACTTATTAACCCAATGATATGTATATGTGATCGGAAAATATAGAAAAATTGTACTGCACTAAGACACTATGACACCGTATTTAACTTGGCAAGTATTCTTCCAAAAATCGAAATCATTTCTCATTGATATTAGTGAATACTACTGTGATATTTCTTTGGGTGTATCATTAAAGTCTGAAAAAAGCGACATGAACCTTCTTCTTTAAAAACTGACAAGATTTTTACGCTCTTTTTAACGAACATTCTTGATGTTCGTGTCCTATGTGTGTAAAAAGCCGAAGATGTTCTTACCCTGAGGGTCATTGGTGCCAGAAAAATAAATACAAAAGTGGTCAAACAACAAAAACGCACGATGAGAACAACGCATGATGAGAACAACGCATTGTTACGCTCTTGGTTTCTGTAACCTTCCCTTCTATCTTTCCCCCCGCGTCATTAAATATTTTTGAAAAATATTCCAAAATATGTTAAAATGCGCATTCTTTATACTTTATTTTCTTTGCTTAAAGTTAAGGAAAGCCTTTCTGACGGAGTAATATATTCGTGTTGGTGAACAGGCATATCTTTCCAGAAGTTTATCGAAAGTCCCGGGGTCCATGCGATGAAAGTTTATAAATGAATCTACGTCATTTAAACGCATTTCAGAAACTAGTGAGTGAAAATACCCTTTGGTATCTCTATGTTTCAAAAGTGGTTTTACAGCCGTCCTCTTGTTTATTTTTGCTTTTCGTTTTTCATAAATATATTTTGCAAGTGATTTTACTTTGATCACTTGAATGGCGAACAAGAGTAGTAAATGATTTATATCCATTTTATCGATCGCAGAACAAGATGTTTTTATTCTTACCAAACAATTCACCACAAATACTGTTTATTTTTTGTTATAAATATTAATTTTTTATTTCTTTATTTCGACACAAATATAATTAACTTTCTTAAGGTTATGCACATATGTATTTACGTCATTTTCAATTAAATATGGCAGCACTGTTTTTACGAACAAAGTTTCTGAAATGTGTGAATCATGTTGCAGAAAACTCTCAGTAAACAAGAAATTTCTCCGAACCAAAAATGTTTCAGAAACTTGTGGGTGAACCCGGCCTCAGAAATGCAAGTACCCATGCAATCATTTCAGCATGCAGGGTATGAAAGAGAATCAAAATACTCGTATTGATAGCGAACAAATTACAAAAGAAGCGAAAGAGAAAATAAATTTATACGATACTCTATTATCGAGCAAGTATACGTACGTATCTGTAGTTCCACAAAACAAAGCACAAGAAAAAAAATTGGGAAAGACATTAAAAGAGGAAACAACATTTTCCACGGAATACGATTGATAACTGCATTGCTCTGCATTCTTTATCCAGCGATTTTTCTATGTACCATAGAATTGGCATTTCTACAGATATGGATGTGAAATTCATATGTATGAATGTTTATACATACATGTAAAAACAAACTTTCAGAAACACATGTGTACATAAATTCATCCCAATTTTTTCTTAGAAAGAAGCCTAAACATAGCAAAATATTTCCAAAATATTTCCATGTGCCGTTAAGACCGAACACAGAAAAAGTGTGCATTAAAAGAAGGCAAAAAAAAAATTTAAATTTTGCGACAATTGAAAAGAACGCATTTATTTTTATAAGAATTGTATTTACAAAACGACAAAACGACCAGCACTTATTATTTTAAGACTCAGTAAGCTGTTCAACAACTTTCATAATTTTCAATTCGTTTCTCAACTATCCTACATATGTACATAACATACATACATAATTGGCCATTACAACTTTTCAATCAGGAATGCTTACTGTGGTAGTATTGCAGTCTTTTAATGCAAATGTAGGATATGGCACTGTAATATAATATTTGCACAGTTGTAGTTTGGTTTTTAATTTTTTATTCATAATAACCAGAAAAGTCATGACAAAATGATGCATAATTAAATAAAAGATACTTAAACAGTGAGACTAATCGAAATGATACCAAGAAAATTCTAATTTAATAATTTGATATACAATTGATTAAAGTTTAATCTCTTTCCAAAGATTACACTGTCGACTTGAGCATGTGATTGGAATACTTTCACATTTTCAATGCATACCATACATACACTTTAGAGGACAAGAAAAGTAAAATATTTTTAATATTCAAAATATTTGAAGTCTTTGGAATATTATCCTCTCCTTCTAAGTGTTGAAGGTCTGTTTATAAAGGTGTAGGTGTAGGTGCTTCTGTAAAATCGTTCTATCAAATTTTAAGCATGTGGCCCATTTGCCACTGTACTGCAATGACTGCTATGAGTTTCATAAGATAAATTCTTGTTAGATTATACAGAAATTTTATTCTGCGTATAACCCTAGCAGGACAGATTAGTTAGGTCTTTATACTAAGCAGTTCATTTTTTGATCTAAATACATAGTACATACATACGGGCAATTTCGTGTCAAGTGACCCAATTTTTAAAATCGATGTCTTCCGATTTGGATGAAATTTGCACCAAGTTTAGTACTAGGATACACTAGTACTAGGTACAAGGATAGTAGGCCAATATTATTTCAATATTTTATTTATTACTTATAATACTAAATAACAATAATAATAAAAAATTTAATAACATTAATATATAAATTTTGAAATTGCCAATATTTCGTCCTTGTTATCTATTGCATTCATTTTCTGCCTTTTTTGTCAATCCTTTCTTGGAGTTACTAGGTTCAGCTGCTGATTAGCTGCTGCTTTCTTTTTTGGCTTTGGAAAGAAATCGCATTGAGTAGATGCAGAAAACTTTTTCAACTGGAGTCTTCCATCGATAAATGGTATAAAAGCATGGTATTGAGCTGTACCATCAATTGTTACAGCAGCGTCGAATCTACTCTTCAATGTTTTTAATGTTTCCTCATGATCATCTTTGCTACTAAAAACTATTTCAGTTTCTTTACAATGGAATAAAGCGTTCGCATATAAGATGCGACCTTGATGAGAGCACTGCTGCATTTCTTTTGAGATTTGCTCCTATGCCATCACATGCTCCTTTGCCGTGTGCATTTGGATGAAAATGCCATTCAGCTGGAATTCCAAAATCTTTTTCGTGAGCTATAAGATTTGCGAAGCTATTTTTGTTTTTAAAAATAGTATATCTTCTCCACTATAAATTTAGATTTTAGATAATTAGATTTTAGATAATAAATAGGTTCTTCTGAAAAGTTAGAACAACCATCATCTCCTGCAGAACTGTCATCATTTTCAGAATTGATTTTGTTCTCATCTGGAATAACCGCTAATGTGTTCATCTTTTCCATCATTTTCCTGCACGATCCACAAATTAGCAAACGTTTTGAAAGCGTTGGGAATTTTTTCAATAAGTTGTCGGAAATATTTCGCATATCTGATGATCTGTGCTTATTTTTGTTTAAGGGATTACAACAAAAAGAAGTCAACATTTCCTTTTTGGAAGCGGAAGCCATTGTGAAGATTAATTATGTAAGTAATTAGTAAATAACGCACGTCCAAACTTTAACACTGTTTATAAAAAACTAATTTCCGAATGTCCTTAGAATGCAAATAAATACTTTTTTAAGATCATTTAGGTAGTACGTTTTTATGCCAAATATTGAAAAATCTTATTCTTGAGTTAAAAAATCATTTTTGTGATAGATATCCCACTCGCATCCCATTAAGCAATTATAAAGGCCTTAAGGCCTTGCATAAGCTTTCTTTTGAGCAAATAAAAAGGCCCATTTTGAAAAAAAAAATTAAAAAATAAAAATTAATTTAAAATAAAAAATTATATTTGTAAAGATTGAAGAAATAGCTATCCAATATCCTTTGGAAAATTTTTGCTAGGACCAATAGGTGAAAAGTTACACACATTTAAAAAAAAACTATATGACCAAAATGTCCAACTTTGACCCCCTCTAACTCCGGCAGTTCTTGACTGATAGAGCTGAAAATTTATAGTACTAACCAAATCGGAAGACATCGATTTTAAAAATTGGGTCACTTGGCACGAAATTGCCCATACATAATTGGTCATTGCGAACTTTCATTCAGGATTACGACCTAGCTTCTCACACCACTTATGTTTTTTCCACATGAGTGGCGGAATCTACAGTTTAAAGTCGATTCCGAACGACATATTCTGAGAAACTTTTTGCCAGAAATCTGCTGAGAGGAAGTCACCGAAGAAATATTTTTTCATATTTCGTTTTGATGTCTGACCTGAGGTTTGAACCGTGGCCTTACGTCTAATAAGCCAACACACTACCCACTAGACTACGGCGACTTCATATATTTTTTATCTAACTTTTGCAAATGAGTTAAGTCTGTTTGGGATCATTAGTTTATTCCACCCAAATGAAAACTTTGTTAGCCATGTTGTTACATTCAATATTTCCACGTTCAAGATTAAACATACTCTAGAGGCAGAAGGAACTCTTAATTACTTACTTACTTACGGTACTTACTTTATTAGTTAAGATTACAACCTAGCCTCTCACATCATTCATGTTGTATGTGTTAATTTTATACAAGAGTGGAGCGATCTAAAGTCGACTCCGAACAACAGATTTTTGAGAAACTTTTCATGGCTATTTTATTATCGGCAAGGAGAAGAGAGGAGATATTTATTCATGTTTCGTTTAGGTCGAAACGTCTGAGCCTGAGGTTTGAATCGTAGCCTTACATCTAATAAGCCAACATAATACTTACTAGACTGCGGCAACAGCTATAGCTTATTGCAGTTCAGAAAAGTGTATAATTTTCTTATTTAATTGAGTAAAGAATGCTGCTGATAAAATCTAAGAATGAAATTCATAATAATATACAGAGAAGTTAATGTGCTTAAAAAAAATTTTGTCAATCAAACACAAATCATTGTCATGCATATTATTATCCAATCATTTCTCGAATCATGGTCGTTGGAACCATTATACTTTTCAAGTTTTGAAAGAATAATAGAAGTGTCATGGTTTTCTCACATTTCCTTCCAAGACTATCTGCCTGTAAACGAAATCTGACAACAGGACTGCTTATAAAGTAGACTGATATTTGACATACTGCTGTTCCGGAAAATTTGGCAGAAAATTATCACAAAGAATATTTAGTTGTGATAATCGACAACAGGTTGAAATTCAAGGAACAAATGAAATTCGTCAGCAAGACTCAGGAAGCTCTGGCAACGATAGCGCCAAATATTGGATGAAAGCTGTTAAAGAGGTGAACAATATCGATTATTATAAAGCCATTAAGGTTATATTCTTGTACAATTTGTCCGATTTATCTGTGTGAAGACAAAGGTAACACTGAACTCCTATTTTGGATATGACGGATCCTTACTTTAATCACACTGTGTGGATGAAGATAAAAATGCAGAACGTAGATGGCCCTATGAAATAGATGCCAGTCTATTCCCGCTTGTCGGCAAAATTTTTAATTCTAAAGGAAGCGAATGCTGTTACTGTGCAGATCCCGGCAAGGAAGGGCCATACATGGTTATGTTGTTTGTATAGGGTCTGTTTTAAGTACAACGTCTATTTAAAGTTTAATGAAAGAATTTTAAAATAGGGCTAAGCAGAGTAATAAGTGAGTGTAAGAATCTTTTGAGATTAGTTTAAAGTTCGAAATTGTTTTCATTTTAAATGGAAATTTGTTGATAGTTTTTCTTCTAAATGTTTATTCTCTAAAAAATCTTACATATTTAGAGTTATTTAATTTTTTGTATGTCTTGGAACACTTAAAATTTTCAACTTCAATATCCTTTCTATTTTTATTGTTCTAATAACACAATACCATGTTTTAACAGTATCCTTTTCCAAACTCATTGTACAATCATCAAACGGTATAAGTAGGGCACTAGATAAACGCTTGTTTTTATTTTTACACTTCCTTCCGGATTTTTTATGTTACGTTTGTTTATTTTACTAAAATTATATCAAATATCACTATAAAAGTTGAGCTTTTAACATTTGCCGTGAAATTAGAAATAAAACAAAAATGATATCAGAATTCTGTTTCTTAGCAAACACTTTTCCAATGTGGTAAGGAACTTGTTAAAAAACAAAAATCATTAAAATCTGTTAAATTTTTGGTGGACTGAAAGTGTATATTGTAAGTTGATATTTTATTTGGCGTCATAAAAAATTTAAAAATTTCCTGTTATTTTATGAATGTTATCAGTAAATATTTTATTTCATTAAACATAATAAAAAACGAAATAATTCATGTTTCCAAAAACCAAATTATAAGTTTTTAATGATTTTGCCTGATCCTCATTGATAGTTTAATTTCGTTAAATATCTCTGAGTGTTCACAAATGTATGACTTTATGCATTTTTGTGACAAAACTGTTAGGAGTGGTTCTAGAATCTTAGACATTTAACGCTGGCACTAAGCGTTTATTTGATCAAATTAATAAAAAAAAAACCAATCCTAAAAAGTCATCAGTAAAAATATACTAAGACTTCTGAGTTGTATCAAAATGTTTGTAAGTTTTCTTTTAAAAATATTTACGTTTTTTTTTTTTGTTTAAAATATTACTTTTCAAAACAAGTTACAGACTTTCTTTAAGCAGACAGGATCAATAAGTTAAAAAAAAACTCTAACTCTACAATGCCTTATTCGAAGAAACGTGTAGGTTCGAATACTGTACTAGCGTTCGTCCTGAAGCATTTTGTTCTAGTACGTTTTATTGAAGCCTTCGTCAAGCTTTAACAGTAGTTTTTGAAGCATAGTAAAGGAGGGAAGCAAAGTAGTAGTAAAGTCCCTGAATGTAGACAACTTGGCGACCTCCAGAAGGATCCTTGTCTTACAGTATGATTGTTGGCATGAAGCTTCAGTATGGACTCTGGGTGGCGTACTGGCACCCGCTACATTGATAACTAATGAGTGCGGGGCATACCTATGCCCTGGTCTTTAAATTTGAAGTGTGCGATGGGCTTAGAACCTAACAAGTAAAACTCTATCTAATGTAAACAAAAAAAAAAAAGCTTCTATAAAAATCCCCTCTAAAAAGACAGCCACGACAAACGTTTAATGCACTACGATTTATGGCTGGACAAATGGATTCTCCATGGGTAGACGCTTCCGCCGAACTGACGGATATCATCATGAAATGTAGGAATGACATCACTGCATACGCACATACATAATTGGTCATTACAGACTTTCATCCAGAATTACAACCTAACTTCTCACATCACTTATGTTGTATGGTCTAATTTTTTATACAAGTGTGGCAGGACCTACAGTCTAAAGTCGACTCCGTAAAAATTTTTTTTTACTTACTCCCTGAGTTTTTGCCAGAATTCTACAAAGAGGAAGTCGTCGAAGAAATATTTTTTTGCACATTTCGTTTTGATGTCTGACCTGATGTTGAATCGTGGCGTTACGTCTAATATGCCATCACACCACCTGCTAGACTTCGGCGACTTCCTTGTCCTTACAATGATGTTAAATATTATACCTACTTCAGATATTTCCTTTCTTCCTAGACTACAAAATAGTAGCCTACATACATACATACATAATTGGTCATTACAACCCTCCAGTCAGAATTACGACCTAGTTTCTCACACCACTTATATTGTGTTTGTGAATTTTCGTCGTCGATTCCGAACGACAAATTTTTGAGAAACTTTTCATGGCAATTTTATTTGTTTTCAGAGTTTTTGCCAGAAATCTGCTGAGAGGAAGTCGCCGAAGAAACCCTGGCTTTATGTCTAATAAGCCAACACACTACCCACTAGACTACGGCGACTTCGTGTGCATACAATTATCCATACAACAAATTGGTGGCAACTATTTCCCATGTTTGTTCACTTTATACAAAATTTTATTCGCGCCTTTAAAATTGTGTTAAGTCTGATTTTTTGTTTTTGTTGCTATCAAAATTACAATTACATGCATACATATGAAAATATTTAAAGAATATAAAAATATGCAATAACACGTAAAGTTCATAAAGTTTTATTTTATCTCTTGCCCATGCATAGGATATTAAATTAAAATAAGTTAAATACAGTATACAACGAGGTAACCAAGCAATGTACAAAATATACGTTCGCAGGTCTAGGTGTTCTTTGCTATCAACGACCTAAAATTAATGCAATATGTATTCGAAAAGAGAATACTAAATCGTCTCTTTGAGGAGAAAAAAAAACTAAAATAAAATAAAAAAAACAAATATTGGACGAATAATTTTTATTGGTTGAGTTCGGTCATCATCGACCTTTGTTTGATGTAACAATCCGTTCACATAATTGAATATAAGAAAAATATCTTTCTTTTATAAGCAACAGAATAATTCAATGGATTCGTTGTTATTAATTTGAGTTCTGTTACAGAGCCTTCTAGTCAAGTAAAAACTATTTTCTAGAATACAATTGCAGTTTTTCTAATGATCATTTTTGCATGAGTCACTTAGTTTCTCAAATAAAACATAAACATTCACTGGTACATCCGTTTCATTGCTTTTGTAAAAACTTGTCAGCTTAACTTCGTTAAAAAACAAGAATTTCAAACTTTTTATTATGAAATGTTGCTTAGCATCCTCTGTTAAGGGCTTCCTATCTTTAAATTTAAATAGAAAATTTGTGAAGGATATAATCGAAATTTATTTGCGTTTGAAAGACCTGTTGATGCCATTATTTGTAGAACAGAACATCACTCAAACGTTTGTCACGGCTTCTCTTGGTGGAACGCATCCAAATTGGACTCTGGCTTATAAATCAAGCTAAATTTGACACACTTGTGTTTATTGGCTTATTCACATACATTGCGACTTAAGAAAAAGTCTAACAACGTCAAATCACATGATCTCTGTGGCTAGTTGATATCACCTTCAAGTGAGATGATCATGCCATCAAATCACTTGTGCAGAACATCCAATACATTTGCCTGTGTTTCACGTACCGTCATCCTGTTGAATTCTCAAAATCATTCAATTCATGCCAAAAGAAGTTACAATCCAACGATCAGTCCAAATTTCATCCGCTAGCCCAAAATCCATACAAAAAAGTGACTTTTTTGGGATACATTTGCTGATCTTGGATATCATGTAATTGGTATCATCCCAAATCTGACAATTTTGTTTGTTAACGGTTAACGGCATTCAATTAGAAATGGATCCCATAGCTGAAGATAATTTTTCAATGAAAATTTTGGCCAGTTGCCAACGAGTCCAAACCTAATTCAGAGATAGTTGTTTACTTTGCCATATAAAAGGCAAGGCAAAGCAGGCGACGGAGTTAGTGAAGTTCAGTCAGTCAGCGTGAAGACACGGTGCGTTTGAAGAGAATATCGTGGTTTGAAGATCTTTGCTACAAAGATCTTTCGAATAATTGTCTACTAATTGCTATTGTTTATGCAAAGGGTGTAAACAAAAGAATAACAAAGAAAAGCAATTGTTGTTGTTTAAATCAAGTTGTGAACAGTGACAAACAGAATGGTACGAATAATAAAGAATTTAATTAAAAGTAAACACAAATGTATTTTTATTTTATTTGCAATCTACGAGCTTATATTTTAAACGTTTTCAAAAGGTAAAAACGTAACAATATATACATGTAACAAAAACAAAAGTATAATTACAAAATATTTAATGTATTTATCCAGTTTTATTAATTTAAATAGTTTATTTTAACAATTCATTTGTTTGAATAATTTTTGTAAATAACGCCGAAAGTATTAATAAATTTTAAAAGGTTTAATGAATTTTGAAAAGCGAAATAGAAAATAGAAATTAAGATTCGATTAACACATAATTAGCGACTACAGCTTAGCGACTGATCGACTGAAAACTCAACTGACAACTGCTGCTGCATTACTGACTGACTCTCACTGGATATTACATACAACTGCTATTTTGGCAACTCGACATCTTTACACCTGATACTCGGTTTACACCCGGCCATCCTGCTCTTCATCTGACCCAGATGATAAGAAATCATTATTGTTTTCGGCGAATTTCCACAATTTCATGTTGTCGCAGCTTGAAGAAGTTTCCTTAGGCACCTCAACATCTCCTACTTTCTCCAAATCATAGCGATTATTTCTTTTGACCTTGGTGACCTTATATGGTCCTAAAAATTCACTGGCAAGCTTTTTCCCGGCAATAAACTGCGTGCGTTTAACAGCAACTAAGTCATTAATTTTATAGTCGTTTTGCTGTTTACATTTTTTTTCGTAATATTTCTTATACTGCTGCTGGGCGTTGGCTATTTGTTGCTTAACATCTGCTCGCAAGGCTTCTCTCTCTTTTTGAAAACCAGTTATAAGCTCTTCTTCCAAAAGTTTGAGCACGTTGTCGTTAACGTCCGAATTCATCTTAACACCAAACATTACTTCAAAAGGTCGTACTGTGAACACAGGAATTTATGGCTTTTTGTACTTGACCAACGTATTTGTACCATTTTGAAGTATCTTCCGACGACAGCTTAGCAATAATTGAAATTATGGAACGGTTGACTCTTTCTATTTGACCGTTTGCACGAGCAACACCAGTAGTAATTAACACATGTCCTATATTATTTTCCTTACAAAACTCTGCAAACATATTTGACGTAAATGCTGGACCTTTATCACTTATTATCCGACATGGAAAACCAAAGACGTCCGACCAGATTTTAAGATTCTTTACCACCTCTTCAACACCTGTAGACTTAGTTGGAAACAGCCATACAAATTTCGAAAATCTATCAACTGCAGCAAAGATATATTTATAAAGTTTCGTTGTTGCATCCATTGGACCTAAATGATCCACATGAAGTGTATGTAATGGTACTTCCCCTTTAGCGATACAATTTAAGAAGCCTTCGCGCTTTCCAAGCTTCTTGTTGTGTATTATACACTTAATACAGTTGGCTATTACCTGGTTAACTTTTTTCTCCAAATGTGGTATAAAAAACTGTTGTTGAACGCGATGCATAGTCTTCTGGACTGAAAAGTGACCTTGCTCATGCGCGCTTTTAATAATTTCAAACTCCAACTGCTTGGGTACTAGAAGTAGATCATTTCCATCAATACTTTTATATATTAAGCTACCTTTTCTTCTATAATCATTGTATGGACCGGAATTAAGTATTATAGAAATAGCCTTTATACCTTCATCTTCCTGCTGAAGTTTTCCAATTCTTGCAGAGATGTCTGATATAACAAAAATATCAACAGGGTAACAACTAAGCGCGTCTACATGTTGTAATCTACTTCCTGATCGGTGTTCAACGGTATATGTAAAATCCTGAATATACATCACCCACTGCGCTACATCTCTGGGAATGTCCTTTTTCGATATTATTTGCTTGAACGCTGAGCAATCAGTAATCAATTTAAATTGTATGCCAAGAAGATAGTGACGAAACTTTTTTAGAGCAAGATACGCAGCCTTAACTTCTAATATATAACTATGTTGTTTTTCTTCTTGCGGAGAAGTTTTCTTACTCCAAAAGTAGACTGGATGTAATTGACTGTTGTGATTCTGTAGAAGTGCTGCACCAAAACCATATTTGGAAGCATCTGTGTGCAACTCAGTTGCTGCTGACCTGTCATATATTTTAAGCAATGGTTACTTTACTAGAGCCATCTTCAACTCTTGAAACGCCTTCAATTCATCTGGACCTATTGAAAATTTTTGAACTTTTCTGAGCAAATTCGTCAATGGTCGAGCAATATGAGCATAACCTTGAATAAACCGTCGAAAGTACCCCGTTACTCCCAAAAACGATTGCACATCTCTGACGGTTTTCAGCAGGGGAAACTTTTCAATTGCTTTTGTTTTATCTTTGCCTGGCCAAATCATTCCACCTTGAACTGTATGTCCTAAAAAATCTATTTTAGACTGAGGAAATGAACATTTTGACCATTTTATTTTTAAATTAAAACGTGCAGACTGATCTAAAACCATTTTCATTTTAGAAAGGCAACTTTCAGCAGTTTCGGCAAAGATAACGATGTCGTCCATATATAGCTCCATGACATTTTTATTTACAAGTGGTTGAAAAATATGAGTGACGTACCTTATAAAGTTAGCAGGCGAGTTACAAAAACCAAAGGGTGCTTTATTGAATTCAAACAAACCTTCTTTTGTTACGAATGCAGTAAAATGTTTACACGACTCCTCAATAGGTACGTGGAAAAAGCCATTTTCCAAATCCATTACTGTGAAAAATTTTGCGTTTTGTAGCTTCTCTAATACTTCGTCAATCAGGGGCACTGGAAAGCAGTCCTTCAACACCATACTATTTAATTGACGGAAGTCGACGCAGACTCTGTATTCACCAGTCTTCTTCTTAACTACCACAACTCTACTTGCCACCGGCGAAGTTGATTTTCTAACAGTACAATTCGCTAACCATTCTTCTACCTGATTTCTTACAGCTTCCTGTTCGTTAATCGGCAACCTTGATGGTGAATGACGAAACGGCTTTAATTCTCCATCTGGTATAATTTTCATCACTACCGGCGAGCTTTCTAAAACTGTTGACGGCTTATAGCTGGAAACTAATTCATAGACCACCTCTCTGTACTTCGGCGGAACGTCTAATTCAGCAGCTGTTATATTGTAGACCGATATATCGTCACCATGTTGTATATTACGTTGATATTCGAATTTATAACCGCTTTCGTCCGAAAAAAAATTTAAACTTTTTAATAAAATCATAACCAAGAAGCGCGTTAAATTTTACTGCATTGTCTGGTACTACAAGGAAATTGTGATTTGTTTTAACAGAATCGGCACACACTGCCCCGTTTATGCAACCAAGCGGCTCCTTGGAAAAATTTCCAAGACCAAACAATAAAGATGTACTTTGTTTTAACTTAATATGCCCGAACTTTTGTCTATATATACTTTCTTTCATTAGGGTTACATCTGACCCTGTATCAATTAAACAGTCTATTTTTTATTTTCAAAATGTTTTGTCTTTAAACGTTTTTTATCTATTACTATTCTAACATTTTCATTTACGTTTTCTTTTTTATTTTTATGAAAACAATTTTTAGAAATATGACCCGTCTTGTTACAGATAAAACACTTAGTTTGTTCTCTACAGTCTTTTCTTTTATGATCAGCTGATCCACAATTAAAGCAATGATCTTTTTTAACATAAAGCTTGTTTTCATTTCTTTTGTAAACCCTGCCACTATATGTAGGTTCATATGATTTCATGGTACGTTCATACAATGAATATTGTTCACGAAGATCACTATACGATTTTGAACTATATAAAGCATATTTCAGTTCAGGCTTTATTTGTAGCCCATCAACAATATACCGTATTACCGAAATGTCTTCTACGTCACCGACTGCCGCTATTTTTCGCATATGTAAAATATATTCATGAAACGTTTCACTTTCAAACTTCTTCCGATTTGACAATTGTTTATGAATTTCCGCGCTACTGTACGTTTTACGAAATTCTTGTGTTAAAATTCTCTTTAAAGTGGTGTAATCACAAACACTCACGGCTTCTAAAAACAATTTAGCAGCTCCAGTCATTTTGTTCCTAGCATGAACATATTTTTGTTTATCATTTAGTTCATATGCCTCAGCATTTTTGTCGAAATTTTCAAACCACTTTTCGACACTCATCGTTACACCATCAAAATCAGGAACAACTTTACTGAAATATTCAATCGAAACATTTGTTTTGTTTTTCTCATCTTCTTCCTTTTGCATTAAAAGTCTTATTAGTTCATTTAACTCGCCTTTTTCACAGCTCATATTTTCTTCTTTTTTTGACATTTTTACTAATTCAACGTTATTTTTTGCTTCAACTATATTATTTTTATCGTCTATTTCTTTTTGCCTTATATATTTTGCATACGCTCTTGTGTTATGTGTTCGTGACGTCACTAATTTTTGTTTCTTTGCATTTGCTCTCATTTAACAACTGATCAAAAATGTTTAAAATTTTGTTTTTCGTCCATAAAATAAATGCACTTAACTTTAAATAAAATTTGTTGTTACAGTTAACGGTTTTTTTTTCTCGAAGGTTGAGCCCCCAAATGTAAGAATATTTATCCAGTTTTATTAATTTAAATAGTTTATTTTAACAATTCATTTGTTTGAATAATTTTTGTAAATAACGCCGAAAATATTATTAAATTTTAAAAGGTTTAATGAATTTTAAAAAGAGAAATAGAAAATAGAAATTAAGATTCGATTAACACACAATTAGCGACTACAGCTTAGCGACTGATCGACTTGAAAACTCAACTGACAACTGGTGCTGCATTACTGACTGGATATTACATACAACTGCTATTTTGGCAACTCGACATCTTTACACCTGATACTCGGTTTACATGTATACGTATACATTATTTTTGAATTGCATTGCGTTGCCCGTTAATTGTAAGCTATGTGGTAGAGAGTCTCAATAACGTCCAGCACTAGTTAAGAAATGTCAATCAGAGTTTAAAAACCGATGTCGAGTACAAATCAGCGTGTTTTCAAGCACAGTATTGGCAAATCGCGGTCGTCTATACAAGTAATCGATTTTTTTTTTGCAAATAATTTTATGCAGCATAATAAGTGTACGCACTTTTAAGCAGGGTTTCAAAAGATACACCATACAAAGGCCTCGTTTATGCTCATCATATCTTTTTATTCCATAAACATATCGCTAAAGGGCATTGTACACTACATTAAGGCGACCAGACGTATAATAACTTTGGCTAATAGTTCACGAATGTTAAGCAGAGTTAAATGTTGAATTGTATATTGTATCCGCAACATAGCAATCGTAGATCCCATTACTGCAGTTATGTGTGTATTTCATTGAAGCTCTTTGTTAAAAATACTTTGTTAATCTTTGTTAATACCAAGATTTTTAGCTGATATTATTATTTTAGAACTTCGTTTAATTCTCATTGTGTTTTTGCTTTATGTGTTTATAATCAATATTTTAGATTCAATCTCTTAGAATTGCTTAATGTATCCATTCTGTGTTAATAATTTGTATGTATTTATATTGAGTTCCATACTGGAACATGAGACTTAAGTCTTAAGTACATGTGAAATATATGCCATTCAGTTCTTCAATTAAGAGTATCAAATGATAAATTGCTAACTTTTGTATTTTAGTTTTCCCTTTTTTCAACCTGGTGGAAAAGAAACTCACAAAATTGTTTCAGCTCCTTCTTTAAGCTTTAAGTAATTCCTTTTTCCAAAACTAAAGACCAAAATAAAACTAAGAATAAGGAAACCATAAAAAAATCATGTATTAAACTTTTATAATCATTTTTAAGAAAGAAAGTTTCTTATTTAAAATGTTCTTTTTGGGCCTATCGTTAATAGTGATAAATTACTATCACATATACGTATGTATGTATATACTTCATTCTGTATTATATGACTTTTCCTTTCATTTGAATAATTTATTAGGTACATATGCCTACAGTGGTGGTGTTATAATTAACACATCCACACATCTATACTAGCTTTTACTTGCAACAAACAAAGATGAAATACTTTTTCAAAATTTATTTAAAGGCGGTTAAACGTTCTATGGGGTATAATTAAGTGATGTATGGGGTAAAGAAAACTTCAATAATAGAATTTAACAATAACAATGACACTTTAACTCATAAAATTAAAAATTACTTGGTCATGTGATTATCACACCCCCATTAAAGATGGATCAAATCGTCATTTGGATTTAATTCCTTTTAATATTTTGTGGAGGCACTTCTTCTCTTTAATAATAAATTGAGAATTTCCAGGCAAACTTTCAATAAGTCTTTGACATGTTGCATATTGTATGTCATTCCATGCCACTTGAAACACTTCCCACAGGTGTTGAACATTTGTTACTTTTTATATTCAAATTGTGTCTCAATTTCGTTCCATGAATAGGATTGGAATCAGGACTCAATGCTGGCCATTACACAATATTGTTACGAAAATGGAAACGGTGTACCAGCGTTTAACATTAAAACGATAAACAAAAGCAGACTGTTTACGTGAGTATATAAAAAGGCAGGACAAAGCAGGCAACGAGAAGTAAGAATTCAGTCAGTCTTGTGTGAAGACGCGTCGCGTGAGTAGAAAACAGTCGTGGTTTAAAGATCGCCGTTGAAAATATCTACCGAATATTTGTTAGTGCGTACGCGAACAGAAGTGTAAAGAAGAATAATGAATAAAGCAAATTATTGTTGGATTCATCAAGTTGTAAACGGCTGCACACAAAAGTAGTGAGAACAATAAAGAGTTTAATCTAAAACTAAACACATATATGTTTTTATTTTGTTTGCAATCAAAGAACTCATATTTTAAACGGTTTTAAAAAGGTAAAAACTTAACAATATCAACTTATTGGTCCTCAAATTACATTATACACGCTCGGTGTATTATCATTATCTCTATCATCATTATCGTTGATAGAAATCCATTTTACATAATGATTTCAGTAGCGAAAGGAATCCAATAAATCTACGAAATATGTTTGCTTAAATGTTAATCTGTCAGGGAATCGTTCTTTGCATTCGGACACACGTTCCTAGGTTTAATTGCCTTCAAAGTATAGCGTGGATTTAAATGCTGCTTCGGTGGAAGACACACGTTGTTCTTTGAATTGGAGTCAAATCGATTTAGATTAGAATTTAGATTTAGCACTTGTAAAACTGTTTTCTCTGAATAATTTTAGATTATTTCTTTATATTTTAGCTAAAAAGAGACAACACTCAAAATTATTTTTGGATACCACTGGTTGGAGTTGCGCAACTGATGATTTTTGTTAAAATTAACTCGTTCCACCATAACAAGTTTCTGCATTTCTGACCACATTATGAAGGAATTCTTCTTCGCACTAGTAATTATTAGACGATCTGCGATACTAGACTTCTATTCTTTTTTGTACACAATTATTGTAATTTTCCAAAACTTAGGTGTAAAGAAGGCTTTTTTACCCATTTTAACAAAAAATATTTTTTTTTCTAAGAAATCACGTAAATGTAATGTAATCAATACGTAACCATGTAATCTAGTTCAATTTTTTTATATCACTGTCCCGACGAAAAAAGAAAGTTAATTTAAAAATTGTTGTTGACGACAATATTTATTTAATAGGTTTTAATACCAGACTGTAAATTATTTTACACAGAATGTGACAAGAAAATTAATCACTTTTAGAATGACATATTCAATACAAACTTTTTATTGGATGGGAGTGCTATGTCACCACTGTACATAAACCTAAACAACCGTCCATTACGAAAAGTATAAAAACCTAAAATTTTCTGTTTCTGTGTAAAATACAATTAAGAATTTACATCACCACAAATCAATTTATCAAGATTGAATCACTAGAGCTTTATACGAAATATTTTATTTTGATGACCAAAGGAATGGAAAAATTATATATTGAGAAAGTAAAATTTAAATGAAAAATATAACTCAGCTGTTAGGCTCTTTAAATAATAACTACGGTAATTTGTGTCCGATTTGATCACACGAAAGGTCAATCTCTTCACAAGATAATGCACTTTCAGAATGTCGTCACTTATTTTATATAAATATTGTTACGCAAATCGAAACGACCTAATATCGTTTAACAACAAAAACGATAAACAAAAGCCACACGATACAAATACACAAACACTAAGAATACAATGAATATGTTGATTATCTAAAGCTGTACACACACATATGTACGACGAACCTGGTTGCGGCTGGTACCAACAACAACATGTATGTGATATAAAGGGATAGACAACATAAGAAAAGTACACAAACAACAATGTATTAGCAATAGAGCTCTCGAGAAGGCGAGAACTTCAAGAATGTCGTTAGACTGGTTGTATCGGACTATAAAAGTGCTAGACAAAGCAGGCAGCAGTCAGTAAGAATTCAGTCAGCCTTGTGTGAAGTTGCGTGTGAACAAAATAAGTCGTGTTTGTAAAGGTCCAGTGAATACTTGTGTCAACTAGTAAAGTGAATAAACAGATTATTATTGTTGCATCGTTAAGTTGTATACGGTGGCACACAAAAGTAGTGTAAAGAATAAAGAGTTTAACTGAAATAAAATTTACACATATTTGTTTTTACTTTGTTTGCAATTAACGAACTCAAATTTAAACGTTTTTAAAAAGGTAAAAACGTAACAATATTTTAATTAAAGTTTGCTACTATTGAACTTGAAAAAAATATGAAAAAAATTCGCTTTTGTCAAGTTTACCTTATCAAACCAAAGTCAAATAATATATATATGTACATCGTTTTAAAGGCCTGTCACTCTCCTTTCTAATAAGGTTTAAATTTTTGACATTGGTTCAGAAATGTTTGCGTAATCAAAAAATGTGTGCGTAAAGTCCAATAAAACAGTTTTTGTCAAATAAAACAAGTTTGGAGGGTTCCAGAAATATAAAAAAATATTTTTCGATTCTACTCAACAACACCCACAACCTACACTATGTCATTAGCTGGGTGTATTTAATTTATTTTATTTTGTCGCATGCTTACAGAAAATTTTTGACATATTGTCACCCAATTATTTGGAAAAATTTCAAAAATGTTACAATTTGTTAATACAGGTATTATTATTTAATACTTTTATTTCGTTTTATGCCCTCAGCAGTACTCATTATAAATGAAGCTGGCGAGCTTTCCTTTACAAATCATATTTCTTTATGACAGTAGCTTCCATATTTTGTTTGTATTTGTATTTGAATTTTTCTAGTATTGATTTGGTGCCAAGTATTTCATGTCGAAGTAAGTCTGAAAACACAAAACAAAGGAAATATGCCCACTGCTTGAGGCAGAAAGGAAGGATAAAAACATTAATTAGAAAGGAATTACATAAAGGATACAAGAAACACTTCCGGCTATATTGTGTTTTATTACATTAAAGCAGGTAGTAAAACATCGTAATTAGCAGCGTAAAGTCATTATTACTACAGCGCACAGTGAAGATGACTAAATTTAATGTATTTTTAAGCATCGATTACGCATCTGATTGTGTACTGCAAAGTTCATGAAGGACTATTAAATACATTGGTGTGATAAACAATCATTTTTCCTAGTACTTCACAACTAGTCTATCATATGTAAGACACTGAAAAATGTGATTGAATTTTATAAAGTAAGTTTAGTTTATTAAGGGTATAAGCCTTCCTATCGCATACTAGGTTCTTACGAGCGCCATCTCTTCGTTGTCTATAAGGTAACCTTCGAGAGCCCTATAAGGAATCCTGTTTTTGCCGCAATGTCTGAACTGCTGTTGCGTCAACGTAGAAACGAACCTTTGCGAAACTTTTAATATCGTGCAAAGGCACTATTTTCCCGTGTCCAGTTGCTTGTATACGTTGACGACATAAGGCGCACAAAAGGAGATGTTATTGCAACCTTTAGCGCTATTGACCGGTCTATCAGGATGGTCCTGCCAGTAAATGTGGGCAAAACCTAGTATATGTTGTCGAAAGGAGGGGCGTTGTAAGGGCCAAATCGTGAAATCGATTAATGTTACCAACTAGCAAAGTAGAACCCACGACCCTGACGCTAGTAGTCTATCACTCTACCCACTAGACTACCAGGGCACCCAATATTTTATAAGTTTATAGTTTTAGTTCATATACAATTTTTTATAGTTTTGTATCAAAATTAGAAAGCAGATTCTCCAAGTTTTTTTTCATCTGATAGCATCTCTATTAATAAACATATAAATAAATAATCTTGAATTTCTACTGTTCTCAAAGGCTACGAAAAACAAGTTGTCTACAAGTTATTCTCAGTTTTCTGAGTTCCTTATCAAGAATAATGGAACAGTAGTTGATGTCCTAAATCATCAACGTTTATCTACATTGCACGCAATGTTATGATAAACGATTATAATATTTAAAACACGTAGTACTCATAGAATTTCCAAAGTTTGACAGTTGATAACGGCCACCTTGTTAAAGCTACATGCGGCAAATTCGTTGCGTTTTTAATCAGTATGTTTTGTCAAATAATTATCTTTTATCAAAATAAATGTTGGCCACTGATCATAATTTGCATCGAAAAATCATCTTCAGTGATAAGGCCGAACAAACAGATTTGTTGATATATTATGGAAGATTGTGAGTACAAGTTCAAATACTAAATATTATTGGTCATTACAATCATTCAGTCATTATTATGCTGCTTATTATGTTGTGTGTGTTAATCTTATATATAAGTGACTTATAGTCTTAAGTCGACCCCGAAGTACAGATCTTTGGGAAACCTTTCATGGCAATTTTATTTACTCTCAGAGTTTTTGCCCGGAATCTTTTGAGATGAAGTCGCCGACGAAGTTTTTTTTATATTTCGTTTTGTTCGCAATGCCTACCTCATGTCTAATAACACACCAACATACTATCTACTAGACTACGGCGACTACATTCTAGATTAATTTTAATTGCTTATGTAGTGTGTTTGACTAGTCGAAGTTACCATACCCTTTGTATGTAACTTAATATCAAAACATTCTTGTTGTTATTGTCCACACTGCATAAATGTTAGGACAGCGTGTATTATGCTGTCTCAGTATATTCCCACATATACATGGTGTGTTAGAACTTAAAATATTTAGCATACATTGAGTTTTAAGTAAATAAGTATAATTATGACCGCTTGAGCGACTGTTCCAATAATAAATAAAGTGAAATAAAATTAATAATAATTACAGTATATGTTTTTATTACACTAATTATTGATTCAGTCAAAACTAATGACTAATGAAATTTGAATTCCTGGCGACCGTTTCAACAAGCTAACCGAGTGTCCATAAACATTAAGTACCTTTACAGGAGCATAGCTTAGACTTAAACTTTATTAAGAAAAATATATTATAAAGTGTATCATCTAATTGCTGATGTACAGTTTTAAGATGCGGTCAAGTAATATTAAGTTTAACGATCATAAGACTCTCAAGCATTTTCTTGTAACATCTTTACTTTTAATACCACTTTATGCATGAAATATAGAACTAAAGATTAGGATATACTCTTGACCTAATGACAAGATGACGACGATCACCCTACGCAAGGGTTGAAAGTCTATGTGTTCTGTTCTGCAACATTTTAATGTTAAACTACTGGGATAACACCATTCTACCTTTATGTCTAGAAATTTCAAATTTTCTGTCCGTGCCTCAACCCCTGGATCAGCATCTCGAATGCAAAGAAATTGGAAAAAAAAATTCTTTCGTCAGTCTTCTGGTAAAAACTGTGAGAGTAGATACAATTTTTTTCCAAACAACCTCGTTTATTTAGCCAAAATACGGAAAGAAAATGTAATGAAAACAAACCAACAATAACTGAGTCACACAGAAACTAAAGTAGCAACCGCAACTTTATCAAGAAAATGGAAAAACTTTGGCCTTGAGAAAAGTACATAATTTTGAGTTTGAGTCTGTGTTTTATACCATACGCCTTATATTTATTTTCAAGCTTAAGTATTCACTTTGGGCTAATGTAAGGAGTCAAAGTCGAAAAGGCCAAAACACTGTAGCCCTATACCCTCATTTATTTTTATTTACTTACAATACCATTAAATACAGGCACACACTCTCTTATGCATAAGCGCAGAAAACATAAGCGGTGGTACTTAAAGATAAAGTACAAAAATCTTTATGAAACACTATCAGATAAACCTCTAAGGTAAATAACAGATCCATTTCCGTCATAACACCTTTTAAAATTTCATGGTTTCTAGTTATAAAAAAGGAATTGTTTGAAATGATTTCTTTTTATAAAGATTTCTTTCTTTTTGGAGTGTTGTATTGAGTATTTAGGAATACTTTTAAAATCTTTAAACTTGCTCATAAGAATAACAAGATTTCCCTAGAAGTGTAGTGAAGCTACCACATTTAAAATTAGGGCGACAATGCTATATATAGCAACTCAACATTCATGGAAGAAGTACCGAGAGTATAGGAGGAAATAGAAACGCTTATTCCGACAAAAGAAGAAAAAAATGGAGAGCAAGGGGTGTGCAGTCAAATAGGTAGTATTTTGGCTTATTTTGTGGCCCCTACACGTTGCCAGTAGTTGAACAACAATTTGAATCAACGGTTGGTTGTTAACTTCACTCATTTCACTTTTACCACTTCCAAATTGCTAATATAGCATCCTATCTTAAAAAGTTGTAATAACCATATTTTATCGATACTCATCAATTAAAAAAAACATTGAATTCTGCGGACACATCGACAAGTTATTTCGAGTGTTTTTAGGACATCGACGTGTATAGTATTGTCCAAATAGTTATTGAATTGATCACATATATATAATCTGTTGATTTCGTAAAGTAAAGGGTCCGCCAAATAACTTTTTTTGAAAATGCTTTAAAAAAAACTACTGAATATTTTCTCAAATTTCTTTTTTTATTTGAAAGTACAATCCTTCCGATTAATAATAGAAAATAATTTCATTCAAATGACTGCCTCGGCTGGCCATGCAGTAGCTTACACGATCGGTCCAATTTTTAAGCACATTATCGATTGTGTGCAGCTGTATTTCACCAATGGCTTCAGGAATATAGTCCTTTAAAGCGTCAATTATCTCTGGCTTGTCGGCGTAACACTTATCTTTAACGGCACCCCACAAATAATAGTCCAACGGTGTCAAATCGCAGCTCAGAGGTGGCCAAACGACAAGAGCTCTGCGGCTGATAATGCGATCTTTAAAAACAGGGCGCAAAACATCGAGTGTAGCTTCGGCTGTGTGGCACGAGCGCCGTCCTGTTGAAACCAAATGTTGCCAATATCCTCCTCTTCAATTTTTGTGAACAAAAATTCGTTCAACATGGCCCGATAACAATCGCCGTTGACTGTAACGGCCACTCCTTGCTCATTTTCGAAGAAAATGGCCCAATTATGCCTCTGGACCAAAATCCGCACCAAACAGTGAATCGTTTTGGTTGCATCGGCTTTTCAATGTATGCGTGCGGGTTTTCTGTGCCCCAAATGCGATAATTTTGCTTGTTTACATACCCCCCAAGATCAAAATGAGCTTCATCTGAAAAGATGATTTTTTTGCCAAAATCGGCACCTTCTGGTGCAGGCTACTGCATGGCCAGCCGAGGCAGCCATTTGAATGAAATTATTTTCCATTATTAACCGGAAGGATTTCAAATAAAAAATAGAAATTTGAGAAAATATTCAGTAGGTTTTTTTAAAGCATTTTCAAAAAAAAGGAAAGTTATTTGGCGGACCGTTTATTATGAAGACGTTGTATATTGTTACGTAAATGGAAACATCGTTTAACATTAAACTGATTAATAAAATCTACACTAACAAATACAACGAACTTGTTACAAATAAACCAATAACATCGGTATGAAAGAACGGGGAAGTAAGCGAAAACGCAACAACGAGCAATGTAAACAAAATACACAGACAA
This sequence comes from Sarcophaga variegata, assembly GCA_932273835.1. Taxonomy (NCBI): domain Eukaryota; kingdom Metazoa; phylum Arthropoda; class Insecta; order Diptera; family Sarcophagidae; genus Sarcophaga; species Sarcophaga variegata. The sequence goes on along the minus strand of OW026362.1, from coordinate 55,113,460 downwards.
AAATGAAGTTGCAATAGAATTCTCGAGAAGGCAAAAACACGAACATTCTACTTTAAGAACCTTCATCAGACTGTTTACGTGAGCATATAAAAAGGCAAGACAAAGCATGCAACTAGTAGTAAGAATAAAACTTAATCAAAACCACCATTTAATTTAAATTCAAAGGTGAAGATGTCTTTGTTTGTGGATCTCAATGATTTCCACTGAAACATCTTTTGGATTTAAACTATTACAGTTCGCATGGCTTTTGTAATATCTAAAGGTAACACACATCAAGCATTGCAAATTTCAGCATAAATTCAGTAGTTTCTGTATTTTCACACCTTCATCTGTATGTTGCATTGCTACAAGTTGGAAACTCTTAGTCTTTGCTAATTAAAATGCCAATACAAAACATATCATTAACTTCCAAGTAATGAAACTTTTTTGACGTTTTTACTTTAAAAAATTAGCGTACTTAACGTACGTGTTTAAACCATCCAACATAAGCCAAAAGAAGGTGGTAATCCTCGACTTATAGTGCTCGCAATGGAAACTCATGGTCTACCCAACGCCGTTCTCAAAGAAATATAGATCGATGATACAAGAAATGTAAGCAAAATTCACGAAGATTGACTTGTTATTTCCCTTCAAATTTTTTCAAATATTGAAAATTCATGGAAGCAGTCAAAAATTATAAAAATAATGGGAACTCCAAACAGGAATTCAAATAATAAAAGGCTTTCATGGTAACATTCGTAAATCAAAATTTGTTTCTAAACTTATAAAATATTCCAATGGTTTCCTACAGACATTAAATTTCAAAGATTTTATTAATTTTCGGATATAATAATTTTTATTACTCATTAAGACAATTTGATCATCTTATATGATTTGATCTGCGAGAGAATTTTTAATGGTTGTGCCCTAGAAGATTCAGAGTTGTTTGCAGAGTCACGATTAAAATATGAAACTGTATGTAAATTATATTGTATCAAAATTAAAAACGTATTTTTGACAACATAAAACACACCTTTATGACAACAGTTATGCTGTGTATGTACATACATATGTGTGTCTTAAAGTGATAATAATAATTATCAGCTCAAAATGATCACTAAACAATGCAATAGATTTTGAACGCAACAATATTAGAACATAAAAATACATACATATAATATATACACACATAAAATATATTCTATATAAAAATATATGTACACATACATACAAAATAATCTATTTGATGCTGAAATGAATTTCCATTCTTATCTCACTTGTTATGTGAAAGAAGAAATTATTTGTCAGCTATTGGAGATAGCATCATAGAATCGTTTTGTTTTGGTGGTGTAGTTATTGACAAAATTTTAAATGCTCCAAAATATGTTCGCCTTGCTGAGTTAGTGATTCCGTTAACCTTTGTGGTAAATTCTCATTCATATTTGGCATACGAAAATTTATTTATTGATGCAAACTTAGTTTAATTAAACATGGAATAGTATTTTATTAAAGTGTTGTAAGTATTAAACTGGAACTATTGCAGTTAATCTTATAGAACTTTTAAACTTTTTTCAATACTTAAATGTACAATCAATAAATTGGTAAACAATTTTATTTTTTTAACTTTAGAAAGTGAATTTTTAATTCATAAATTATCTTAATAAATAAATTTACTACTTGGAGTGTGAATCCTTCACCATTATTTTCACTTTTAGTCACTTCATGTAGGATACTTCCGAATTTATTTCTCCTTGTAAATTTTATTTTTTAATTCTTCTGAGTAAATCACAGCTAGAATTAATATCCGATGATTGATAGGAAGTTTTAAATAATTTATGGTGTTGATTAACACGTAAGGATTTATACAAGATCGTATTGAGAGAAAACAAAAATATTCAATGCTTCACATAGTTCACAAGAATATTGTAACATTTGAAGCTAAAATAAAAATGTATAGGTCTTCTGTCTGGCTTTTGGCATATTCAATTGCCTTAATTTTTGCTTGAAATCAATAAAATGATTAGAATTGAAACAAGAAATAAATCTTGAAATAAAACAAGTGAGTGTTAAAATGTATGAATTTAATTTCTGAGCTGTAAGCTATAACTGTAGCAATTAAAATGAGAAGCTTTAAAATGATTAACGTTTTGTAAGTGTAGTTAATTTCAGAAAGTTAACAATGGATGCTTACTTTGTGTGCCAACTGTATATATGTATACTTTTGTTATCAGTATTTAACGAACATTAGATTTCATTTCAGTATTTTCTACTTATCGGTGTGTCTTCATAATCCTATAAAACCCAATGCTTGATAAAGAATCTCATCAATACAAGATTTATTGCAATCATGAAATAGGGGTAAAGTTGCTTTGCATTTTAAATGCACAAAATCTCGTAGAGGTCGAAACAAAAGTAAGTATTTTCTAAATTAAATAAGAGAACTTAATTTAATTAAAAAAAAATTACATTCCTTTCCGTCTACACAGTCCATTGGTGATGACATCTCTGAAGAGATATATTCGTGTGATTATACAGGATTTGAAACTCAACTGGAACGATTGAGTCTACAAACGAAAATCAATCATGAAACACAACTTAATCAACAAAAGCTACTGTTTAGCAAAATTAATGAATTGCCCTTACAATTTAAGGGAATTGAAGCAAAATTTTTAGAAAAACATGAAGCTGAACCTAAAATTTCACACCACCAGCAGTTGATAAAATCGTAGTTATGACCGAGATTAGAGAAAAATTAAAACAGCACGATAGTGTGTTGGTTAAAATTTTAAATAATCAAAATGACACCCAAGAACATTGCGAAAAAAATAATTTGGAAGATCATACGCAGATTTTGAAGAGTACAATTTCCGACAAATTGACTGCCTTAGAAAAAATAGATGCAAAGATTACCAACATCGAAATCAATTTGATCCCAAAAAATATCTCAATTGAGATGATTAACAATCAGAATAATATTCAAAATCTTTTGAAAGAAATGAATTTTGAGAATCATACGCACGCTTTGAATTCAAAAATATCCGATAAATTCGACTTGATGCAGAAAATAGACGAAAAGCTTACGAATATTGGCGATAATTCAATACCTAAAAATGATCAACTGAAATTTTATAAGGATATTCAGCAATATTTAAGTAAGAATGACTTTGTTATTCTTATTTAAATTTATCTTTTTCAATTTATTCTAAGAATTTAGATACCACGGAAATATATCATAAGAACGGGGATTCTACTTCGTAAGTAAAAGAAAATTTTTTTATTTTTTAACTTTAATGGCATATTATTTCTACAAATAACAAAAACAATTCGGAGCTCTTTTTTACGTATACTATCCGCAGAACGTATTTGAGGGAAATTATTCAAACTACAAGGAATACATTAAAACCGATTCTTTCTAATAATCACAATATATTCTTATATTTAGTGCCTTTATGTAAATATTTCCTTCTGTTGCATTTAGCAACTATCAATCATATCTCACTTATTGTTCAGATAATGAGCGCCTTACTAAAAGCTATCTGTTTGGAACTGAACCATTTCTGGTTCCTTGTCGCAAAGACGATGGTGTATGGATGGTTTTCCAACGACGTATTGACGGATCGGTGAATTTCTATCTCAATTGGTCAGAATATAAAACGGGTTTCGGTAACGTTGATGGTGAATTCTTCATCGAGCTTGACAAATTGTACGCCCTAACCTCCACCCTTAAACCCGTGGGATTACTCATAAAATTACAAGATTTTGATAATGTAATCAAATATGCAAAGTATGATGATTTTCAAATTGGCAATGAAAGTGAAAATTATAAATTAATTAGTGTGGGGTCGTATTCCGGCGATGCAGGGGACTCATTTAGTAATCATGTGGGTTATAAATTCTCTACGAAAGATCGTGATAATGATATTGACAAAGATGCAAATTGCGCAATATTTAAAACTGGTGCGTGGTGGTATGAGAAATGTGGTTGGAGGTCAGTTGATTAAATGTTGATGTATACGGTAATTATTATTAATTTGTTTATTGTTTTCAGCAATTTAAATGGTAAATACTATCACGATCCAACAGAATTAAATGATGCTCCAGTAAATAAACGTGGCATTAACTGGTATTATTTTCATGGCTACAAATATTCATTAAAATTTGTACAAATGTTGATACGGCCTAGGAAGTTGTAAGTGCTAAATCGAAAAATTCTATGCTTGTCATTAAAGATATTGTTTTATGATATGAAATATTATATTAAAAAATAAATAATTAAAAAATATTGTATCCAAAAATAAAAATATTACATAAATAAGATGATAATTGTTTTTGTATTATTGACTCCACCAGAGTGGTAAGTCTTTGATCGATATCAGCAAAAAACCACCTCTAAATTAAAACGCAGACATAATAATAAATAATAAATTTCAAAAAAACATATTTTGGTCATTTCTTCGGTTGACTGTTTAGTTTCCGATCTAATAGTCTGATATTGTATGTTGCGGCGTTTGATCTATAAAAAAATAAATCGGTATAATAAATTCAATTATATTTAGTTTTATGCTAGAATAAAGATTGTTTGTTCATTCCGATCGACGACGCTACATGTGGTCCAAATACACCATCTACTCGTGTATTTGTTACAACTGTTTTCTTCAGTTTTTGAAAGTTGCTGAAACTAAAGAGCTAACAAAAATGGCACATTTTTCGTTTTTAATTACTTTTGAATAGCATCAACTCTTTAGTCAGCTCATTAGTTCTTTTTTCAGAAAGAATTCAAAGTCCAATTAATGTGGCAAAAGTAGTATTTAAACATTAAGAAAAAGCAAGTATGCTACATAGTATGTATAATGGAACAAATAGCTACCGTAAACCACCAAATACAAAACCTATTTAGGCCAGTAGAGAATAATTGCTGTGAATTATTGCTTCGTTTTTACAGAATTTATTTCCAACAAAATATACAGTCATCGCTCGATTGAAAATGCTTGTAGCTTCATCTGCACTGCAGCATATCAAGTATTGAAAGGAAACATTTTTAACATTTTGGGTTTTTTCTTAATATTTCTTTATTCTCTAATTAAATAGCTAAGAATAAAGTAAAAAAATTAAAGATTGAAAATTTTAAAATATTCCTACAGTGGAGAAAGAAATAATAGAAATGTATTCATATTCCACTCATTACTGTAGCCCATTTACCTACAATCATAAACTTAAAGTCAACCCTGGACATCCCCAGTTTGGTTTTCTCTTAATGTGTAAAATAGACAGGAACAGAATCTGTTAAAACATCAGTGTCTCGACAGACATATTAACCCGTAAACCCCTAAAGAAAATTTAATTTATAAATTTATTCTGAATTTTAAATAATTTTAAGAACAAATTTTCCTTTTAAGTCGTTAAAAATTAATAAATTTTACAAAAAGGAACTCTCATGGCTTGTATACCTGCCAAGACACAAATTGAAACATTACCGCCAAATTAAAAAAAAAATTGCCGAATATGTGCCAATGACGGCTGTACATACATATTTAAATTATTCGTTAGGTCAATTTAATTTTTAATTTTTTCAAAAATTATTTACATTTCTCTATACCCCAATGCGATGAAACGCTTTTTTGATTTTAAAATTATGTTTTTTGTTTCTTAATAATATTTGGCCTTCAAATAAATCTGCGGAAGAATTTTTAATGGTTGTGTCCTGACAAACTCAGAATACTTTGTGAAATGAAAATCAAAGTTGTTTAAGAAAACGAAAAACGTATTTTTGACAACATTATGACGTACATATATGACTACAGTGATGTAGTGTATGCAAGTGTATGAACTTTAAAATGATAATAATTATCAGCTAAAAATGATCACTAAACAATGCAATAGATTTTGAATTTAAGAATATAAAAATACCGCTTGACCACATGTACACATACATACAATATTTTCTAATTTATAATCTATTTGATGCTTCAGCATTCATTTCAATGAATTTCCATTCTTATCTCACTTGTTATTTGAAAAAAGCAGCTATTTGTTAGCTATTGGAGGCATCATCATCATTGAAAAAACATAAATTCCTCAAAATATTGTTACGTTTTTACCTTTTTAAAAACGTTTAAAATATGAGTTCGTTGATTGCAAACAAAATGAAAATAAATTTGTGTTTAGTTTTAATCAAACTCTTTATTGTTCGCACTACTTTTGTGTAACTCTTCATACTTGAAAAATACAACAATAATTGCTTATTCACTATACTACTTTACACTTCTGTTCGCGCAAGCACTAACAACTGTTCGGTAGATCTTCACGACAGCGATCTTCAAACCACGACTGTTTACTTTGCACGCAACGCTTCTTCACACAAGACTGATTGAATTCTTAATACTCGTTGCCTGCTTCGACTTGCCCTTTTATATTCGCAAGCAATCAGTCTGATGAAGGTTCTAGAAGTAGAACGTTCAGTGTTTCGCCTTGTCGAGAACTCTATCGCGACTTCATTATTGTTTATGTATTTTGTGCACATTGTTTGTTGTTGCGTTCTCGCTTACCTGTCTATTCCATTTTCTTTCATGCCGATGTTATTGCTTTACTTCTAGCAATGTTGTTGTATTTGTTAAGGCCGTGTCGGATAAAACTTTTGCTTCGCGTTGCGTTACAAATTTGCTTTGACATTTAAGATAAAATGTACATGTTTATATGCCACTTGTCACAAAAAGTGCTTTTAACGCAACGCAAAACGAAAAGTTGGGCGTCTTTTATCTTTTTGCGTGCTTTGACAATCAGCTGTTGATTATTCTGTAAATATTTTTGGCAAATTTGCGCGCAAATTTTATTTTTTTAATATTTTTCCTTAAATTAAAATTAAACAGCTCCAATACTTCGTTCATTAGCAGTACAATTATAAGTATGTCCAATAAATCCTCCAAATCCATTTTTAGTCTTTATTTAAACACACAATATTAAAAGCAAAACTTACGCACCAACCACTTTTAAAAGATAAACAAACAACGCGAGTGTTGTCAAAGTTTTTGTTGTGTCATACACCTTTCGCTTTACGCTTTTCTGTCAAAGTTATAAACGTCAGGCGAAGCGACAAAGTTTTATCTGACGCGGCCTTTAGTGTAGCTTTTCTTAATCATGTAAATGTTAAACGATATTTCCATTTTCGTAACAATATGTTCGCCTTGGTGATTCCGTTAACCATTGTGGAACTTTTTAAGGTTGCCGTTGATATTTAAATAGATGTTTAAACAATTGTTTGTTTCTTACATTATACACGTATACAGTTTGCTCGTAAGGTAAATGCTCACTCTTATCTGGCATATGAAAATTTATTTATTGATGGAAACTAGTGCAAAACTAAATACAATTCAAATTGCCCCATCGATTACATTTTATGGAAAATTTTTATTCATAATTGTTCTGTTTGTAAAAATTAACATTAAATGGCAGACACCGTTTAAATCGCATGCATTTTAAAATGTTTATATCCACTAAATTAGTGAAGTAGACCCAAGGGCTTATTTTTTGTGTTCCTTCATTTATTTTCGCGCATTGTTTACATAAATTACTTTTTTTAAACTTATTATTTTTAGATCTAAAACCACAATATAAAATTGATGTGAACATCATTATCACATTTGTACAACTTTAATGAATATTTGTAGCCATGAAAATCATACTAATTAATGGATCGTGATAGTATTTGTCATTTACATTGCTGAAAACATATATTAATAATAGTTAACGTATACACCAATATTTAATCAACTGACCTCCAACCACATTTCTTATACCACCCGACAATATCGTTATCACGATCTTTTGTAGAGAAATTACAACCCACATGGCCTCTAATTAGTTTATAATTTCGACATTCACTGCCAATTTAAAAATCATCATGAGTATTTCATCACAATTGTACAGGTTTAAGAGTGATAGTTAGGGAGTGCAACTTGTCAAGTCAAATAAAGTAGCCATCAATATATCAGAAACCGCTTTTGTATTCTAACCAATTGCGGTAAAAGTCCACCGATCAATTAATGCATCGTTGAATAACGATCCAACCTCCATCGTCTATGCTGTTATTACAAGCGACGAAATTACCTGCGACATTTATTACCTGCACAATGTGTGGCATCGAAATCTAGACAACTCGTGGGATATGATTGTCGTATACTAAAAGTAATTAAAGAAGAGTGATGTATGAGGTTATTTATTTGGAGCGTAATTTTAGAATATTGTAGAACAAATAACTTTTTCACTATCGGAAGTCGTCGAAAAAATACTTTTTCATATTTTCGTTTTTCTTGAACCATGGACTCACGTCTAATAAGCCAAACACACTACATACTAGAATATGTCGCCAAAAATAAAATATTGTTACGTTTTTACCTTTTTAAAAACGTTTAAATATGAATTCGTTAATTGCAACAAAGTAAAAACAAATGCGTCTTTAGTTTTTCTTAACTCTCTTTATTATTTACACTACTTTTGTGTGCCACCGTATAGAACTTAACGATACAACAATAATAATCTCTTTTATTCACTAGTTCACACAACTATTCGCTAGATCTTTACAACCACGAATTATTTTATTCACACGCAACTTCACACAAGGCTGACTGAATTAACTCTCATCCCTGCTTGCTTTGTCCAGCCCTTTTATAGTACGCACACACGCGTATCAATCAGTATGATGAACGTTCTCGAAGTGGGAGGTTCTCGCTCGCGTCTTCTCGAGAACTCTATTGCTAGTACATTGTTGTTTGTGTACTTTGCTTATGTTGCCGTACTAGGTGCAACCAGGTTCGTCATACATATGTGTTTGTGTGCAGCTTTAGATAAACAACACGTTCATTGTATACTTAGTGTTAGTGCGTATTTGTGTCGTGTGTGTTGTGTTGGTGTAGCTGGTAGCTTTTGTTTATCGTTTTTATTGTTAAACGATATTAGGTCGTTTCGCTTTGCGTAACACTGCCGCCCACTTAAGCCTGTTCGTCCCGAATAGGCTCATTATCTCCTTTCCCATATTTTGCCAGTCGCTCTATGTGTACGACCTTCATTTTTGCTCGCGGGCTGTTAGCTTTCTGTATCCTGTACACGACATCGTTTAACCGTTTAATTATTTTATACGGTCCATCCCAGCTGGTTTGTAGCTTGGGAGATAATCCCTTCTTCCGCTTTGGGTTGTATAGTAGAACCATTTGTCCCTCATGGAAGCCCTCCGTGTTTGCCGCACGATCATACCTGGCTTTCATTCTACCACTAACCATTTTTATACGGGTGCGCACAAACTCATGAAGCTCATTTAGGCTTTCGTCTTTTCCACTGTATGTGGCATCCCTCTCTGTGCCGGGCTTAACACCAAACTCTAAGTCACCGGGCAGCTTTATCTCAGTCCCAAAGATAACCTTGGCGGGTGACCTAGATGTTGAATCATGGATCGCGGATCGGTACGCCAGTAGAAACCTCGGAATGTGTTCGTCCAAATCTTTCTGTTGCTCGCTCACTACTTTTCGCAAATATTCCTCCAGGGTTCGGTTAAATCGCTCTACCATTCCGTCTGACTGTGGGTGAAGAGGCGTCGTTCGAGTCTTCTTAATGCCATATACTTCGCACATTTCCTTGAATACAGCTGACTCAAAATTTCTGCCTTGATCGGAATGTAGTTCTATTGGAACCCCGTAGCGGCATACCCAGTTGTTCACAAAAACGTTAACTATTGTGTTCGCCTCTTGATTGGGTATGGCATATACTTCCGGCCATTTGCTGAAGTAGTTCATCACAACGAGAACATATCGGTTTCCGGCATTGCTGACTGGAAAAGGGCCTGCATCGTACATCGCTATCCGCTCGAAAGGTGCGCCTGTGTTATACTGCTGCATCTGACCTCGACTTCTTCTTGTTGGACCTTTAGCTTCAATACACTGGGTGCAGTTTGCTATCCAATCCGCCACTGTTTGTTGACATCCAACCCAATAAAAACGTTGTTTTAGCCTTTCCAGTGTCTTTGTCACTCCAAGATGTCCTCCGCTAGCTCCATTATGGAATTCATTTAATACTTCTTTCATTTTGGAGGAAGGCAATACCAATAGGTTGGATGAGGTCTTGCCATCAGCGCTTTCCCAAAGTCGATATAGGCACCCATTTATGATCTTTAAGCTGTCCCATAGTGCCCAATATGCTTTTGTAAGAGGACCTTCTGCGGATATCTCATTTCTTGTAGGTCGTTTGTCCTCCTCCTTCGCTGCTATTACCTTCGCCAATATTGGGTCACTCCTTTGTGCTTGGGACCAGTCTTCGTTGGCTTCAATCGCGTTATATCGACGGATATCGACGATGGATTCCTTTTTCTCAGCTTTCACGCAATGTTTACACTCCAAATTACAAGGTCGGCGTGAAAGAGCGTCAGCATTTCCATGTTTTATGCCCCTTCGGTGTTCAATGCTGAAGTCGTAAGTCTGGAGGCGTTTAATCCAACGCGCTAACTGTCCTTCGGGGTTCTTGAATTGTAGCAGCCATCTCAGTGCGGAGTGATCAGTCCTTAGCAGAAAATTTTGGCCATACAGGTATTTATGGTAATGTTTGATGCACTCCAGAACTGCCAGTAGCTCTCGTCGGGTCACACAATAATTCCGTTCAGGCTTTGACAATGTGCGACTATAGTAGCCTACGACTTTCTCTGTTCCATTGACCACTTGGGAAAGTACACCACCAATACCATATCCGCTAGCATCACTGTCTAAGATGAATTTTTCTCCTGGGACTGGATACGCCAAAACTGGTGCAGCACACAATAGGTCTTTTAGTGTCTGGAACGCCTTCTCCTGTGGCTCACCCCATTGATAGATTTTTGACTTCTTGGTGAGCTCATGTAAACTTGCAGCCACGCTGGCAAAGTTAGGCACAAAGTGTCTGTAGTATGTGCATAGTCCCAAAAAGCTGCGTAGTTCATGAAGATTCTGGGGACGAGGACAGTTCTTTACTGCTCGTATTTTATCTTCATCGGTGGATATGCCATCTGCTGTGACAAGATGCCCCAAATATTTCACCTGCTTTTGGAAAAATGCACATTTCTTTATGCTTAGTTTTAGTCCAGCCGTTGTTATTCGTTGCAGAACTTCTCCCAGGTTCTTGAGGTGTTCGTCGAAAGTTCTGCCCATCACTATTAGGTCGTCGAGATACACCAGGCAAGTCTTCCAATGCAGTCCCTTTAGCACACGTTCCATAAGCCGCTCGAATGTGGCCGGAGCATTACAGAGTCCAAATGGCATAACCTTAAACTCTCATAAGCCGCCGTTCCCACTGAATGCGGTTTTCTCTTTGTCCTTGTATGCAATCTCCACCTGCCAATACCCGCTTTGTAGATCCAATGTGGAAAACCATTTTGTTCCGGCTAGCGTGTCGAGTGTGTCGTCAATTCTCGGTAGCGGGTAACTATCCTTTTTGGTGACATCATTCAGCTTCCTGTAGTCTACGCAGAATCTTGTACTGCCATCTTTCTTCTTTACTAAGACTACAGGTGAGCTCCACGGACCCGATGATGGTTCGATTACACCGCTCTTCCTCATTTCATCGACTAACTCCTTAACCTCATTACGCTTCGCCAGCGGTATGCTTCTGGGTGCCTGCTTTATCGGTCTCGCTTCGCCAGTATCAATTTCGTGTTTGACCATAGCTGTTCTTCCTTGCCTTTTCTTGTTCGTGGCGAAAGCGAAAGCATACCTCTTTAGCAGCTTTTTGGCTTTGGTTTTCTCTGCAGCTGCTAAACCTGCTATCCATTTCTCCACATTTTCACCAAATTCCTTTTGATCCTTGGCTGACATATCGGCAGGTTGCGGCGTCTGTTCGCTGTTTATTACCGCCTCTACTGGAACACATTGGCCCACCTCTGAGTTTTTACAGACGACTCTTTCATGGCCTGATAGATTTAGCACTCTCACCGGGACTATTCTTTGTTCTGTGGATTTGACGAGGGCCTTTGCTGATATTAAACCCGTCTGTATTTCTGCTGGTTCCACAACCCACAAGCGGGTTTCCACACAGTCTCCATCCAAACGCGCCCATATCAGTGATTCACTCTGAGGTGGCAATTTGAGTTGTTCGACCGCAACAATCCTTCTTGCGTGCACTTGATGCTTTTACCCCACGTCTAGAGGTATATCTACATTTCGCCAACTCATAATCTGTTGCCCCATATTCAAATTGATGCCATGAGCTATCATGAAATCGGCACCAATTATAACCTCGTCCACAATATCGGCAACAATAAAGATGTGACTTACACTAATGTTGGCTATAGTCACCTTCGCCTCTGTTTTTCCGTGGATGGTGGCAGACTCTCCCGTAGCTGTCCGTAGTCTTACATTGCTAAGTGCCTCACACTTTCCCTTCACTACATCTGGCCTGATGATAGACTGCGTCGCCCCGGTGTCTATAGTGAATGTATGTGGTCTGCTATTTATGTATCCGCACGCCGTAAGATTGTTGTTGTTCTGTTGCATCACTGATATTGAGATTGTGGGGCCCTCGCTTGTGGGAGCCAGCACTTGCCCCTCAGTGCTAGCTCGATTTAGTTTAACGGGGACTCTTGTGAAGATGGCTGATAGTTCGCCCGTTTCTTATACCTTGATGGTGAGGTGGACCTTGATCTCTTGCGTGGCGCTTTGCAGTTTCTTTGGAAATGGCCACCCTTTCCACAGTTGAAGCATTTAATTTTAGCCTTTTGTCCATTTTCTCCCAAAACTTGCTTCAACATATCTTTAAATTTGTCCAAAAGGCATTCTTCCTCCTCCACGACTTCCATTTTTCGCACTTTACTGACTTGTGGTCTCCTGGGCTAGTGCGAAGGCCACGGTCTCTGCAAAAGTTGTCTTCTATGTAGAACATACCGCTAGTTTAACGTCAGGGTCGCGTATGCCATTAACAAACGCCTCGGTCTTAAAGTTGAGCTGCACTAATCTCTCAACCTCCATTGCAAAGGCTTGTAATGACTCATTTGCCTTTTGCGCCCGGCATCTCAACTCCATGCGGTATAGTTCCCGTTTGCGCTCATCGCCAAATTTGCGCTGCAATGCCACCATTAATTCGTTGTAGTTGTTTCTGCTGCTGGCTGGCATGGCCTCTAGAATCTCAGCTGCGACACCTTTTAACGCCAGAATTAGTTTTCTCCATCGTCCCATCCGTTTCTGCTGGCTACTGTCTCAAATTGGAATTTGAATACGGATAGGGGTGAGCTACCATCAAAGCAAGGTGTTCTTATCCTGCCGGTACTTTCCGAAACGACTCGCACTGGTTCCGGTCGCTGGCTTTGGAGGTTGTTGATCTTTTCCTCCATCATAACGATTTTTCCGCCGACGGTCCTCTTTAAATTGTTCACTTTAGTGTCAACGGTCTTTTCCAGATTGTCCACTTTCATGTCAACGGCCTTTTCTAAATGTGACACCCTTTCCTCGACACCAGTGATCCTTTTGCTGACCGACTCATGGATTTCCTGCAGCTTTCCAGATGTTGCTTCCAGCTCCTTTTCAATTTTTGACAAAATTGCTGCTTGCAGTCGTTGGTTTTCGGCTCCAGAAGCTTCAAATAGCTTCTGGTTCTCAGCTCTAGAAGCTTCTCGTACTTCAGCTAGCAGTTTTTGATTTTCGGTTCTAGAAGCTTCTTGCACTTCAGCTAGCACTTTTTGATTTTCGGTTCTAGAAGCTTCTTGCACTTCAGCTAACAGTTTTTGATTTTCGCTTCTAGAAGCTTCTCGTACATCAGCAAATAGCTTCTGATTCTCCGCTCTAGAAGCTTCTTGTGCATCCGTTAATCCTTGCATCTTTTCCATCATAGCGGCTAGCAACGAATTTATGTCGATACCGCTAGGGGTTACAGGGGCCTTTACCTCTCGTTCCTCTTCATCCTCGAACTCGTGACAATCGATGTCAATGCCCTGAAGCTACAGTTGTTCCCTTAATCGCCTTTGCAGCTCATTCTTCGTGCCCGTTGTTGGCAGCTCTAGTTTACCCAACTCTCGTTTCAGTCGTTCCACTCTTAGTTCGGTGAGCTTCATTTTAATTAATTTTTTTTTTATTTATTTATTTTTACTTTTGGCTTTTGCAATCCCACTTCTGACACCAATTGTTACGTTTTTACCTTTTTAAAAACGTTTAAATATGAGTTCGTTAATTGCAACAAAGTAAAAACAAATGCGTCTTTAGTTTTTCTTAACTCTCTTTATTATTTACACTACTTTTGTGTGCCACCGTATAGAACTTAACGATACAACAATAATAATCTCTTTTATTCACTAGTTCACACAACTATTCGCTAGACCTTTACAACCACGACTTATTTCATTCACACGCAACTTCACACAAGGCTGACTGAATTAACTCTCATCTCTGCTTGCTTTGTCCAGCCCTTTTATAGTCCGCACACACGCGTATCAATCAGTATGATGAACGTTCTCGGAGTGGGAGGTTCTCGCTCGCGTCTTCTCGAGAACTCTATTGCTAGTACATTGTTGTTTGTGTACTTTGCTTATGTTGCCGTACTAGGTGCAACCAGGTTCGTCATACATATGTGTTTGTGTGCAGCTTTAGATAACCAACACGTTCATTGTATACTTAGTGTTAGTGTGCGTTTGTATCGTGTGGCTTTGTGTTGGTGTAGCTGGTAGCTTTTGTTTATCGTTTTTATTGTTAAACGATATTAGGTCGTTTCCCTTTTCGTAACAATATAAAGAACATTTATTGAATAGTTCATGATATTGCGGAGCTAAAGTGTCCTTAATTTCATTTTTTACGGCAGGGAAAAATTATTCAAATAGAATTTAGAAATTAAATTAATTTTTTTACAGCAGCCAGAAAACTATTCTGTTAGGAGAAATTGAACATCGTATTTCTTATTTATTTTAAATCTTCGACACCATTATATCGTTTATACACGTTGACGGCGAAAGTTAATTGCAGTAATTCGTGGAAACTTTTAACAAATCTATATTCAGTATTTTTTTTTGCAATGTTGTACATATCTACCTCTGGACTAGTCAAGTAATTTTACACTTGTTCTGTTATGTTCAAATTCAAAGGTCGAGGTGGGTTATACAATATAAGTATAATTAATATGCTTTTAGTATATCATTGTCAACGTATAGGAAAGGTATTCTAATAGTTCTACTTCTACTTACGTAATTACCAGATAGGCTTACACGTTTAACCAACTTGTTGTCCTATTCCATAAGTGATCCTACACTAGAGTTGGGTTCGTTAGCTCTTTTGAGTGTTCGCTCTTTCTAGTTCAGCTCTCTGTAATGAACTAGTTCGTTCTTTTAGTTCAATAGTTCAGTTCTTTTAAACAACTATGTTCTCTTCCTCAATTTGTGTAACTTCTTTTTTTGGCAACGTTTGCTCATTTATATTTAAACTATGTAAACAATACCAATAAAGGAATTAATGTATTCCATGTAAATTTATCTAATTTGTAATATGATTTTTCATTTTAAATAAATTGTTGTATTTAACGTTTTTTCATTCTTATTAATTCATTTATGTGCTTCAAGCACTGTAAAACCATTTGATTTATTTTTAAATATTCAATGAGAATTTCTGTTCGTATTTCTCTTCAAAACCACAATTCCAATAGGAATGTCACACATAAGAACGATAAACAAATTAATAGAACGAATAAGAATGAAATGTGCGAATAAGAAACGAGAACTAAAAGAACTACGGAGCTAAAAGAACTACTGAGCTAAAAGAACTACTGAACTAAAAGAACTACTGAACTAAAAGAACTACTGACCGAATAAGAATGAAATGAACGAATAAGAAACGAGAACTAAAAGAACTACTGACCGAATAAGAATGAAATGAACGAATAAGAAACGAGAACTAAAAGGACTACTGAACTAAAGGAACTACTGATCTAATAAGAATGAAATGAACGAATAAGAAACGAGAACTAAAAGAACTACGGAGCTAACAGAACTACCGAACTAAAAGAACTACTGAGCTAAAAGAACTACTGAACTAAAAGAACTTCTGACGGAATAAGAATGAATTGAACGAATAAGAAACGAGAACTAAAAGAACTACTGAGCTAAAAGGACCACTGAGCTAAAAGAACTACTGAGCTACTAAGAATGAAATGAAGGAATAAGAAACGAGAACTAAAAGAACTACGGAGCTAAAAGAGCTTATTATAATGACCGGCTCTTTTAGTCCAATTGTGTGAATAGTTCAATTGAACTAGTTCGTTCGTGAACTACACAACTCTATCCTACACCCTGTTAACAGAAGGCCGTAAATTTTTAGCATCCTTCGTTGAATTAGACTTTCTCCTTATATTTAACATGACATTCCATAATTCAATATAAAATTCAGATACAAAATTGTTAATTTTCTGTTTAATTCAGAGTCAATTTCACGAATGCAAAGTTTATGTACATATATATTAAAGAATACAGTCAAGTCTTATTTATAACAAAAGTAATATCATACCAGATCTAAAGCGGATATAGGTCGTGCATTTGTTTGTGTGTAACATGTATGTACACTGCAATAGTAGATTCCCTTACGGTCTTATTTAAATAAATTTAAAATTTCGGATAATTTTTGGTGCTAAAAAGCCAGATTTTCCTTTTACTTCCGCAATAATTACTTTTCATCACTACTAGATGCAGAGTTTCTGGTTTAGGAATGGATTTTTACTTTATTTCCAAACCGCTCTCCTTTTTTGTACTTTGAAAAAATATCGGCTCTGCTCATCTCCTTCGACTTGTACGATTTCTGTAAAGGCCTGATTAGCCGAACTTTGATGGGGGAAAAACGCAACGTACGTATGTAGTAATAGAATTTATAAAAAATTTAAATACAAGCAAAGCATCTTAAATTTCTTGTGTTTATTGCAAAATAAGAGAAAACAAAGAAAAATTAAAGCAGATATAAAGTGAAGCTGGATGCCTTATTATACACAGCACAAGCAAGATGTGTTATTTGACGAAAATTAACCACAAATTTGTTCAATATTCTCGGATCGATAATAGTTAATAAGAAGTCAACTACCGTTCAGTGCAATAACAAGTGTTCATAATTTAATGCAATATTAATACGAGCCCCAATAGGATACAATTATATTTGCTTCTTATATTTTATGATCTTATAAATATTGTTACGCAAATGAACACATCGTTTAACATTGATAAACAAAAGCCACACTAACAAATACAACGAACTTGCTTGCATATACCAACAACAACAGTGTGAAAGAAAAGGAGAAGGACAAGCAAGAAAGAACGCAACAACAAACAACGTAAACAAAATACACAAACAAAAGAAGAAGACGCGTTGCGTGCGAAGTAAACAGTCGTGGTTTGAAGACCACTGTTGGTAAGATATACCGAACAGTTGTTAGTGCTTGCGCGAACAGAAGTGTAAAGTAGAATAGTGAACAAGCAATTATTGTTGGAGTTGTAACAGTGGCACATAAAAGTAGTGCGAACAATAAAGAGTTCGATTAAAACTAAACACAAATTTATTTTGTTTGCAATTAACGAACTCATGTTTTAAACTTTTTTAAAAAGGTAAAAACATAACAATATTTCGAGGAATTTAAATTTTTTCAATGATGCTTCCTCCAATAGCTAACAAATAGCTGCTTTTTCAAATAACAAGTGAGATAAGAATGGAAATTCATTTCAGCATCAAATAGATTATAAATTAGAAAATATTGTATGTATGTGTACATGTGGTCAAGCGGTATTTTTATATTCTTACATTAAAAATCTATTGCATTCTTTAGTGATCATTTTGAGCTGATAATTTTTATCATTTTAAGGTTCATACACTAGCATACACTACATCACTGTAGTCACGTAGTACGTGCGTCATAATGTTTGCGAAAATACGTTTTTCATTTTCTTAAACAACTTTGGTTTTCATTTTTTAATTGTAACCCTACAAAGAATTCTGAATCTGTTAGGACACAACCATTAACAATTCTCCCGGAGATTTATTTGAAGAACAAATAAATGAAAATCTTTGCAAGATTATTAAGAGCACAAGCTCTTATACAAAAAACATAATTTTTAAACCAAAATATCGTTTCACCCCATTAAGATATGGAGAAATGTAAATAATGTTTTAATTTGACGGTTATATTCAATCATGTGTTTTGGCAGGGGTAGAAGCCATGAGAGTTCCTTATTGTAAAATTTATTAATTTTTAACGATTGAAAAATAAAATATTTTTCTTAAAATTGTTTAAAATTTATAAAAGCTTTACAAATTAAATTTTCTATAGGGGTTTACGGGTTAATATGTCCGACGAGATACTGATGTTTTAACAGAAACAGAATACCTTTCGTTCTTCTATGAGTTTAGAGAGTTTATTTTCACAGAAATAGAAGAAAAAATTTATAGAAGATGTAAAATAATTTCATTTGATAACACAAAATATTTAAAATGCTTATACAATGGGAGAAGAAGATATGGGCACAAACAATTTAAAATTGTTTACATTTTATTTTTAATTGAATGTATTGCAATCGAACAAGGTATACATTTTAATTTAAAGATCATCAAATTGTCTTAATGAGTCAAAAAATTTATTATTTCCGTAAATAAATAAAACCGCTGAAATTTAATGTCTGTAGGATATTTTATAATTTTATAAACAAATTTTCTTTTACGAATGCTACCATTAAAACCTTTTATTATTCTATTTCCTGTTTTGAGTTGCTTTCGTGAAGATGTTTTCGTTGAGATGTTTTCGTGAATTTACAATCTTTGAATAAATTTTTAGGGAATACCAATGTTGGTCTTTTTATTTACATTGCTTGCTTAATTTTTAAACAAAAAAAAAAAATAAAACAATTAAGTTTCGGAGAAGTCTTTACGCATAAAATTATGGTGTTACTCTTCTGGAGTAAGGTTTGTCATTGTCGTCTTGCCCATATCATATAAAATCGTAGGTATTTAGTTATCGACATAGGAAACAATGTAACATCCTGATAATGTGCATAGGTAATATATCCCTAAGACCCGACCATTACATCAACGCCAAATGGTCATTTAATATAATGACGTCAACGAAAATCTGATATGTTTATGTATTCTTTGTATATTTTTAGTCATATTTTTTCTTTGTGCTCTTCATCCATAACCCATCAAATTACTTAAGGGAAAAGGTTCTTTTGTGACGTTGCTTTGGCGCTACATAAAAAGCTTATGAAGCAGAAGCATAAGTTTGTTTTTAACTGCATGCTACATCTCGCAAGAATGACTGTGAAATGCGCTTTTAGTCGACTTATATACCACAAGTGGATTAAAGTTCAACTAAAAACTGTACACAGGCGCTATTGTAAAGACATAGTATGTTCTTCGCAATTATTTGACTAAAACTAGAACGGCAACATAGGTGTCAGAACCAGCGAAGAGTGAATTTTAACGTTATTTAATCACATACGGTAACAGAGTTTCAGTGACAAAAAATAATTTTTAAATTAATATAAAAATCATTTAAATTATTATAATTTATTCGCTTAAATATTTGATTAAATATTTAATTTGATACAAGAATTAAAGAATAGTTGACATATGTACGTCAGTTGTTTTGTTGAACGAAGCCTGAAGAATTTGTTTGAAAGTAGACTTAATTAATTAATTTCGTATCAAATTTTTGAATTTGTGAGTGTTTAGGCAAACTTGGAAAGTAAAACCTCCAGGATCAATTTGGATTATTGGATGATATACTTCAAATAAAAATTAGAGTTAAAAGAACTTTGAATTCCATGATTGAGTTGTAAATATGAAACCCATCTTCTATATTTATACTTTTGTAATAATTGCTGTGGAGTAACACACTTTTCCAGTTTCAAATGAATCCTATACTCATATAATTGCCTATATTTGAGAACATACTGCAAGTGTGCCAGAAAACTAATGTGATGTGATTTAATGTCTGAGCATGAAAATAAAGTTGCTGGTGACAGCAATAGTTTTAAGACATTCCTATGGCATTTACGTAAGTGTTAAGAGTCATCTGACAACGACTTCTTCAATGACAGTTACCTTTACATACGTGTACATCTACATACATACAACGTTCACAGCATATACTGAAGAATTTGACTTATTTTGATAATTGGAGAGTAAGCTCTACAAGTCATGCCGGTCAAAAAGAGCGGCACATTAAGAGAAAACCAAACTGGGGATGTCCAGGGTTGACTTTAAGTTTATGATTGTAGGTAAATGGGCTACAGTAATGAGTGGAATATGAATACATTTCTATTATTTCTTTCTCCACTTTATAAATATTTTAAAATTTTCAATCTTTAATTTTTTTTACTTTGTTCTTACTTGAACTCTATAGAAATATTAAGAAAAAACTTAAAATGTTTCCTTTCAATACTTGATATACTGCAGTACAGATGAAGTTACAAGCATTTCCAATCGAGTGATGACTGTATATTTTGTTGGAAATAAATTCTGTAAAAACGAAGCAATAATTCACAGCAATTATTCTCTACTGGCCTAAATAGCTTTTGTATTTGGTGATTTACGGCAGCTATTTGCTCCATTATACATACTATGCAGATACATAGTTTCTTGCTTTTTCGTAAAGTTTAAATACTACTTCTGCCACGTTAATTGCATTTTGAGTTCTTTCCTGAAAAGAGGACTAATGGGCTGACTATTCAGAAGTTATGCTTAAAAAACAAGGTATGTTTATTTTGTCAGCGCTTTAGTTTTAGCAATTCTCAATAACTGGAGAAAAAAGATAAACTGGTAAATGGTGTATTTGGACCTTATTTATCGTTTTCGATCGGAAAGAACAAAAAATCTCTTTTTTAGCATAAAACTAAATATAATTGAATTTGTCCTACGGATTTATTTAATACGCAATTTTTATTTATAATTGTGTTGCTTGTAAAAAAGTTCCTTGTACGCCATCGATATTAATTTGTAGAAACTGTTTTATTCTCTTGCCGCCTAAAATTCGTATGTATGCTAAATTATTATAGGAGGGCCCCTGGATTCTTCTTCGTTTTATTATATTTATTTTCATTCATTGAATACTTAAATTATTTTCTTTTCAAAATTATTTTGTATAGACCTAACACCACAATATGAAATTGATGTTAAGCTATCAGTTGATATGATCTAAAACTAAAATATTAAACGAAAAAATGCTCAAAATAGGTATTATTGAAACTTACTATTTGTCAAAAAATATCCGTATTCAACCTTTAATCTCGGTCATCTGATTTCGATCAAAGACTTACCTCTCTGGTGGAGTCAATAATACAAAAACAATTATCATCGTATTTATGTAATATTTTTATTTTTGAACACAATATTTTTTAATTATTTATAGTTTAATATATTATTTCATATCATAAAACAATCTCAATGTCAAGCATAGAATTTTTATCAATTTAGCATTTACAACTTCCTAGGCCGTATCAACATTTGTACAAATTTTAATGAATATTTGTAGCCATGAAAATAATACCAGTTAATGCCACGTTTATCCGTTGGAGCATCATTTAATTCTGTTGGATCGTGATAGTATTTACCATTTAAATTGCTGAAAACAATAAACAAATTAATAATAATTAACGTATACATCAACATTTAATCAACTGACCTCCAACCACATTTCTCATACCACCACGCACCAGTTTTAAATATTGCGCAACTTGCATCTTTGTCAATATCATTATCACGATCTTTCGTAGAGAAATTATAACCCACATGATCACTAAATGAGTCCCCTGCATCGCCGGAATACGACCCCACACTAATTAGTTTATAATTTTCACTTTCATTGCCAATTCGAAAGTCATCATACTTTGCATATTTCATCACATTATCAAAATCTTGTAATTGTATCAGCAACTCAACGGGCTTAAGACTGGAGGTTAGCGCGTGCAATTTGTCTAGTCCTATAAAGAGTTCACTATCAAGATCACCGAAACCGGCTTTGTATTCTGACCAGCTGCGGAAGAAATCCACCGATCCGTCAATACGTCGTTGAATAACGATCCAACCTCTATCGTCTACGCTGTTATTACAAGCGATGAAAAATGGTGCTGGTCCATACAGATGATTCATAATGCGACATTTATTACCCACACAATGTGTGGGATCGAAATCTAGACAACTCGTGGGATATGATTGATTTGTGCTAAAAGTGATCAAAGAAGAGAAATGTATGAGATTATTTATTTGGAGCGTAATTTTTGAATATTGTGGAATAAATAACTTTTTCACTATCTTTCATTTCTATTTTGGCATGAACTCTTTTAATTTCGTAACATATTTCGAATTCTTTTTTATATTAACACATTCGTATCGGGTTATTTCCAACCAAAAAGTCCTATAAATCGATTTATTTTCTTGTAAGTTTTCCCTTATAAGGTGAGATTTTTTTACTAAATGGACTTATTTTTGCAAACAGTGTGCAATCGATAATTATATGATTAATTATATGACATTCCAGTGATAATTAAATTAAAATTTCTGAGAACATTTTTTAAATGAACAAATCTTACAAAATTTTTAGCTAATGAGCAAATATAAGGCATCATTCCCACATAATGAAACTATGATATAAGCCAACGTGAAGAATATGACAAAGGAGCAATAATTAAGAGAACATGATCGAAAATGTAACAACAACACAAAAAACATTTAAAAATCTTACATGTATATAATGAAATTTTTAATTTTTCATTAAAATAATAATAAAAAAAAAAATATTTTATAAGAAATAAATATTTCTATTATGCACACAAATTTTTTTAACAAAATAAGTAAATAATATTTATGTATTTTGGGTGACGAAGTAATGGGTGATTTTTTAAGAGCTATAGGAAATTTTTTCAAAAAAACACATAAAATTCAGAAAAATGCATGAAATCTTTATTTGAATCGATAGTACGGTCCATATAATTTAATGTTTGAAGATTATTTCATGCAAATGTTGACCGCGACTGCGCCTCAAATGGTCCATCCACTGGTCCATCCACAATGGTCCAATTTTGGCATACTCTTTTCAACATTTCGGCCGGTATCTCACGAATAAATGCTTCAATGTTATCTTCCAATGCGTCAATTGAAGCGGGCTTGTCTGTATAGACATGAGCTTTGACATAGCCCCACAAAAAATAGTCTAAAGGCGTTAAATCGCACGATCTAGGCGGCCAATTGACCGGTCCCGAACGTGATATAAAATGTTCATCGAACTCGCCTCTCATTAAGTCGATCGTTACGTGTGCTGTGTGGCATGTGGCACTGTCTTGTTGAAACCACATGTCATGCAAGTCAAGCTCTTGCATTTTGGGCAAAAAAAGTTGAATATCATCTCACGGTAGCGCTCACCATTCACAGTTACGTTACGATTCGCAGCATCTTTGAAGAAGTGTGGTCCAAGATGCCACCAGCCCATAAACCGCACCAAACTGTGACTTTTTCTGGATGCATTGGTAGCTTTTGCAATGCTTCTGGCTGATCTTCACTCCAAAATCTGCTTATTTACGTATCCATTGAGCCAAAAATGAGCTTCGTCGCTGAACACAATTTTTCGGTAAAGAAGTGGATCTTCGGCCAACTTTCCAAGAGCCCATTCACCAAAAATTCTGCGTTGCGGTAGGTCGTTCGGCTTCAATTCTTGCACCAGCTGTATTTTGAAAGGCTTCACACCTAAATCCTTCTGCAAAATTTTCACACGTTGTTGAGTAATAGATCCCCAATTGCTGCGAACGGCGACGAATCGATAATTGGTGGTTTAATGTCCAACAATGTAACTTTGGTGCGCAATTTAGTCACAATAGTCCGAATAGCCGTCCGATTAAACTGACCATAAAATGATTCATGACGATTCATGGTTAAATTATAGACCAAACTGAAGATGGTTGACAGTGAAACAAAACACAAAACGTGCGTGAGCTGTTTAAACCAAAAAGATAATAGCTAAATTCACCTTTTTGGTACTTCCACATACATTAATCGTATATATTAACCCTCTAAATTTGTATATAAAAAATGATTTTCTTTAGTTATTATTGGGATTGTAATGTGTGTAAAAAAAATTTGAAACATAATAAATAAAATATAAGTATTTTGAGTGGCAGTGTAACGAAGATGACCTTTTCGTGCTTTCCTATTTATACATGAATATTTTTAATCTTTAAAATATTTATTTATATATTTTTATGATTCTAATGTTCATAAAGAATTATAAGAGTATTATTCATTGTTACTATTCTAACTAGAGATATTGTATTGCAATTTAATAAAATAAAACAAAAAAATCTTTTTCAATAGAACAAGATTCGACTGTACTCTATCTAAATTCCATAAATATTATAAGAATAAATATTTGTAATAGAATAAATTTTAAGAAGCAAACATAACTTCTTCCAATTAAAAGTATAAAATTGGTCCTTTTTGAATTTTGCTTTACCTTAACAACACTCATCATTGTTCAGAAGAGCTGACTTCTTGCAAATGCCTGTACACCAATTTCTTTGCATTGTGTTGTGTTCCTTTGTTTTCTGTTTCGTTTTTATTTACATTCTTCGTCAACAGATGTCACGTCTTTAACGTTTCTATAACTACACAAACGTTCTTATGGCAACGTACGTTACGTTTTTACGTGCCCTACGCATGAGTAACCAGCCCTTCAACAGTTATGCGTCTGCAATCTAGAGTTGTATTAGAAAGTGCGTATTAAACACAGTGGCATTGAGCAGTGAACGCTTAAAAGAATCGATTAAAAGGATCGTGAATAAAATTGATAGCGAAATTAATAAATAGCCCCTCTGGGGAAATAATGATGGACATATTGAATTTTTTTTTAAATATCTGGTTATACATTCGATTTTTGTTCTGTCGTGATAATGATTCGAACCAGTCATCCCAATATGGTAGAAGAATGATTTTTATGCAACGGCAAATAATTAACATTTCACTACACAGACCCAGAAAATAGGTTCAAATTTGGAAAAAACAAATAACTAATGAGCAAATGCTACAAGATACCGTTATTACAGAAGTGGCGAATATTGGAACAGAAATCACACAAAAGCTGGACTTTTCTGTAAAAAATAGTTTCGATATTAAACCCGTTATAAGAATTAAATTTCGAACAAATCAGTTTAAATAACCGTTGGTGTACGGCAAATTTTTGGGTGGCGTGACATAATGTCCATGTAACCCTAAAAATTGAGATTACGTCCATGTCATGCCACCAATTTTTGGAATAAGACTTTTGAATAGTTTTCTAAGTTTTTTGTAGAAAAAAATTTAATGACACCTTTACAAAATTTTTTACATCCAATTATTATAAGCTGAAATTTCAATCTGGTAAGTGGTATTAGAAATACCGGCTAAAAAGCCTCTCTCCGCCTGACTAAAAATGAAAATATTTATATATGTTTGTATATAAAAAACTAAAATTATTTATGTACATAAGTATAATACGTAGCGCCAAACATGGCAATTTATGCTACTTTGCTACTCAAAAACATGCAGATGTATAATATTGTCACTCGAAATACGTATTATTTATTTATTTTATTTATTTTGTTTCAAAGTTCTCTTTTGTACTTTACAATCATAACAGTATGTATTTAAGGACTTTTAAAATAAAAAAATAATTGATATACACATATGCTCAAAATAATAAATACACATTATACTAAAGCAGGGTTTACCAAAAATTTTTTGGTTATGTATTAGTGAGTAAGAGATAGAAAATAAGTTGAGAGAATTTATTTATTTACATCCATAGAAAAGTGTTAGTAGTATACGCTATTTTTATTTTCATTTCATCAACATACTATGTAAAGCTATCTATCTTTGTCTTAATAATTTTAGATAAATAAAAATAAAATAAAAAATTCATTTTTTATTAAAAGAACACAAAGCTATCCATCTTTGGCTTAAAAATTAAGCCGTTTTTTAGATAAATAAAAATAAAAAATCCATTTTTTATTAAAAGAAAAAAAGCCAGCATTTCAAAAAAAAATATACTATGCGACAAAATAAAGAAAAAATGAAATACGCCAAGTTAATGACATAGACCATTTTTAACATAAAATATTTTTTGAGTGTTAATCTGAAATAAAATGATAAAGCAGCAACCGCACATGTGTTCTTGTCGCAGTCTGATCGACAACGAAATCAAAGAACACAAGAATGCATGTGAGTTCTCTCTGCACAATTGTGCTATGAAATGGTAAACCTTGTTCTAAAGTATTAAAGAAACGTTAACTGTAAAAATACCCTCGAAAACGCAGGGAGAACAATTTATATTATAGTTCCATCTGACATGAAGTCGCCGTAGTCTAGTAGGTAGTGTGTTGGCTTATTAGACGTAAAACCCAGGGTTAGAGCCCCAGGCCAGACATCAAGACAAAATACAAAAAGTATTACTTGGCGACTTCCTCTCTGCAGATTTCTGGCAAAAACTCTGAGAGTAAATAAAATTGCCATGAAAAAGTTTCTCAAAAAATCTGTCGTTAGGAGTCGACTTTAAACTGTAGGTCCCACCACACATGTATAAAATTAACACACACAACATAAGTGGTGTGAGAAACTAAGAAGTTGTACAATGGGTCAATTCGACCTCCGGGTACTGTACTTGTCTTAATTGACAAGTATTCGTCCTCTAGCCTAACCTAACCTCCATCTGACATCATCTTTAAAACGAAAAATTTGACAAGTGCATCCATTTATTTAAATATAAAAAGTGAAATACCGATTACTAATGAGAAAGCGGAAAAGAGATTACAACTTGCTAAGGAGCATTTATATGAAGAAATATTATATGGGAGCGATGAAACCGAAATAAATTCATTTCTAAACGAATTTGCCATCGTTTCCAAACAAATTTATTATTGTTTCATCGCTTGAGATTAACTTTTGTTACTTTTGCCGCCATCTGGTCTCTCTTCTGTTTGTTCATCTCTCTTCCGTGTTTTCATTAGTAAAAGTTTTGTCCTGGAAGATTCGCTTGCACAATTCAATAAAAAACTTGGCAGAAATAGGATCAGAGGATTATCCGTCTATTTGTTTCTGAGCTGGTTTTCTGCTGCCAAGAGATTCTGCCATGTTAGTTTTTTGCTAAAAGAATTTTGCACAAAGTGTAAAGACCGTCCTAAGTTCTTCGATATCTCTCTCAATTATTTTCCGTAATTCCTCATGTCTTGAACAACCTTTTCCTCTTCTTCATTTCAATGAAAATTTCCTTCCATTTTCTTTAAAATATTTTTTGATTTTTATGTAATTTTATATCAAAATGAAATTATTTTTACCGCTTCACATAAACACAATGAAAAATCTCTTAAAAATTTAATATAGTACTCTGAAACAAATTATAAATAAGTCAAGTTTATTTATTATATGATCAAAAATTTTTATGGATTGTCAGATGAAACTATAATAAAAATAGTTTTCGCTGCATTTTCGAAGGTATTTTTACAGTTGATGTTTCCTTAATATTTTAGAAAAGTATTTATATTATTTTCAGCATATGTGTGTGAGAATGTAGAAATTTAAAAGATTACATTACATACTTATAAACGTCAAATTACCAAACAACGAATTTGTGCGACATTGCAATTGCCCATAATGCTCACTCGAATACAAATGTCACACAAAAACATTATGAAATTTTATTTTATACAGATTGGTCCGTTCCGTCAGCATGAATTTCAATTTCTTTAATCGTTTATGTACTTTTCATATGCAAGAATGCGAACTCGCAGATGATTCTACTTTAAGAGATTCACAATTTTAGTTACAATAGGTAAATATTTGGTGTCTGATAATAACTGCAGGCTAAATTAAATTCTCGTTTATACAACGAGTACAGTGTTTTATATTTTCCAATATCAAAACCACAAAAGGAATGATATTGCCATTCAAAATATATCAAAACTACAAAAGGAATGGCGATATCTCTATTATTACTGTCACAAACATTTATTTTTTTATTAATTTTTAAATAAATTTTTTTTATATTGTTATTCCACAGACACAAAACAATCAAAAATTTTTTTAAGTACGAATTCCGCAATGTATGGAACAAAAAATAAACTTTCATGATCTATCATTATCGCCGTCTATCCTAATTGTGTGAAAAGAGCAAAATTTATTGGCACTTACCAAGTTAGGGTTTGATTGTCATCCTTAATGCATATTTTAGTGGCATCTATAAAATACAAAAAATTATAAGAAGCTTTCTGAAGCAATTTGAAAAACAATTCTTACCTATTTTATGGAAGTATTGATTTACATCATGATAAAATTTTAAATGGTCCGCTTTGGGTATTGTACTGCTTTCTATTTGGCTTAGCTTAGCGTCTATTTGAGGCAGGATGGCTAGTTTATCCGAAATTGTATTTTTTAGGTCTTGAGTGTGCGTCTCTAACTTGATTTCATTTAAGAGCGTTTGCGAATCGTTTTGATTTCTTATGATCTTATCCAAAATTTGATTATGTTTGTTTAATGTTTCTCTCATAGCAGTAATTACGATGATTTTATCATCGACTGGAGGAACCATTGAAGTTTGCATTTGAATTTCTTTTCCTATAAAATATTTTAAATCTTCTACGTTTTGTCTATTATTCTGTAGAAGCTTCTCTTGCATTGCTTCTATTTGTTGTGGCAGATTTTTAATTTTTCGTTCCAAGTCACTAAGAATATCCTTTTGCCTGTCTAGGTCCTTTTTAATATTTGACATATCTTGTTGCAGTATGTTGTTTCCAAGTTGTAATTTTATTAATTGGTTATCAAATCGTGTATAGTCACACGAATCGATTATGTCCGAAATATCATCGTTAGAAATCCCTATCTACAATGAATATATATTTATTAGAAGTATTTATTTGAAAATTATAATACGGACTTATAAAATGTACTTACATTGATAGCAGCCTGCGCACAATTCCACATACAAAATAATGATAATGTTAGTTTGTAAAATTTCATTTTAATTTTAGCGATTATTTTCACAATTCTTTTAAGTTCGCTTCTATCAAAATGTTAAAGTCAACTGATGTTGTATAGAAATTTTGCTGTTATTTTGTAATATTTAATTGAGCAAGCGATGAGAATAAAAATGCGATAACAATATAAAACCCAAATGAAATTCAAATCCGTATAGTCTGTGAAAGGTACATCAAGTCTGACTGTTAGAATTACTCACACAATATTACGTCCTTGCATTTAGGAATTGAAAATAAATCCCCATGAAATCCGATTTTATAAAAGAGATTCTTGCATTGCAAAATTAGAATTGTATTTCAAATTAAATTAAATTTAGAATTATTTGTCTTCAGGTGAGTAAATATAGTTCCTCGCTTGTTTCTAAAACTTGTAACCCCCCTTGAAAAGAAAACTTTAGTTGAGACGCTTTGAGTGTCTAAGATAAAATCTTATTTTATAGTAAACTAGCAGATTGTACCCGGCGTTGCGCGGGTTATGTAGCTTGGATTAGTTTAAAAAATGAAAAATGTTTTTAAATTAAAAAAAAACCGTGATTATTTGTTGTTTTTAAAGAAATTTAAAAGTTTTTATTATTAACACTTAAAAAATACAAAAATCAGTAACTGAAGTATATAGTGGACGAAATTTTAATAGTCGCAATAACAAATTTAATAATACTTTTATGTAGTTGGTTCACCTTGTTTCCAATTTACCAATATTTCCCAATATTCAGTAGTTGGTAACTAGGAAATATTTTTGTATACATTGTTGTTGGAATTTCCTCTCGATATAATAATAATGGGACTTTTAGTCAAAAATATACCAAATAAAGAGCGAAATTTAAATAGGCGCAAGTACTATTATATAATTTTTACAGTTACAAAATGCAGATTTTTTGTAAAAAAAAACTTGTGCTTTTTCGTGTTTGCATCATTGAGTATTAGCATCAGTCCATATCGAGAATTCTTAGGCGCAATGGGTAGAGGAAAACACGTAACACAAGAGGAGCGATCTTTAATAAGAGTTTTAAATGAAGAATGCTATTCAAAAAGGGAAATAGGTAGAAGAATTGGACGATCAGAGCATCTAGTTCGTACGTGTTTGCAAAAAACTACAAAAAATAATAAATCAGCAAAGAGAAATAAGAGAAACACAAAACTAAGCAAACGCCAAATTAGTCAACTTAAACAAGAGGCCACTAAAAATAAGCTTTATTCTTCCCAAATTGTCCTGAATTAGGCTTACCTGTAGGAAAACGTCGAGTTCAACAAATTTTATCAGCTGACTGTAACATTAAATGGAAAAAATCAGCGAAAATCCCACCGTTATCATGCTGTCATAAATCGCGGAGATTGGAATTTGCCAAATATACCATGTCATGGATAGAGGAATGGAGAAACATTATTTTCTCCGACGAAAAAAAATTCAATTTGGATGGCCCGGATGGACACAGTCATTATTGGCATGATTTGCAAAAACCAAACGCACCCAGAATGAGCAGAAACTTTGGCGGAGGTACTGTAATGGTATGGGGCGGTTTCAGTTACTATGGGAAGCTTCAGTTGTATTTCATTTCTACTAAAATGAACTCCGAAACCTACGTGGAAATGTTGGAAGATGTTTTAGTAAATTATCTAGAAGATAATTTGGATAAAGACATGACTTTTCAGCAGGATAACGCTAGCATCCACGTCTCGAGAGTCTCAAAAGCATTCATTTCATCGGCTTCAATCCCAATTCTAGACTGGCCTGCTAGAAGTCCGGACTTGAATCCGATAGAATATCTTTGGGGAATCATGTCAAGAGATGTTTATAGCAACGGAAAGCAATACAACACAGTGAGTGAGCTGAAAACGGCAATTCTCCAGTCCTGGCTAAATATTGAGCTTAGAATATTAAAAAATTTAGTAGAATCAATGCCCAGTCGTATATTTGGTGTTATACAAAATAGAGGAGGGATTACTAAATATTAATCAGTTATTAATTTATTTTTTACTCTTAATGGAATTTGTAATTCTTATATTGTTTTAATTGCGTCTAATTTAAATTTCGCATACATTTTACTTTTTTTCCTATTATATGTTAATTAATCGTTGTTTTTATAATTTAAACATATATATTAATTTAAGTTAGAAATATGTTATTAATTAGGCGAAAAAAAAATATAAATTTCTTTTGATTTGAATAATACATCGAAATATTAAATGCGACTATTTTAATTTCGCACACTGTATATGTACTTATATTAAAAATACAAAAAATAAACTTATTCTATTATTAATACATATAGGAATATTGAGTACATACATATAACTATTAAATAAATGCAATATAAACTTATTCTACAATTAAATTAAATAGTATTATTATATTGATAACGCTTCTATGCACAATATTAGCTGTTTTAACAGTTGGGGTAAAAATATATAAATTTTTCCCGCTTGGTACCGTGAACAGGCTACATACAATTGACCATGAGAAAAACATGGTGTCTCCAAATTTAAACCAGCCACCTTCAATGTTTGACACTGAGACTTATTAATGGTCATAGCAAATGCTAGTTCTTTATAAAAATCAATTTAGAATTGTAAAAAATATTTTTAAATGTGATTTTCAATTGTTTTGTATTGAAATTCGAAACTTTAAAACGTTCTCGTGAAGAGTAAAAAAAAAACATAATACTACAGTAGGACCTTGATTATCGGTGATTCGATTATCCGGCAACATCAATTATCCGGGATGGAAAAAGAAAATTTTTTGCATCGATTTAATTTTATTTTGAATCGACTTAAATTTTTCTGCATCGTTTAACCGTGATCAGCTCTATTATCCGTGATTATAAGCAAAATATTTTTTCTATTATTTTGGACAAACAAGCGAAAAAGGGGATTTCCTTCTTTAGTATACGATGAGTCAGAAGCATACATGTAAACCTGCTTAGTTTAATTTAGAAATTTGAGAATTGGGTTTTTATATTTTTGAAACATGTATGTATATAAAATCCTTGAATTATTTAGTTTTTATATAAATATGTACATATTCATTTATTAACTAATAAAAATATCTATTAAAAAACTAGCTAACACTGGTACTCAATTAACCGGGAAAGTCGATTATCCGGAATGCTTCCGGTCCCGACCATCACGGATAATCAAGGTCTTACTGTATTACAAAAAAAATATTTTTTTCTCGTAATCAGTGCATTAACAGGCATCGTTTGGGATGTATTTATACAAAAAAGGTGGCCATGGGCCACCCTATTGTATACATTTTCTTTAAATTTAAAAAAAAATTATTATTGGATCATTTTTGCATTAAAAATAACAATAAATAAAAAAACGGTTTAATGGTTTCGAAACCGGTTTTGAAACCGGTTTCTTAAAAAATGCAATTTTTCAAATTATTCGGAAACCGGTTTAACAAACAACCCAGTTTTTTGAATACTCTAAGTCCTAAATATAAATACACTCAATTAGCCCGTTTTTCGCCCCTTTCCCCCTTTTTGGCTTTTGGTCCAACTTTATAAACGGAACACCTCCTATAGCTTTTTGGGAAACTTAACCAAGCTAAATCGTAAAAAAATAACTTTAAAACAGATCAAACACAGCATTTATGCATAAAGTACTAATTTTTGAGATTTTTTTCTCCCTTTGTCCCATTTTTTCCCCTTTGGGTCAAAATTTTGAAAAGATTTATTGCCTATAACCTGCACCGACAAAAGCTCGATCAATATCCCAAATTTCAAGAAAATCAGTCCAGGCGTTGAGGCGTGATTGGCTAACAAACAAACAAAAAAAAAGACTTACAGAAAGATTTATAATATATGTATATTAGGATAGTAAGCGATTCTAAATTATTTTTAGAATTAAGCCGAAGATTAAAACTTAGCTTAACCATAATGACAACATCTATTCGGAAATCAGATAACAATTGTTGTTGTAGATAATTTTTTATCAGCGGCTTGAGCATAAATTTGCTTCATTGTAATGGAATTTATTATAAAATTCATAAAAAAATGATTTCATATGATAATTTTCAATTAATGAATTGAAATAAAATAAAAATAAAATTATTAATCATATAATGGAACATAATTTAACCAACTTACAGGGATGTAGGATTGCCAAGGGCTATAATAATAATAATAACAATTTTTTATTTCTTTTTTCTCTGTTCATCTGTAATTGCAATTTGATATGAGAAACCAAACGAAATTTACAAAGATCGCATGAAATTAAATTGAGCGATATTTTTTGCAAACAGTATGGATTAATATTTTATTGTAATATATTCTGCAGACTATTACAACATTTTTAAATTATTTATTTTTTATTTGTTTATTTATTTGTTATAATATAATTACAAATTGCATTTAATTATATTACGAACTAACTAACTTTGACTTTCTGCTCGGTGTAGTGTAACAGACCACAGTCTATGGTGGGCATCGAACCCACTACCCTCTCGCTAATAGTCTCGTACACTACCAGTGTACCTCATTTTAAAATTAAAATGCATTCAATGAATAAAACATTTAGCGGTAAATAAAAATTTGGAAAATGTTGGATTTTTATACTACAATCTGTAAAGCAATTTTTTAATTAATTTTAAATATTTTTTTTTAAAAATCTTTTATTTTAATTCACGTGATTTTATAAAAGAAAAGTATTCAGAACTTGTATTCATGATAGTTATGGACACTGAAGTCGCCGTAGTCTAGTAGGTAGTGTGTTGGCTTATTAGACGTAAAGCCAGGGTTCAAGCCCCAGGCCAGACATCAAAACAAAATACAGAAAGTATTTCTTCGGCGACTTCCTCTCAGCAGATTTCTGGCAAAAACTCTGAGAGTAAATATAATTGCGACGACAAGTTCCTCAAAATCTGACATTTGGATTCAACTTTAAACAGTAGATCCAGCCACTTATGGGTAAAATTAACACACACATATAGCTGCCAGATAAATGAGGCACCAAATCATCAAATAAATAAATAAAAAATAAATAAATAAATCAATAGTTTTTAAAAATCAAAATTATTTCTATTGTAGTAAAACATATAAAAGTCAATGTATGTACATATCTGATTTCAAAAATAAAGCATTTAAAAATTTTTTTTTGAAATTAAAAGCTAGCGTCCCTCATCTTCATATATTATTTTTTTTCTTGACCGTTTACAGGAGAGGCCGCAGTAGCTCGTTAATGACTCCATTGAATCATTGGAGCATCGTTGAAATGTGGTTTGTGTTCCACTGTTCTATCGCTACTACAGAAGGATTTTCCTCGACCGAAATAAGGGGCCTTGTTCACGAAAATCAGATATTTCTTCATAACTCTCGTGTTTCTCGGCCAGCACATCCGTATATGGTCGATTGGCCAGTGGATTGCACATTGCATTATAGAAAAAATACGTTTATTAGTCGGACTATTCGTATGTGGAACTCAATTCCTGCAGAGGTCTTTCCTGTTACTTATGGTATAAAAATATACAAGCTTAGTGTCCATAAACACTGTTCTCTCTTTCATTTTCCATAACATATTTTCATAGTTCCAAATTTTTAAAATTCTCTGCAACGACAAGTGATAAATTATTCTCAACTACGAGGTTATTCAGGAGTTGTAATTTTTTGGCTTTTAAGTGATTAAAAAGGAATAAAATACAGAAAAATCATCACATGTTTTCGAAAGTAACTTAAAAATATAATACTTTACTCCTTGTTTTTACTAACATAAATTTCCAATAGTAACAATTGCAAAGTAAATACAAACGTTAAAGTGGCTTTTAATGTACTAAAGTAAAGAATATGATGTAAATTTTTAATTTTGAAAAATCGTCAATATAAGGGCATAAATCTTCAATGTGATATTTTTGGAACTCAAAATCGTCAAAATGACGATAAATCGTCAAATCTGGCAGCTATGCATACATAACATAAGTGATGTGAGAAACTAGGTCGCAATCCTGACTGAAGGGTTGTAGTGACCAATTACGTATGTATGGACATTAAAATAAAACAGTGTCGACTTTTTTTCGATGCTATGCATTGCAGAGTTAACAATTTTATGTCAGTTTATCATATAATACATCGATTTTTTCTGTGATTTAACCTTCATAAGGTCCTTAAAAAATTGGAGTTTTCTGTCTTATGGACCGATTTGACACAAATGACTGGTTCGAATATTATTTTTTTGTATACAGTGGAAGTTGAAGGCTGCTGATTCAGTACAAGCTCATCGCATAGTTTTTTTATAATATTAGCTTGAAAATAGTGCTCTTGGTAGCGTAGATATAAATATAAATGACTACGTTTAGCTAAACTGTTTTCGTATCAGCCATGGTTAATAGATGTAAATAATATAAAAACATTGTAGACGGATGTGTCAATAATATTGCTAAATGTCTTTCTTTTGCAACTATATGAAGTTTTTTTACCTCGCGGTTACTAATTTCTGCATTTTGATACTAAGTACGTAGAGGAGTCACAGACTTTTCTCTTTTGTTTTTAGGGATATAGGAGGGACAGTGTCTTTAGTGAAGTCTGTTCTCTGAGTTGTATTTTTGCATACAGCTCTTACGAGAGCTATCTGCTTTAATAATAATTTTTGGCCATATTGAAAAAACTGTGTGCTGTTACATTACGACCAACTGTCAGCTCGAGAACTACGCGCATATTTCAGTTTTTTTCCCGCATATTTTCAGCATGTGTTTCTGAATTTCTGAATTCGTTTGATTATTCATTCAGTATAAATTCTATTTCCCTGGGTTTTTTCTACTAAAAGCAACATAGCACTTTAAAACGTTAAGAATTTAGTTTCGTAAAGCGTTTATATTTTCATTGTAACTCCGCATCGCTTTCACTTTCCGTATTAGAAAATATACCAGGGAATCCCTTTTTTGTACACGAAAAGCTACAAAGCAGAGATGTATTAATATTTAAATTAGTGGAACTCAAGCACAAGTTTTGTCAAAAATGTTTTAATTTGAATAAGAAAAGCGTAACCTTTTTATTCTGTGTCAAATATCACCTGAAGACAGTTTCTCAAAAAACGATTATTACTCTCCAGATTTGAAATAAAAGTCAAAACCTATAAAGACTATAAACCACTCACTTTCAGAGAAAATTTAATTTCTCTTTAAAACTGATTTAAAATTGACTCGAAGATCTAATGGTAGATAACTTTACAACCTAATTTTAAAACTACAGCTCCTTTAGTCCACGATGTTCATTTGAATTCCGATTACTGTTCTCGGCGTACATCTGAATGTTTTGACGCATACTGCAAATCACTTCTCATTGTAGTTACAAAATCGACTCCATTTGACTTGCAATGAGTTTCTGTCCGCTTCTCTTCCTTCTTTCCTCTCGTCAAGAAATACTTTTCGATTCCTTCCTCCTACTGTATAGAAGGATTCTGGCCTCAGTTTAATCTCGGGTCAAACATTTTGAAATTAAGTGATCCGGTAGAATCCTTATGGTATGATAGTGATAGTGATATCTTCTTCAAGTTTGTTTGAACACATCTTTCAATGGCTCAAGGTTAGGTTAGGTTAGAGGACGTGTACTTGTCAATTAAGAAAAGTACAGTACCCGGAGGTCGAATTGACCCATTGTACAACGTCCTTGTTTCTCACACCACTTATGTTGTGTGTGTTAATTTTATATATGAGTGGTGGGACCTACAGTTTAATTACAGTCGATTAACGTCGACTCCGAACGACAGATTTTTGAGAAACTTTTTTGTGGCAATTTTATTTAGTCTCAAAGAGAGGAAGTCTTGATGTCTGGCCCGGGGCTCGAACCCTGGCTTTACGTCTAATAAGCCAACACACTACCTAATAGACTACGGCGACTTCTTCAATGACTCAAAATTGCATATTATTCTTTAAGAATAAAAAAAAATTTCGTAGTAGTGTTGTCATCAAATTAAAAATAAAATTAGAAATGAAGAATTGAAGATATTTGAATAACTCCTTTCTAAATGTGGTAGCATTGGCAAGTTTTAAATGTGTATTAGTGAGAGTGTTCCAGACGTATAGCTTAAGTAAGAACTTGTCTTATACCCACGCTTCCTTATTTTCCTGTCACGATTAGATCTAGACATCAAAATGATATATGAAAAAAAACTATTTCGTTGGTGACTTCCTCTCAGAAGATTTCTGACAAAAACTCTGAGAGTAAATAAAAGTTGCCATGAAAAGTTTCTCAAACATCGGTCGTTCGGAGTCGACGTTAATCGTAGGTCCCTCCACTCACATATAAAATGAACACACACTACATGAGTGGTGTGAGAAGCTAGGCCGTAATATGTTATGGATGGTTAGATCTAAGATTCAATTGCAATATAAATATATGGAAGCTAACTCGAGTACTAAAAAAATTTTCAAAACTGATATTAATAGTTTGATATGAATAGTGCGAGATGTGATCACAACGATCTTTCTGAAAGATATACCCTGTAATGTTGTTGTATATTATTTTAGATTTATATTGGTCGATACTGTTACAGATGGAGAAACATGCATGTACAATCCTTACAGCACTGACGGAATAAGGTAAGTCGTAGCCATTAACAGGCTGAATTAATAGAACCAATATTATTGCCATTGTTAAGTATTCTAACGTTGTCAATTACTCTTGTAGATTTCAAAAGTTGAGTACAGTTAGATTTGGAAGGATTAACAAAAGTCCATTAGCAGAAGCCCTGCTATTTATTTCGGTCAAATTATTTATAATATATGTACGTCACACATTTAAGAATGTAATTTAAATTTTATTACTGAAGTTACTAATATACAGGCAAAAGTGATGAGACCCGTTATCGCTGTGGAACTTCTCTTTCAACATTAAGTGTTTCTGAAATATTGCCACTAAACTAGACTAAAATTATAGGTTAACACTACTTCTGCACATGATGGACACAAACCTGTTAAGTAATGATTAGTAATCGTAATGTTTAGTAATTTGATTACTTTTTGTTTTTTTTTTTTTGAATGGTGAAATAAGGATTACAATTACGATTATTTTTACTTAAAATAGTTAATAATTGATTATGTTTATAAAATAATTGTTCACACGAGTAAACAAATACACAACCCTAACCCTGACTTCCAATAGGACAACACAAACATCCTTAACAAACAATAACAATAACATCACCAACACATATCAACATTCACAATATACATCATCATACACACTTTCATCAACACTTTCAACATAATTATTAGGATATTTATAGTGCAGTTGATTTTTGATTTCTGATCAAAAAGGAACCCAACAAACCCTACGCGAATGCGCTATAAAATATTGTTATTTCAAAATATATATAAAAGTTGATTATCGATCTTCAAACAACACTGAACAACTACCCAACGAGCCCTACGCGTTTGAACTAATTTATATGAAGTGAATTAAAGATATTGAAATCTGAAATATATTCGAATAATAAAATAAATAAATAAATAAACTTTGTGAACATAAACAAACTTAAAACAAACTGTGAACGATAGTGAACAAATTATATATATTGTAAAACAATTACATAGAAATACATTTTATAACGTTTTTAAAATATATACACAAAACATTAACAAACACTTATCATTTGCATATATACATAATTTATATACAGAAAAGGTTTGTGTATTTATATACCCTGCCCCCTCTTACCCCACAGACTAAACCCTACCCCATAACCCGTTCGTTCAATAATCAAAAAATAATCAAGATTACTGGCGATTGGTCTAATAATCAAAAAGAGTCAAAAGTAATCCAAAAGTAATCAAATTGTTTTCAATAATTCTTTTTGAATTGGAATTGAAAATAATTATTGAAAATAATTTGATTACTTTTCGATTACTTTTAATTCTTTTTGATTATTAGGCTAATCGACAATAAACCTGATAATTTTGTAAATGTAATCAATTAGTAATCCGAAAATTTTTTTCATAGAATTACGATTCTTTTTAGAAAGTAATGTAATTGATTACTAATCGTAATCGAAATTTAACAGGCGCAGACATACCAGACATAGAGTATGACCGTATAAATAGAGGGAAGGGCGACGTTGCGAGTGAGGAGTCGTAAAGCGTTTGTAATAGTCAAAGCGTTGTAGTAAAAACAACGAAATTAAACACAGTAGTTTTGAACACTTTCATTTTAAGGATCGCGTAATTAAGTTCATAGTGTAGTATTGTTCTTTAAATAAATGAGGAACTACGATTAAGCAAATAATTGCTTTCATTTAATTCGAATAAATAAGTGTTTTAAAAATAAAAGTGTCAATATTATTGGACATTATCGATGATGTAAAGTTATTAATTTGTTTGAAATCAAGAGTATGCGTAATATTTAATTCAACAGTTTAAAATATTATTCATACGCTACGTTAAACAACCAAAAGAGACTACATACGCATACGTGCTAATGACGTGCACTGTTATAACTGCTCGTAGAAATTTCTGG
Source organism: Sarcophaga variegata (assembly GCA_932273835.1). NCBI lineage: Eukaryota > Metazoa > Arthropoda > Insecta > Diptera > Sarcophagidae > Sarcophaga > Sarcophaga variegata. Next base: position 55,074,037 of record OW026362.1, on the reverse strand, counting down.
ATGTTATTATTTGAAGGAGTTTGGGTGTGAGTGGCTAGAGAGAGAATGAGAGCCTCAAATTTGTTTTCCTGCGGATGCGGAAATCATCACCAATTCACACTGGACCGAAGATCTACGTAGGACTTTTCTTAATAGTGTCAATTCCTCTGCGCTATAAAGAAGCACGAGGAGGATGAGCGTCTTTTAGAGTATTAGTTTTGTCGTACGAGAGAGGTCTGTGTTACTCAATTGCTTATTGAGATTTGTTGGTAAGAGTGATCCTTCGTAAGGATCGATAAGGTTAGGGCGGAGTCAAATAAACTGACTATTTTGAAAGTATAGTTATCGGCCGTAATCTGATTTGTACGGTAAAGATAGAATTGAATTCTTTTGAAGAGATAGAATCAAAAAAAAATGTTAGAAATAAAGGGTTAATGGAATATGTAGGTCCTGCAGATATAGTGTTATAAATTTGGCGGGCCTAGGTTGAGGTGAAAATGTTTTTCACCCTTAGAGCGTAGGCGGTTCAGTTGATGATGTAAGCTTATTCGATTATTTATAAATCTCTCTACGGTCTATCGGTGGCTGCTTAACCGAGAGAGATTAATGAATGCGTTGCGGCGATATGGCGGGCTAAATAAATTGTTAACTGCACGCACATATTGTTATTAATATATGAGCGGTATAGTTTTGCTTCAACAAGAATGTGTAAAAATACTTATGGTTACAACAGGAAAATACTCTACTCAAAATAATAAACAAAAGCTTTAGTTTATATGAGTATAGTGGTATGTCTCTATGATTAATCTTATCTGTCTCTCACTACTTGTATCTTTTCAGTTCCCTGTTGAAGAGCAAAACGAATATGAAAAAAATATAACATAGAAATTATTGAGAAGAAAAATAAAAATTAGATAGATAGATACTGCAGAATTCGACTTATTTTGATAATTGGAAAGTACACTCTACTAGTCACGTCGCCCAAAGAGAGCGGCACATTAAGAGAAAACCAAACTGAGGATGTTCAGGGTTGACTTTACTTTTATGATTTTAGGTAAATGCGCTACAATAATAAGTGGAATGTGGATACATCTTTTTTATTTCTTCCACCACTGTAAATTGTCAATATTTTTAAAATTTCTAAATATTTTTTTTTTTTACTTTTTTCTTAGTTAATTGTATTTAATAAGACAATATAGAAATATAAAGAAAAAACCCAAAATATTAAATATGTTTCCCTTCAATACTTAATTGTTGCAGTGCAGATAAAGTTACAAGCATTTACAATCGAGCGATAACTACATATTGTACAGAAAATAAATTCAGTAAAACGAAGCCATAATTCGCAGCGCTTTTCATTGTTATTGTATGGCTGTACTGGCCTAAATAAGTTTTGTATATGGTAGTTAAAGACAGCTATTTGTTCCATTATACATACTAAGCAGATTCTTGCTCTATCTTAAAGTTTAAATACTACTGCCGTCATATTAATTGGGTTTTGAGTTCTTTCCTGAAAAAAGGACTAACGAGCTGACTAAAAAGTTGATGCTATTCAAAAGTAATTAAAAACGAAAAGTGTGTCTTTTATTTGTCAGCGCTTTAGTTTCAGCAACTTTAAAAAACTGAAGAAAAAAGATGTAACAAATAAAATAGTAAATGGCGTGTTTGGACTTTATTTAGCGTCTTTATCGGAAAAACAACAACAAAATTTTTTTTTATCAAAAAACTAAATACAATTGAATTTGTCCTACGGATTTACTAAATGCGACATTTTTATTCATAATTGTGTTGTTTGTAAAAAAATAGCCTTTTTCGCCGTCAATATTAATTGGCAGACACTATTTTATTCTGTAAATTAGAATAACTGGATGCAACTTGGTTTTATTTCATAACTTTCACTCACAGTATACTTAAATTATTTTCTTTTCAAATTTATTTTTTTATAGACCTAATACCACAAAATATAACTGATGTGAAGCTATCAGATAATAAGATCAAAAACTAAAATGTCCAACGAAAAAATACCCAAAATATGTATTTTTGAAATTCACTATTTGCCGTAAGATATCCATATTCCATTCTTAATCTCAGTCATCTGTCGGCCTTTTAATTTAAAAGTGATATTTTGCAGATTACGATCAACGACTTACCTCTCTGGTGGAGTCAATAATACAAAAGCAATTATCATCTTATTTATTTAATATTTTTATTTTTGGATACAATAATAATTTATTGTTTTTTTTTTAATATAATATTTCATATCATAAAACAATCTAATTAATGTCGAACAGAGAATTTTTCAATTTAGCATTTACAACTTCCTAGGTCGTATCAACATTTGTACAAACTTTAATGAATATTTGTAGCGATGAAAATCATACCAAAAAATGCCACGTTTATCTAATGGAGCATCATTTAATTCTGTTGGATCGTGATAATATTTACCATTTAAATTGCTGAAAACAATAAACATATTAATGACAATTAACATCTGGATTAATTATTTATCAACTGACCTCCAACCACAATTGTTGTACCACCAGGCACCAGTTTTAGCTATTGCGCAATTTCCATCTTCGTCAGTATCATTATCACGATCTTTTGTAGAGAAATTAAAACCCACATGATCACTAAATGAGTCCCCTGCATCGCCGGAATACGACCCCACACTAATTAGTTTATAATTTTCACTTTCATTGCCAATTTGAAAGTCATCATACTTTGCATATTTCATTACATTATCAAAATCTTGTAATTGTATTAATAACTCCACGGGTTTAAGAGTGGAGGTTAGGGCGTACAATTTGTCAAGCCCGATGAAGAATTCACCATAAAAGTTACCGAAACCCGTTTTATATTCTGACCAATTGAGGTAGAAATTCACCGATCCATCAATACGTCGTTGAATAACTGTCCAAACACCGCCGTCTTCACGACAAGGAACCAGAAATGGTTCAGGTCCGTACAGATGGTTTCTAATGAGGCGCTTATTACCTGAACAATAACTGGGATATGATTGATAGTTGCTAAATGGAACAGAAGGAAATTTTTTGCATGAAATCGCTAAATATGAGAATATGTTGTGATTATTAGAAAAAATCGATTTTTATGTATTTCTCTGAATTTCAAAATTGAATGATTTCCCTCAAATAAGTTCTGCAGGTAGTATACGTAGAAAAGAGCTCCCAATTGTTTTTGTTATTTGAAGAAATAATATGCCATTAAAGTTAAAAAATAAAAAAAAATTTCTTTTACTTACGAAGTAGAATCCCCGTTCTTATGATATATTTCGGTGGTATATAAAATATTAGAATAAATTGAAGAAGATAAATTTAAATGAGTATAACAAAGTAAGTCTTCCTTAAATATTGCTGAATATCCTTATAAAATTTCAATTGATCATTTTTAGGTATTGAATTATCGCCAATATTCGATAGTTTCTCATCTATTTTCTGTATCAAGTCGAATTTATCGGATATTGTTGCCTTCAAAACCTGCGTATGATCCTCCAATTTCATTTCTTTCAAAAGATTTTGAATGTCCTTCTGATTGTTAATGATCTCAATTGAGACATTTTTTGGGATCAAATTGCCTTCGATGTTGGTAATCTTTGCATCTATTTTTTCTAGGGCAGTCAATTTGTCGGAAATTGTATTCTTCACAGTTTGGGTAAGTTCTTCCAAATTGATTTTTTCGCAAAGTTCTTGGGTGTCATTTTGATTATTTAAAATTTTAGCCAACACAGTATCGTGCTGTTTTAATTTTTCTCTAATCTCAGTCATAACTAAGATTTTATCAACGGCTGGTTGTGTGACTAATGAAACTTGCGGTTCAGTTTCATGTTTTTCTAACAGTTTTGCTTCACTTCCCTTTATTTGCAAAGACAATTCCTTAATTTTGTTAAACAGTAGCTTTTGTTGGTTAAGTTGTGTTTCATGATTGATTTTCGTTTGTAGATTCAATCGTTCCAATTGAGTTTCAAAGCGTGTATAATCACACGAATAAATCTCTTCAGAGATGTTATCACCAATGGACTGCATTAACGGAACGTAATGTAAATTTTTTTTAGTTAAATTAATTTAATTAATTAATTTAGAAAATACCTACTTTTGTTTTGACCTCTACAAGATTTTGTGCATTTAAAATGCACAGTAAATATAGAAACTTTATCCCGTATTTCATGATTGTAATGAAAATCTTGTACTGATTAGATTCTTTAACAATCATTGGCTTTTATAAAATTCTGCTGACATAGCGATAGGAAGAAAATACTGAAATGACGTCTGATGTGTTAATGTTGTATCATAGTTGTTCGCTAAATACTGATAATAAAAGTATATATACCGTTGGCGCATAAATTAAACATCCACCGTTAACTTTCCCAATTAAATACACTTACAAAATTTTAATAATTTTAAAGCTTCTATTTTGAATTGTTACAGTTATAGCTTACAGCCCTGAAATTAAATTCTTAAATATTAATATTCACTTGTTTTATTTCAAGATCTATTTCTTGTTTCAATTCTAATCATTTTATTAATTTCAAGCAAAAATTGAGGCAAAAGAATATGCCAACAGCCTGGCAGAAAACCTATACAATTTTATTTTAGCATCAAACATTTTAATATTCTTGTGAACTACATATGTGAAGCATAATATCAATCATCCAGCTGTGATTTACTCAGAACAATTAAGAAATAAAACTTAGAAGCAGAAATAATTTCGTAAGTATCCCACATTGAATGACTGAAAAGTTAAAAGTAATATTGTTCACCAATGTATTGATGATTTATTTAAATATTGAAAATAGTTTAATACTTACAACACTTTAATAAAATACTATTTCCAGTTTAATTAAACTAAGTTTCCATCAATAAATAAATTTTCATATGCAACAATGAGCATTTACTTTATTATCAAACTGTATACGCATACAACTAAGAAAGAAACAAATGCTTAAACATCTATTTAAATATCAACGATAACCTTGAAAAGTACCACAAAGGTTAACGGAATTTTGTTGAATTTAAATTTTTGTCAATAACTGTGCCACCAAAATTTTAATTTTAATATGAATGATGCTTCATCCAATAACTGACAAATAATTTCTTCTTTCACAGAACAAGTGAGATAAGAATGGAAATTCATTTCTGCATCAAATAGATTATAAATTAGAAAATATTGTATGTATGCGGTCTAGTGTTATTTTCTAATATTGTTACGTTCAAAATCTATTGCATTGTTCAGTGATCATTTTGAGCTGATAATTATTATTTTCAGTTTGAGGCACATATCTATACATGCATACAAAACATCACTGTATTCATATTTGTGAGTATTGATGTTGTCAAAAATACGTTTTTCGTTTTCTTAAACAACTTTGATTTTTATTTTTTAATCGTAACCCTACAAAGAATTCTGAATCTGTTAGGACACAACCATTAACAATTCTCCCGGAGATTTATTTGAAGAGCAAATAAATGAAAATCTTTGCAAGATTATTAAGAGCACAAGCTCTTATACAAAAAACATAATTTTTAAACCAAAATATCGTTTCACCCCATTAAGATATGGAGCAATGTAAATAATTTTTGCAAAAATTAAAAATCAAATCAGATATCTGACCTAACGAATAATTTTAGAATGTGGGATATACAAAAAAAATGTTTTTTTTTTTAATTTGGCGGTAATGTTTCATCATGTGTCTTGCCAGGGGTACAAGCCATGAGAGTTCCGTTTTGTAAAAGTTATTAAGTTTTAACGATTTAACCCAGATATGCCCAATGACCTATATATAGTACACCAGTACATTCTTGCTTACATGATACGTCACGTTTATCAAAGTACCGTTTTTTTGTTGAAATACTCAGTACTCATCAATACCTCGTGGGAGATTATGTGATTGCATTATTTAGTTATTGAATTATTGAATATTATATATAGTGATAGTGATATTTTCATAATGACTGAATATGGGGCCACGTTTGTACGGTAAGTAAAATTTTGTACATTTACAAGTAAGTAATTTCACAGGAAAAACAAACAAGATGTGGAGCCTGCCATCAAAAAACTAGATGCCGAAAATGTGACATAGGATTACATGTAAAATGTTTTGTGTCGTATCATACCCAATAAGTCATGTGCCCAATGTCCTTCAAAAGGCACTTTTTTCAATAAATCTTTAAAAGCCTATAAATGCACTGTTTTTATTTCTCATTTGCTTCCAAAATAATATAAAAATACTTTTAAAATGATCATGATCAAGCAATGGGCATGTCTAGGTTAAAGAGAAAATTTTTTTCTTAAATTTATTTAAAATTCATAATAAGTTTATAAATTAAATTTTCTTTAGAGGTTTACGGCTTAATATGTCTGACGAGATACTGATCTTTTAACAGAAACAGAATACCTGGGTTCTATGAGTTTAGAGAGTTGATACTTACAGAAATACAACAAAAAAATTTTTAGAAGAATTAAATAATTTTATTCGAAAATACAAAATATTTAAAATGCTTATACAATGGGTGAAGATATGGGCACAAACAATTTACAATTTTTACACTTTACTTATAATTAAATGCAAAGCAATGGAACAAGGTATACATTTTAATTTAATAATAATCAAATTGTCCTAATGAGTCAAAAAAATTATTAGTTTCGGTAAACAAATAAAATCGTTGAAATTTAATGTCTGTCAGAAACTATTGTGATATTTTATAATTTTAGAAACAAATTGCGTTTTACGAATGTTACCATCAAAGCCTTTTATTATTTTAATTCCTGTTTTGAGTTGCGATTAGCTTTATGATTTTTGACTACTTTCGTGAATTTACAATCTTTGAATAAATTTCGAGGGAATACCGACGTTCGTCTTTTTATATACTTTGCTTGCTTAATTTTTGAACAAAAAAAAAATGGTTTTACTCTTCTAGAGCAAAATTTGTCATTGTCGCCTTTCCTATATCATATAAAATTGTAGGTATTTAGTTATCGACAAAGGAAACAATATCATCCCGATAATCTGAAGAGGTAATATAGCCCTGAGACCAGACAATTGCACCAACGCCAAATGATTATTTAATATAATAATATCAACGAAAAGCTGATATGTTTAATTGCATTCTTTGTAGATTTTTGGTCATATTCTTTCTTTGATCATAGAAGCTATATATACTATATATACTATATATATACTATATTCCTTCTTATCCAACCATTTTCATATTCTTTCCGCTATACCATAGTGGTATTTTGATGCACTTATTGTTGCTTGGGAACACTTTATAAGCGACTATCAGGGTTAAGTTTGGAACCGAGATGGTAGCATACCCAAAAAGCAATTCAATTAGAACAAAAAGAACTAATATAGGAGAAAATTTGTGGTCGATTGCCTCCACTGCTAACCTCTATCTAAAGTCATAAAATTATTTAAATCACTACCATTACAAATTCAGTGATATACCACAATACGGTGTCCATTAGGCTACTATTAGACAGTATCAAAATTGAATAAAAAGTTTCATTTGTGAAACATCAGATAAGAAGATAGAATTCTTTATTTTACACATTTCACGAATTATGGAGTACTTAATTGGAAAAAGATAAACTACTAACAGCAGTACTAACCGCTGTTGTAACCTATTGACATCCTAATGAACACAAACAGGAGATGCGGCTACATAAACTCGCCATGTCAGATAAGGGAATTAACAGACACAGCCATTCCTTTAAGCTAAGAATAGTAAACATTTTTCGGATTTAAACTTTACCGAATGCGCTAAAAAGTTCTGCAGAATAAAATCTTTCTTTCTCACACTAAATATAAGCAAGAAATACGCAATTCGGATAGTTTGATATTCATTCCAGTCACGGAACTACCCAAGATATTAGAACAAATGAAGGACACTTCAAATAATTATTGAAATAATAAAATTGGTTTAACTATGATATATGTAAATCGCAATCTGTTTTTTAGAGAAACTAGGGCGTAATCCTGACTCAAGGGTTGTAATGACCAATTATGTATGTAATCTATTTTTTATTTAAACCTATAAAATATCTCACTTGTGTTTTTCAGGTATTATTTACAGATCAGAATTAATAAAATTCGTTATGCGTGCAATATGAACCTTTTCCGAATAAAATGTTTGTTGTACAGCATTGTATTCGATTGGGAATAACATTTTTAAAAAATTTCAAATTTATTAATGCCTTCCTACTATTTCTTCCACTACTGTTTAAAATGTTTAAGTATATTTTTTAATTTTTATATAAAGTTGTCTAAGTTTTTCTATCAGATATATTTTAAAATAAACATTCCAACGCTGGCACCAGACAGGCATATTTATACAACAAATACAAAATTATAAAATTTTTGATAACTTTTAATAATTAAATTCACGAGCAGAGTATTTTATCAGTATCGATGAAATTAACCCATTAATCATCATTTTTATATATAGAAAATATTTTTGGTTTTATTCTTTGAAAATTCATTTAAAAGAAAGGTATACAGTGGTCAGCCACATTGTAGAATAGCTAATCCGAATTATGAAACTGGATTAACAAAAGTATTCGTTGGGCCCAATAATAGTCTGACATAAGACATTTTGAGATTTTACTTCTCCTTTAATATTTCTAATGAACTGAAATTAGATTTAAAAATTATATTTTGTGAAAAAGGAATTTTTGAAATTATTTGATCATAAAATTAACTCAAAGGTTTACTTTTAATGGTTAGGCCATAAAAGGTACAGCGTACGTGCAAGGGTTTTAATTAAAATACATAATATGAAATTGATTATCAAAATTAAAAGAAAAATACACAAAATCAACATGTTTTTAAAAAACATAAAGACACACGGATTCTGCGATCAACTGATTTGCATTCGCTTTGAGCTGATAATATTCAAAGAATTACAAACAAAAATATGAAAGACTGAGAACTCAAGAATATTAAAAAATACTCACACAATATTACATACACAGAGGCATATAACATTTTCTACTTTAAAATCCATATTTGATGTGGAAATGAATGCTTGAATGATAAGATGAAATTATGGGTATTTGTCAACTATAGGAGCGTGATTCATATTAAAACTGTTTTAATTAATGGGCGATGTTAGTGACTAAACTTCAGATTCTTCAAAATATATTCGCCTTATTAAATAAGAGTGTTGGGCAAGGTTGTAGTGAAAATTAAATTGATGTTTAAACAAGTATTTAAAGTACTCTGTATATGTACAGTTGGCTTATAAAGTAAATGCTCATGCCTATCTTGCATGAATTTAATGCAAGTATTTATGCTCAAATACTACAGAAATTTACTCAACTGCATAACTGTAATTGAAATAAATTAAAATATTTTCATATTTAAATAAATTATAAATAAATTTATAAACAATTTTATTTATAACAACATCATCTAGTAAAATGCAACTTGTCTAACTATTTTCTTCTTTTCTAATACATACATAATTGGTCATTACAACCCTTCAGTCAGGATTACGACCTAGTTTCTTACACCACTTATGATGTGTGCGTTAATTTTTATACATGAGTGGTGGGACCTACAGTTTAAAGTCGACTCCGAACGACAGATTTTTGAGAAACTTTTCATGGCAATTTTATTTAATCTCAGAGTTTTTGCCAGAAATCTGCTGAGAGGAAGTCGCCGAAGAAATACTTTTTGTATTTTATTTTGATGTCTGGCCTGGGGCCCGAACCCTGGCTTTTCGTCTAATAAGCCAACACACTACCTACTAGACCACGGCGACTTCTTTTCTAATATCTGAGATTTATATCCCAGTCTTCTTGGAACACTCCCAGCTGTCAAATTGGTCACATTATATGCTTATCAGTTTTTTTATTCATTAGTTTCTAATAACATTTTTTGGCTTTCCTAGAATTCCTTCCATTACGAGATTTATTGTGTTATCTTTTACAATTTTGCGAGCAGTTCTCCATTTCAAATTAATTAATATTTTTATTTTTTATTTATTTATTAAATACAATAGAATTACAAACTATATGTAATTATTTCACGAGTTAAATAACTTCGACCTTCTGCTCGATGTAGTGTAACAGACGCTAATAGTCTAGCACACTACCCACTATACTACCAGTACACCCAATTTATTTTTCATTACTGATTCAAATTCTTGTTTTTCAAATATTATTCACAAATATTAAAATTATTTTCAATCTGAATTAGATAGTTACAGTTATTATTTTCATGCTACAATTCAATAGTCTATCTTCTGTGTTATAGGAAGAAATAGCAAGTTTGTATTTGTTGCCAAATGGAACTTTATCATTTTGCAGCATTTAGTTTTGAAATCACAGCATTTAATTTTTGTTCGGTTGTGTGAAATTATCCAACACATATGTATATATGTTCCTTGTCAATTAAACAGCTCCCATATATATAAAAAGAAATTCAACTTACCTCAACTCTTGTGACAAAACATTTGGTGCGTTTTACTATGGATTACTATTCTCTAAACAGCTATTATGTTGATTCGATAATTATTTAATTTTTTTGAAGGAATTTTACAAACTCTATCTCTCTTCCACTATTACGTTTTCTTTGAAACACTCAAAAGCACTTTTTGGACTTATATTTTGCGGACGAAGGAAAATTTTGTTGAAAACTTCAATCATTCTCTTGAGAAATTTTAGTTAGACATCCATTTACAAAAGAAAAAAAAATAATTACAAAAGTAGTCAAATGATTACAGAGACAGCTTATAACGAAAGTGATAAAAGCCATATTCTTTCTATTGCATTCCTTACATTCGATCAGACTTCTTCTACTCCTTGCAATCATTTGTTAATAAATATTTGCTGTGAACGGGTGTAGTTCACCCGTTTGAAGAGAGAGATCTAAGTTAGAGATTGAGTTTAACGAGATTAATTTTAAGCAGGATTTCTACGTCATCAGCGTACATATGTACACTGCAATTGTCCAAAATATCAGGTAGGTTATTAATGTATATACAGAACAAAAGAGGCCCCAATATTGATCCCTGAGACATACCTCTTCCAACGTTTAGTGAATTCGAGATGTTGCCATATAGGTAAACTCGTTGTGATCTGTTCATAAGGTAAGAGCGTATAAGACTGCAAGCTGAATTAGAAAAATAAAAGAGGGTATGTAGCTTCTTCAATAATATTTTGTGATTAACCGTGGTGTGATCCAAAAGAACTAAAAAGGCTATGTGATTTTCATCTAGTTCCAATCTAAGGTCATCAACTACATTGACTAAAGCCGCTCCTAGATTTCATAAATCCCGATTGTTTATCAGATCTGGAATTGTTATTCACGAGATAATTGTGAACTTGTCTCGCTATTAGATTTTCCATTAATTTAGACAGAAATGGAAGAATGGCAATTGGCCTGAATTCGTTGTTGGATGGGAATGATTTTCGACTGTTTCCATTCATCAGGGAAGGAAGACATAGTTAAAACCGTGTTGAATAAATGGGTAAGATACGACAAAAGTCTGGGTGACAAAGCTTTCAGAAACAGAGGATCCAAGTCATCACAACCAATCGCATTCGATTTTACCGAAGATAAGCATTCCAAAACCTCGAGCCGATTAACACAACGAAAACTAAAGGGATTTTCTAGCGGAACAAAACAAAGGGCGATATATATGTTACTATCAAGGATCGGAACATTAATGTTAACAAATTTATGATATTTTCGTCCAATATCGATATTGCGGATTACCTTCCATTTAGCTCTATTATCCAATACGGAAGCGAATTCCTGCCGTAAAACAATGTTTTTGCACTTTTAATGCGTTTGGTAACCTCACTAAGAGCGGATTTATGAATGGCTTTAAGGTCGTCCCTTCTGAACCTCTTCCATCACCTGTAAGCAATGTCGCGATTATCAATTAAGATATATTTGACAAAAACTGTTTTTTGGACTTTACGCACAAACATTTCTGAAGAAATGTCCAAAATTTAAACCTTATTAGAAAGGAGAGGGATGGGTCTTTAAAACGATATACATACATATATATATTACTTGACTTAATGTGCTATCTGATTTGATGAGGTAAACTTGGCAAATGCGAATTTTTTCATATTTTATCAAGTTTATCCGCGCATAGTAGTAAATTTTAATTAACAAAAATATGAAATAAGTGCCGACATTCTGAAAGTGCATGATCATATCATATCATAGCATTGTGAAGACATTGACACTTCGTTTGATCAAATCGGAGAAAAATTACCGTAGTTATTATTTAAATACTCTAACAGACAAATTATATTTTTCATACATATATTTTTCCAAATGAACTTTTAGTTCAAAAATTTTCTGAATTTTACGTTTGACCGACCACCAGAAGTTGAACAACGTTTGCGCAAAGAGAAATAATAATATTTGCAAAAAACACAAATATTAGACGACTTCCGGTAGTCGTGCAAACGTGAAATTGACACATTTTGCGATAAGCAATCAATACCATGGAAATTTTTGAACTGAAAATTCATTTGATAAGATAACATATATAAAAAATATAACACGACTGTTATACTATTTAAATAATAACTACGGTAATTTTTGTCTGATTTGATCCAACAATATGAATCTCTTCACAAGATAATTCACTTTCAGAGTACCATCATCTATTTTTTATAGTTTTTTAATTAAATTTTGCAATTAAGAATAGCTAGACTTGAAAAAATGAGAAATAAAACATATTTTCCAAGTTTACCCGATTAAAACTCATAATATGTGAGTTTGAACCATATGTTTATGTATGTATATCATTATAAAGGCTCATCTGTTCCCTTTTCAAAAAACTTTGGACTTTGAAAATAGGTTAAAAAATATTTGGGTAATCAACAATTTTATGTGAAAAGATCAAAAATACCATTTTTGTCAAATAAAGCAAGTTTGGAGGGTTCGTGAAATATAAAAAAAAAAATTTTGAGTTCTACTCAACAAAACACAGGTGGGTGGATTTTGACTGTCACACCGTGTAATTGAATTTAAGCAATAAAAATTTTCTAACGTTTAATACAATTTTTTGAGCTGTGTAAATACTATTGAGTGATAATAATTTTGTTATTAATAATTCTGAAAGGAGATTTTAACAAAAACAGCTAATATATCATATTTATGAATACATTTAAGGCGTTCGCCTGCAAGCCTAAATAGCCTCAGGCTATCCGCATTGCCGTTTCTGTTTTGAGAGGCAATAAATGTCAATATTTATACCGACTGTAATTTTGAATTAGGAAATGAATATATTTTATTTATTTATTTATTTAAAGTCTATGGAAACATCCTTACAGACTAATTACATTTTATATTTCAATATATAATAATAATTTCAATAAAAAAAAAATCATTTGAAAAAGAAAATAACATTGAATTTATTAATTAAGTAAGTTTAATTGTAAAATTGTATCTTTTTTAATAGATTCCAAATTTTTATTAAAATCTATATGAAGGTACATATTATTAAAATCATTGCAGAATCTACGAAATGGATCTAAGTTCGCATAGTTAGTTGTGTAATATTTTATATTTATACTCTTATATAAAGTTTTTCCAGAAGAAATTGAGAGTTGATAGCACCATTAACCAGCTTCAGGAGAAAGACAGCATTTAGCATTTTACGACGGCTTTTTAAAGATGGTAATATAATGAGTGCTAGGTGTTTTTCATAAGATGGTAACCCTTTATTAGGATCCCATCCATTTCCTAAACCACGAAGACAAAATAATTAGAACTGTTTTTGAACTGATTCGATTTTGTCAGAGTGTACATCGTATTGAGGGTCCCATATTACAGATCCATATTCAAGAATTGGGTGATCAAGTGTGATAAACAATTGTTTGGTAACATAAGGGTCAGAAAACTCTTTAGCCCATCGTTTGATAAATCCCAGGGTACATGTAGCTTTGCTAACAGTTGATGTAATATGATTTCTGAAGTCTAATTTTCTGTCGAAGATTATCCCTAAATCGTTAAAAGAATTAACTAGTTCAAGAACAGCACCATTCATTGTATAAAATCCATTGGTTAGAGATGATCTAGTGAAGCACATATATTTACATTTTTAACATTCAGCTCCATTAAATTAGTATTACACCAAGAGGTTAAGTAGTTAATATCCTCTTGTAAAAGTACTTGGTCTTCAATGTTATTAAATTATAAAAATATCTTAACATCGTCTGCATACATTAATGTGTTTGAATTTTTGATAACAGAAGGTAGATCATTTATAAAAACAGTAAATAGGAGCGGCCCAAGATGACTACCGTGTGGTACGCCTAACAGCACATCAATAAAGTTAGATTGCGTATTCCTGAATTTAACGCACTGTTTTCTGTTTGCCAAGTACGATTTAATCCAATTCAACAATGATGAACTAAAACCAAGTTGATTTAGCTTATAAACGAGTAAGTTATGATTTACTTTATCAAATGCCTTACTTACTTAATAAACGATAATTGGATACAAACAGAGTGGGACAACATTCAATGTATATTTGTGGCCATTAAGAATTACAAGTTCCACAATTGCATTAGAATATACTGAATGCATTACGAGTATAATTGCACTAACAATGCATAACACCCTGGCAATCAAGGACGTATTCGTGTGGTTTTGAGTGAAGCTGTTAACTAAAGTTATCTATACATTCCGAGGAATGCAATCGATAAGTTTAATTGTGTTAGTTTTATTCATTTGTTTACAAAATAGCAAACTTTAATTTAATTTCGTACAATACTTCAATTAATTTAACAGAGATTTGTTTCAAAAATGATACATTTCAATATTTGAGCGTATATAACTTTAATTCAGAAATAGTTAGATGCCTGATATTTTTTTAATTTGTGAGTTTTGTTATACCCATTATTTTAAATCATATAAAAAAAGAATATTTCGAAAAGGGGTTAAAAAATTCAAAAACTTCATAACTCTGGCTTATTTATCCTTCTTGAAACATACGACTTTCCTAGGGCTTCTTTAGTCATGTGTATGTAATTTTTTTTAGGTTAGATTAGAGGACGTATACTTGTCAATTAAGACCCGGAGGTCGAATTGACCCATTATACATGTAATTTTTTTTAAGTTTACAAAGATTTTGTGAAGTTTTATCGTAAATAATACATTATTTATGGTATTTGAGAAGGAATTCAAAGCTAAGTGTTTGATGAAAGTGAACAGGTTGAATTTTCTGTTCTTGATATGTGCTTGATATTGATTGAAGTAGTCGTAGTCTAGTACATAGCGTGTTTGCTTATTAGACGTCCGACCAAGGTTCAAATATCAGGTTAGACATTTCTAATTTAAAACAAAGTATTGTAATGACCGATTATGTATGTATATATGTACTATTCATGCTGCTGAACACTCTGAGGAAGAAGAAGAGAAAAGCTCGTCTTATGAATTGATGAAAGTATTGGCAGCAACAAACATGACAATAGTATGTTTATCGTCAAAGATTATTGTACTTGGAACTTAAAACTGTATTCCTTCAGTAGTTTGGGAAGAGAATTTTACCAATTTTTACTCAGATTACTACCAGCTGTTTCTTGGAATGTTGTAGAGTCTTTCTTACTGCTCTTCTCATATTTATCTCATGTCATAGGCAAACATTATAAGAAAGTGTTTCGTGCTATGTTTTATTTCATAGATATTACAGATGATAATATTTCGGTCAACTATGTATGTATGAGATAACAGAATCATTCGCTTTGAGAATGTACTACTCGGAAGTGATGAAAAATTTACACCTATTACGCCTTTTCTAAAAATTATCTGAAAGTCTTTCTGCTGTCAGTAATATCAATAATTTTGTCGCTGTTAATTAGTAACTAATTGAATTTTATGGTCTTTATAAATTTCGTGGTCTATCGAAATGGAATTGACCGTTTTAGATTCAAGTACATGCTACGTGCGTATCAACTACCTAGAGCCGTATTTGGGTTATCCTGTATCTGTGAAACTAGAGAGGACTCAAAGAGCACTTTCATTGACATAAACAATGTTCTATTGCAACCAGAAACTTTTTTATCTAACATGACGTTGGCAACAAATTTTTATTACGAAATATAACAATGGGTTGCACCATTAGTTTTCAACTAGCCCTCAATTGAGAACGTTAGTGATGCGAGTGACAATAAGCTGCCCCATCTAAGCAATTGGCGCCACAAAAGCAAGGGTGCTAGATATCAAATTATTACCATTTAGAAAAAAATAAAACCCAGCTGGCATAAAGTGTTTGATTTTTATGTGAAAAACCATGCTACAATGTACTCGTACATCATGTCAAAAATTTTGCCATAAGTTTTATAAAAGTGATAATAAAATGTAAAAATATCAAATAGTTGTATTAAAATGAATTCAAATAAATCAAAATATTTAAATTTTTTAACAAAATCTATTAATAATCGTTACAATTCTATGTACCACAAGTATGCATCAAAAGTGATACATACGCTAGAATTATGAAGCTTTTCTTAAATGTGGGATCACACTTGAAGAGCATATCATTCGGGTCGAATGATGCGTCACGAGGGCCGAATGTGGGATCACACCCGTAGGCCTAAAGAAAAAACTGAACTAAAATAAATATAGTAAAAAACATAAACATGGTAAATCTTAAATACTCGATCGAGTTGGAAAAAATAGTTTTTTTAATATAAAAAAGACAAATACAATTTTATTATATATTTGCCAAACCAGGCAGTTCGATTTTGTATTTTTTTTTAATAGAAAAATAAGAATTGTTTTTATTTTTTTGATTTTAATTTGTTTAAAAATTTAATAAATATTATTACAAATAAATTTAATTTATATAATCAAATATAAATTAATCCCTTTAAAACTTACATACATACATAGTTTTAAATTGAAAAATCACAAATAATAAACATTTTTTTAATATTCATTGTGTTTAATTAAGCACTTAATTTACGTTTTTAGTTTCCATTTAAATTTACTCATTTTCAATTTATATTTAAATTTGTTTGTTTTATTACACATATTTTAACAATGTGTCAGTAATTTCCCGATATAACTACGAAACTTCGAATAATTATGAACCCTAAAAAGTTTTTAGTTTTCCAATTTTTTACAAAGTTCTACGTTTAAAAATGAGCAAGTGATTGTTATTTATTGAAATCGATGTTTATGTCAAATCGAGATATTAAAAATCGAATTTATTCCGTTTCAAATACTGTAGAGTTCTATTAATTAGTGAATTACCATACTCAAGCATTCATACACCAGCATGGTTTATTATATACCTGGTTTATCGCATAATTAGATACCTACGTTATACATATTTAGCAAATAAATTAATGCAATCAGCATTTATTATTTATTATTGTATAATAAAAACAATTTTATTTTTATTTTACAATTTTATTTACATTAAACAATAAATTACATTTTAGCGAGTCAGTGTGAACTCATCCTTTTGTTATGTCAATTAATGTTAGTTACACGGAGGAGTAATAATTTTTTATTTTTCGAATAGAATATGACGTAAATTAATGAACAAATGACAGTTCATCTAGATTTCTCCTCCGACCAAGAGCCGGGCATGTACACAGTAGGACAAGAATAGTCTCATCCTCCTCCTCATTTCCACAGCTTCTGCAGAAATCATTCGCAAGGTGTACAAGACCAATACGCCACGCCTGCTTTCCTATAATACAATGCCCCGTAATAACCTTGATACCAGTGCTGAGCATACTTCTTTGGAGTTTAAGCAGAGTCGCCGCGCGCCTCCTATCCAGCCTTGGCCAGATTTTTTGCGGCGTTCTGCCCTTTCCCGAAGCTGCGCACCTACTGTTGACAAGATCTACGATTGCAGGTACCCAAAGGGATGCCCAATGTAGAGAATTCATCAGAGAGTTCGATGGTCTGGCTAGTTCATCCGCTCTGCAGTTGCCGGGAATATCCTTATGTCCCGGTATCCATGTGATACAAACATCATACCGGTTTGCCATGAAAGGTTTCTTAAAAACTGCCGTTCGTAGTCGACTTTAAACTTTAGGTCTCGCCTTATATATAAAATTAATACAAACAACATAGGTGTGGTTAGAAGTCGCCGTGGTCTAGTAGGTAGTGTGTTGGCTTATTAGACGAAAAGCCAGGGTTCGAGCCCCAGCCAGACATAAAAATAAAATACAAAAAGTATTTCTTCGGCGACTTCCTCTCAGCAGGTTTCTGGTAAAAACTCTGAGAGTAAATAAAATTGCCATGAAAAGTTTCTCAAAAAGACTTTAAATTTTAGGTCCCGCCACTCATGTATAAAATTAACACACACAACATAAGTGGTGTGAAAAACTAGGTCGTAATCCTGACTGAAGGGTTGTAATGACCAATTATGTATGTATTTATGTAACATAGGTGGGGAGATGCTAGGACGTAATTCTGACTGAAAGGTTATAATGACCAGTTAGACGTTGATCTTTAATTTTTAAAGTTTTTAAATGTTTCCTAAATCTCTGTTGTTTAACGGAAGAATCGTCTAGTATTTCATATTTTCTGTTTTCATGAGGTCACTTTTGAATTTATGTAATCTCCTGATGGAATTCTTTGTAAAGAGGTCCTATATGTGAAAGCAAAAAGTGTCTTGCGATCGGAATTCTACATAATAAGTTTTTGTAGCCTGACCGGGGAATACATCTGTTCCAGTAAATTTTTGTCCTTTATGATCGATTTTGGTTGATGTCTATAGTAGTAAAATCTTCATCTTCTTGAGTATGTTCATGAATATAATTTTTCCGATATTGTTGTGTCTGTCCGGTGCTCACCCGCATAAACGACAACTGTCATCTATATTTATACTGTCATGCATAATAAACTTTCACAGCTCAATCCTAGTTTACAATTATAAAACCTTCTGTTTCGGTTAAAATATTTCAACCAGTAGGTACTATTTTACGTGTCTACATGTTCCCTGTCCATTAGATTAGGGCAACTGGAATAAAGAGTTTTAGATTTCCAAACCTGTATTAGGTCCCTTGGGATTATACGAGGCAGCTGTCTATTGTTCTTGACGTTCAATAACGTAAAGTTATCGTCTGCTTTACTATGGTACTCTGAATGTTTCCTACATTGATTATCGTTTGAATTTTGCGGTCATAAGGAATTCGAATATTTAGTAGTCTCCATCCTCCTAGTTTTCTTGGGATGTTGGTTCATTCAATTGACTATTGTGGATGCTGGTGTTTGTTCATTGTCATTGTTATTTCTATGACTTTTTAGTTGAAATGGATTTTTATTGAAAACATCAATTATTCTCCCACGCAATTCTTGTTCGAAATCCATGTAAAAAAAATAACAATAATTGGCAAGTGTTTTCTGCGACAGATTATGAACACAAGCATTTATTTGTTGTTTTGTTCCAGTCACAATAAGTGATAAAAGTCTAGACGTAATTCCAAATTTGTTCAAGTGTACCAATTAAAGGAAATATTATAATATTTATTATTGCATATTTGTCAGAATTTTCAACAATTATGTTTAACAATTATGTTTTACTATACATAATTACATTTTCAAATAGAATAGAATAAATATTGACATTTATTTACTTTTTAAATACTTATTTATGTTTTTATTTATACAAGCACTCATGCATACTTATATTTAAAAATTATAATTTTTTCTATTATGGTTAACGCTTAACTAATTTAGTATTGCAATAAATAATTTTTTTTTTCAAATGAAATACATTAAAACAAAACTAAGAAAAAAACTGACAATTTTTTAATTCTTCTTCAAAAAAATTTTATTTTAAAGTAATTTTAGGCATCAGTACTTAACCTGAATTCAATTTTAATATACATACATACATAACTGGTCGTTACAACCCTTCAGTTAAGATTACGACTTAGCTTCTCACACCACTCGTGTCGTGTGTGTTTATACATGATTGGCGGGACATATAGTAAAGTCGATACCGAACAATAGATTTTATAAAAACTTTGTCATGGCATTTTTATTTAAGCTCAGAGTTTTTGCTAAAAATCTGCTGAGAAGAAGTCAGCAAAGAAATATATTTTCATATTTCGTTTTAGTTGGAGATATCTGACCCAGGGTTTCAACCGAGGCCTCATGTCTAATAATCCTACACACTACCTACTAGATTACGGCTACCAACCACTTTTAATATGTAAGCAATTAAGGGATTTCTTTCTTTATCTAAACATTTTTTTAATTTCATCGTAGGTACCATGAAAAAGTTTCTCAAGAATAGTTTCCCAACTTAAGTAGTTTGAGAACCTGAGGGTGACTAAAGGGTTGTAATGACCAATTACGTATG
Organism: Sarcophaga variegata; assembly: GCA_932273835.1. Taxonomy (NCBI): domain Eukaryota; kingdom Metazoa; phylum Arthropoda; class Insecta; order Diptera; family Sarcophagidae; genus Sarcophaga; species Sarcophaga variegata. Next base: position 55,053,740 of record OW026362.1, on the reverse strand, counting down.
TATGGTGTGTAATTATTTTTTACAGAATTAAACAATTTGAGAAATAAAAAATTACTTATTTAAAGATAAGGCAACAATAGCTTTTTCTTTATCTTTTTATTTAATTTGGATCATCTAGTAATTTGAATGCATTTAAGACATTGTCTGTTCGATAACACTTTTATTTTATCAAGAATAAAACGATCTCTGAGATCTCTACGTATTTGTTTAGTTTTTATAAACTAGAATGTGTGAATCTGAAGTCTTACAGTTGCATTCACAATCCACTGTCGGGCTTTTAAAAATGTTCGCAAAGGCAGATTATCACACTACGAAAATTAGAAAACAGACGCTGCTAGGTTTAAGTGGATGTATTCTTCACACTCTCAAAAAAAAGTGAACTAATTTAGTGTGTTTGAACCGCTATGAGTATGAAGAATTAAGGTTAATGGCTCATGTTTGTGCTCAGCTTAGGTTGCCCGTTTTAACCCTTTGCACTTGGCACTGTTTCGCACGTTACCTACCAGCAACTCGACGCCACTTTTCAACGAAAACGTACATCATGGAAACGTGATATTATACAGTATAATAATAGAACCAAGTAATTAATTGTAATGATTTTTGTTTTATATGAATTTGTGGACATTGAAGAACACATATATACAAAAAATACAAATAATTTGTTATAATTACTTAGCATTGTGACAGTTCTTTCATCCTTCAACGAGAGAAGTGTAATATTATTTTTTCTATATGCCAATATCTTTTTTTGGTGAAAATTTTTATTTACGTAAAAATTTTGTTTTTTTACGTTACGGGTAAGAAATACTTTGGGAATAACTAACGGTAAATTACAAAATCACAACACTGTCTTATTATTGCAGAGATCTTTTCTATTCGACGCTTCAGTACAAACTGAGATCTTGTACATTTCTGATCTCGGTTATCGGATTTCTTTATTATCGTAACAGAAAAGTACTTGAGAATACGTGTTTCTTAAAAAATTTTGGTGGAATAATTTCATTGTCCGTAATCGCTAACAACCTATCATGTCCCCTCAGAGGGGAAAGCCGAGTGATATGCTAGACTTACGTTGTCCCCTCAGAGGGGACAGCCGATTGCAAAGGGTTTCCTTGTAGTAGTCTCTGATACCGGTTCTGCCATAAGAATACTTACAGAAACAACTACCCAGTCCGCAAGAAAACGAAATTTTATTAAAACTTATAGAAGTAACTGCACTCAATGTGTTTATTCTGGAACAGCTGAAAAATAACAATAAAGCTGATTAATAGAGAACTAGTATAACAAAATAAAGAAATTACGAGAATAGTGAAAAGTATAAATCAAATTACAATAACAGAATTACATAGAATCACTTCCAAAGATACCTACATAAAAGTTAAAATGACAAATTAACAGTAAGTGTCCCAGTGGCCCAGTGGGTAGCATACTAATTTACGAGTTTTTTGAAATGAATATCATATTGGTTAAATAAAAAGTAATATTAACTATTAATTAATTAATTAATTAATGACATTTTGACGCAGAGTACTTTGAATTTTTTATCTTCTTTAATTATATTTTTCATATTCCTGCAAAATGCACTACATGATTAAGAGCTTTACAGCTGTATAAATAGTAAAAGACAATTACATGCGTAGTTATTTATTTAAAATTTAACAACTCAAGCTTTAACACTAGGTAGACATATTAAATTGTATTATCTAATTTAATGACAAACTTTAAGGAGATTTGATCTCTCTAAACGATAATGCTTAAAATGAACTACTAATAGTAGTACATTGTTTTTCTTAAAGAGTCATTGCTTTGATTTGGCACCACTGTTTTAATTCACAACCGATTAACCGTTGATAGTTAGTTTTTGTTTGGCTTGGTTGCAGATTTCATTATGACTAAACTTAAGGAATTTTAAAGTCATAACTATAATGTGCTAATCCAGTTTCCTTCTATTATGCGAATTCACTCAATAACATTTGCCAAACCCCAACATATTAAGTGAACTTTTCTTTAAGTTTAGGAAAAAAAAATTTCTTTAAGTACATATTGAAATTAGTCGCGTTTACTTAAAGAAATCAGCTGCTTATGGTTACCGTTTATATGTAGATATGTATATGACCATCTATGTATAATATAGCATATTATTACTGCAAACACACCCACGACGCACGGATAGTGGACAGTGAAAATAATTTCATGCAGAGAGATAAAAAACCTATCATGTAGGAAAATATAAAAACTTAGTAAACAGTGTTCATAGTTATTTAAAAAACAACATTAAAAACGATCAGGATCTGGACAAAAGGCGTGAAAATTTTCCTCCAAATAAGAAAAAGCCAAAATAAATATATACATTGGCTCAAACGGATAATTGAACATTAGGTATGAGATTATTCAAATGCCAATTTTTCCACTTTAATGAAAATATTTCAAAAAATTTGATGCTGACTTATAGATAATTAAAAAAGACGTAAGACAAAGGTGCAAACCCCAAGTCAGACATCAAAACGAAAATATGAAAATATTTTTTCGGCGACTTCCTCTCAGCAGATTTCTGGCAAAAACTCTGAAAGTAAAATAAAATTGCCGCAAAAAGTTTCTCAAAAATCTGTAGTTCGGAGTCGACTTTAAAATGTAGGTTCCGCCACTCCTGTATAAAATTAACACACACAGCCTGAGTGCTGTGAGAAGCTAGATCGTAATCCTGACTGAAGGGTTGTAATGGCAAATAATGTATGTATGTAGGATACTTTGTTCAAATATTTCTGTTGCCTTTAAATATTTATTAAATTGTAAGCGTTTGAATTACATTTAATATTTATTGATTTATTCTATAAAAATTTTTAATCATTGAAATATATTATATGTATACTTTTATTTATTTTATTATTCAGTCTGATTAAATTAATTCAGTCTGTGATATAAAACACACTATGCTGATAAATGAAGTTGCCGTAGTCTAGTAGGTAGTGTGTTGGCTTATTAGATTTCTGGCTAAAACTCTGAGTTTCTAAAAAAAAATTTGTCGTTCGCAGTCGACTTTAAACTGAAGGTCCCATGTATAAAATTAACACACACAACATAAGTGGTGTGAAAAACTAGGTCGTAATCCTGACTGAAGGGTTGTAATGACCAATTATGTATGTATTTATGTAACATAGGTGGGGAGATGCTAGGACGTAATTCTGACTGAAAGGTTATAATGACCAGTTAGACGTTGATCTTTAATTTTTAAAGTTTTTAAAATGTTTCCTAAATCTCTGTTGTTTAACGGAAGAATCGTCTAGTATTTCATATTTTCTGTTTTCATGAGGTCACTTTTGAATTTATGTAATCTCCTGATGGAATTCTTTGTAAAGAGGTCCTATATGTGAAAGCAAAAAGTGTCTTGCGATCGGAATTCTACATAATAAGTTTTTGTAGCCTGACCGGGGAATACATCTGTTCCAGTAAATTTTTGTCCTTTATGATCGATTTTGGTTGATGTCTATAGTAGTAAAATCTTCATCTTCTTGAGTATGTTCATGAATATAATTTTTCCGATATTGTTGTGTCTGTCCGGTGCTCACCCGCATAAACGACAACTGTCATCTATATTTATACTGTCATGCATAATAAACTTTCACAGCTCAATCCTAGTTTACAATTATAAAACCTTCTGTTTCGGTTGAAATATTTCAACCAGTAGGTACTATTTTACGTGTCTACATGTTCCCTGTCCATTAGATTATGGCAACTGTAATAAAGAAATTTAGATTTCCAAACCTGTATTAGATCCCTTGGGATTATACGAGGCAGCTGTCTATTGTTCTTGACGTTCAATAACGTAAAGTTATCGTCTGCTTTACTATGGTACTCTGAATGTTTCCTACATTGATTATCATTTGAATTTTGCGGTCATAAGGAATTCGAATATTTAGTAGTCTCCATCCTCCTAGTTTTCTTGGGATGTTGGTTCATTCAATTGACTATTGTGGATGCTGGTGTTTGTTCATTGTCATTGTTATTTCTATGACTTTTTAGTTGAAATGGATTTTTATTGAAAACATCAATTATTCTCCCACGCAATTCTTGTTCGAAATCCATGTAAAAAAAATAACAATAATTGGCAAGTGTTTTCTGCGACAGATTATGAACACAAGCATTTATTTGTTGTTTTGTTCCAGTCACAATAAGTGATAAAAGTCTAGACGTAATTCCAAATTTGTTCAAGTGTACCAATTAAAGGAAATATTATAATATTTATTATTGCATATTTGTCAGAATTTTCAACAATTATGTTTAACAATTATATTTTACTATACATAATTACATTTTCAAATAGAATAGAATAAATATTGACATTTATTTACTTTTTAAATACTTATTTATGTTTTTATTTATACAAGCACTCATGCATACTTAGATTTAAAAATTATAATTTTTTCTATTATGGTTAACGCTTAACTAATTTAGTATTGCAATAAATAATTTTTTTTTCAAATGAAATACATTAAAACAAAACTAAGAAAAAAACTGACAATTTTTTAATTCTTCTTCAAAAAAATTTTATTTTAAAGTAATTTTAGGCATCAGTACTTAACCTGAATTCAATTTTAATATACATACATACATAACTGGTCGTTACAACCCTTCAGTTAAGATTACGACTTAGCTTCTCACACCACTCGTGTCGTGTGTGTTTATACATGATTGGCGGGACATATAGTAAAGTCGATACCGAACAATAGATTTTATAGAAACTTTGTCATGGCATTTTTATTTAAGCTCAGAGTTTTTGCTAAAAATCTGCTGAGAAGAAGTCAGCAAAGAAATATATTTTCATATTTCGTTTTAGTTGGAGATATCTGACCCAGGGTTTCAACCGAGGCCTCATGTCTAATAATCCTACACACTACCTACTAGATTACGGCTACCAACCACTTTTAATATGTAAGCAATTAAGGGATTTCTTTCTTTATCTAAACATTTTTTTAATTTCATCGTAGTTACCATGAAAAAGTTTCTCAAGAATAGTTTCCCAACTTAAGTAGTTTGAGAACCTGAGGGTGACTAAAGGGTTGTAATGACCAATTACGTATGTATGGTGTGTAATTCTTTTTTACAGAATTAAACAATTTGAGAAATAAAAAATTACTTATTTAAAGATAAGGCAACAATAGCTTTTTCTTTTATTTTTATTTAATTTGGATCATCTAGTAATTTGAATGCATTTAAGACATTGTCTGTTCGATAACACTTTTATTTTATCAAGAATAAAACGATCTCTGAGATCTCTACGTATTTGTTTAGTTTTTATAAACTAGAATGTGTGAATCTGAAGTCTTACAGTTGCATTCACAATCCACTGTCGGGCTTTTAAAAATGTTCGCAAAGGCAGATTATCACACTACGAAAATTAGAAAACAGACGCTGCTAGGTTTAAGTGGATGTATTCTTCACACTCTCAAAAAAAAGTGAACTAATTTAGTGTGTTTGAACCGCTATGAGTATGAAGAATTAAGGTTAATGGCTCATGTTTGTGCTCAGCTTAGGTTGCCCGTTTTAACCCTTTGCACTTGGCACTGTTTCGCACGTTACCTACCAGCAACTCGACGCCACTTTTCAACGAAAACGTACATCATGGAAACGTGATATTATACAGTATAATAATAGAACCAAGTAATTAATTGTAATGATTTTTGTTTTATATGAATTTGTGGACATTGAAGAACACATATATACAAAAAAATACAAATAATTTGTTATAATTACTTAGCATTGTGACAGTTCTTTCATCCTTCAACGAGAGAAGTGTAATATTATTTTTTCTATATGCCAATATCTTTTTTTGGTGAAAATTTTTATTTACGTAAAAATTTTGTTTTTTTACGTTACGGGTAAGAAATACTTTGGGAATAACTAACGGTAAATTACAAAATCACAACACTGTCTTATTATTGCAGAGATCTTTTCTATTCGACGCTTCAGTACAAACTGAGATCTTGTACATTTCTGATCTCGGTTATCGGATTTCTTTATTATCGTAACAGAAAAGTACTTGAGAATACGTGTTTCTTAAAAAATTTTGGTGGAATAATTTCATTGTCCGTAATCGCTAACAACCTATCATGTCCCCTCAGAGGGGAAAGCCGAGTTATATGCTAGACTTACGTTGTCCCCTCAGAGGGGACAGCCGATTGCAAAGGGTTTCCTTGTAGTAGTCTCTGATACCGGTTCTGCCATAAGAATACTTACAGAAACAACTACCCAGTCCGCAAGAAAACGAAATTTTATTAAAACTTATAGAAGTAACTGCACTCAATGTGTTTATTCTGGAACAGCTGAAAAATAACAATAAAGCTGATTAATAGAGAACTAGTATAACAAAATAAAGAAATTACGAGAATAGTGAAAAGTATAAATCAAATTACAATAACAGAATTACATAGAATCACTTCCAAAGATACCTACATAAAAGTTAAAATGACAAATTAACAGTAAGTGTCGCAGTGGCCCAGTGGGTAGCATACTAATTTACGAGTTTTTTGAAATGAATATCATATTGGTTAAATAAAAAGTAATATTAACTATTAATTAATTAATTAATTAATGACATTTTGACGCAGAGTACTTTGAATTTTTTATCTTCTTTAATTATATTTTTCATATTCCTGCAAAATGCACTACATGATTAAGAGCTTTACAGCTGTATAAATAGTAAAAGACAATTACATGCGTAGTTATTTATTTAAAATTTAACAACTCAAGCTTTAACACTAGGTAGACATATTAAATTGTATTATCTAATTTAATGACAAACTTTAAGGAGATTTGATCTCTCTAAACGATAATGCTTAAAATGAACTAATAATAGTAGTACATTGTTTTTCTTAAAGAGTCATTGCTTTGATTTGGCACCACTGTTTTAATTCACAACCGATTAACCGTTGATAGTTAGTTTTTGTTTGGCTTGGTTGCAGATTTCATTATGACTAAACTTAAGGAATTTTAAAGTCATAACTATAATGTGCTAATCCAGTTTCCTTCTATTATGCGAATTCACTCAATAACATTTGCCAAACCCCAACATATTAAGTGAACTTTTCTTTAAGTTTAGGAAAAAAATTTTCTTTAAGTACATATTGAAATTAGTCGCGTTTACTTAAAGAAATCAGCTGCTTATGGTTACCGTTTATATGTAGATATGTATATGACCATCTATGTATAATATAGCATATTATTACTGCAAACACATCCACGACGCACGGATAGTGGACAGTGAAAATAATTTCATGCAGAGAGATAAAAAACCTATCATGTAGGAAAATATAAAAACTTAGTAAACAGTGTTCATAGTTATTTAAAAAACAACATTAAAAACGATCAGGATCTGGACAAAAGGCGTGAAAATTTTCCTCCAAATAAGAAAGAGCCAAAATAAATATATACATTGGCTCAAACGGATAATTGAACATTAGGTATGAGATTATTCAAATGCCAATTTTTCCACTTTAATGAAAATATTTCAAAAAATTTGATGCTGACTTATAGATAATTAAAAAAGACGTAAGACCAAGGTGCAAACCCCAAGTCAGACATCAAAACGAAAATATGAAAATATTTTTTCGGCGACTTCCTCTCAGCAGATTTCTGGCAAAAACTCTGAAAGTAAAATAAAATTGCCGTAAAAAGTTTCTCAAAAATCTGTAGTTCGGAGTCGACTTTAAAATGTAGGTTCCGCCACTCCTGTATAAAATTAACACACACAGCCTGAGTGCTGTGAGAAGCTAGATCGTAATCCTGACTGAAGGGTTGTAATGGCAAATAATGTATGTATGTAGGATACTTTGTTCAAATATTTCTGTTGCCTTTAAATATTTATTAAATTGTAAGCGTTTGAATTACATTTAATATTTATTGATTTATTCTATAAAAATTTTTAATCATTGAAATATATTATATGTATACTTTTATTTATTTTATTATTCAGTCTGATTAAATTAATTCAGTCTGTGATATAAAACACACTATGCTGATAAATGAAGTTGCCGTAGTCTAGTAGGTAGTGTGTTGGCTTATTAGATTTCTGGCTAAAACTCTGAGTTTCTAAAAAAAAATTTGTCGTTCGCAGTCGACTTTAAACTGAAGGTCCCATGTATAAAATTAACACACACAACATAAGTGGTGTGAGAAACTAGGTCGTAATCCTGACTGAAGAGTTGTAATGACCAACTATGTATGTCTGTATGTATGATGATAAATATACAAAATGAAATGTAAATATTTTTATAAAATAAAAACCAAGTAAGTGTTACAAAAATTCATTTATGTGCACATACTGTGCTTAAAAATTTGTAGCCCTTCATTAATCTTTTATTGAAATATATTTTATCAGTTGGCAATTGTTGGCCAGGAAATTTTTTCCCAAAAAAAAAGCAGCATCACCAGCAATAAATGGATCACGAATATCTATATGCGTGAACCGGTATCGGGCATCAGGTACTGCTAATAACACAATTGAAATATTTTTTTAGCAGAAAAATTGCCTACCACTATTAGGAGGGCATTGATGGCAAGCATATTGCCAATCGTCAATGGACTCAATGGAGTTTGGCATATTCATTCACATGGATTGCCTACTAAACTCGAAAGCACGTCAGTTACCTCCAGAACAATCTGCCGAACTGTTTCTTTTCCCAACTTAAATGACAATATCAGTGATTGAAAGTGATTTCCTTGCATTAAATATATTTTTGCAAATATGCAAAACGTGAAAATTATCCTCGGATCCGCCAAATTTGAACGTTGCTTGCTATGATGATTGCCCAATGCTATATAAACATTATTAGCAATAACTTAAAATGGAGAAAAATCCGAATTATAGGCGGTGAATATTCTTTTCGAAAATGATAATAACCCGATACATATTGCTAAACACAAAGAAAGAATTTAATTTCTGACAACAGCTAGAAAGGTCTTTAACTCTGGGCCCAGTTAGCCGATCTGAACTCCATCGAATATTTTCCGTGACTCTGGCACATAAATGAGGCCGAAGTTGTCCGATGGTATGGGATATGTTGACATTGAGGACATTAGTTTGTGATTTATTCGGATACACCTCCGACTTTAAAAAAGTCTAACCGGGTCAAATTGCATAATCTCGGTGGAGACAGTTCACATCATCCCCACGCAAGCTGAAATACCATTCAATCGCTTGTGCAGGTGTGTGGTAAGTATCGCCGTCTTGCTGAGAGCGCAACGTCGTTCACAAAGACATATGGAACGATGACAACGCCAGTCCAAAACCAACCCCAAATAGTGAATTTGCCGCTCCCAGATGTCATGTGGATTGGTCGCTAATTTGAAAAAAACTCCACTAATTTAAATTATAAACCAGGTTGTACTTCCATTTCCATTTCGGCGTGCTTGATCGTAAGCGAATTAACACGGTTTGTAATAAATTTTTATAAATTTCTAGGTCAATACGTCAATGAGAATCATGCCCTGGGGTATTACTATAGTGCCGTTGTACCGCTTCAAACCAACATCTGTGTCAGAATGGATCAAGATCCGATGGCGATAGTAGTACTTTATTATAGCAACCTATTAATGTGGAATATTCAGTCACCCTTACATACTCTACTTTCACAGTTCTTCCTACTCCATGCAAGTTTCACAACCACATAGTGCGAATTTCGGCAGAATTCACGCTAAATAGTACTTTTAGCTTTTTATACTACTACTACTACTTAATTGCATCCACAGTCTAACATGATTTCCTGAATCCGTTCTTCCTGTGTTAAACATATGTATAAGAATCTCGAGGAGGTATCCAAATGTATCTATTACATAAGGCCAACGATAAGACGACGATGTATTTTCATTTTCCTTGCCCTCCTTAGGGAGTCGTAAGTACCCGTAATCTAGAAGGTAGTTATTGGCTTCTTAGAAGCGAACCCATGGTTCAAACCCTAGCTAAAACATTTCGAACAAAACAAAATATAAAAAAATATTTTTTCCGCGTCTTCCTCTCAGCAGTCTTCTGGAAAAAAATTTGTCATTCAGAGTCGACTTAAAGGTTAGTCGGTTTCACCGCTTATGGACAAAATTAATAAACACAACATGGGTGGTGTGGGGAACTAGGTCATAATCCTGAATTAAGTAGGGCAATAAGTACGTAAAAGATCAACTTATACGGTGTTCAGATATGCGGCCTTATTGCGTAAATCGCAATAAACGCCATTATTGAGCTAAATATTTCATATAAAGTTTCAATTAATAATTGCGGAATAAATACGCAAATTGTTATAATATTGAGTAAAACTTAAAATGCAGCACTGTCATAAGAGTCTTTAGTGAGGATATTACTATTAACCGAACACTTTCTGTTGATATTTGACAACTCAAATGTCAACAATGACAAACAAAAAATGGCGACCAAAATAAAAACAATGTTGTTGAAGCAACCAACTGTTTTGTTTGTCAGCAGTCAAATGAATATTGACTAAGCAGCTGAACTGCGTATATTATTATGCCACTTAAAATATTGTACTCAATAAATTGAATATCGGCTCAATAAAAGTGCATATCTGAACATAGTATTACTAACTCTCAATCAGTGTGCACTAATCCATAATTGATTTGGTCCGACTTATATGTACACTATGTAGTCGACGTAGCCTAGTAGGTAATGTGTTGGCTTATTAGACATGAGGCCACGGTCAGACATTTCCTATAAACCGATATTGCTATAAAAATTTCATCAAGAATCTGTCGTTCGGAGTCGACTTTGAACTGTAGGATCCGTCACGTATGTATAAAAATTAAAACACACAACATAAGTAATGTGAAAAGCTAGGTCGTAAATTTGCCTGTAGGGTTATAATGACCAATTATGCTATGCATGTATGTGGCAATATGGAAGAGTAGCTTAAATCGACATAAGAGAGAATTGAGTTAATCGTTTGGAGCATTACAGAAGCAAAGACGCTTAAATGTGTATAGTCCGTTTGAAAGAATTCTGTTTTTTGTCAATGTTATGTACTTTTACTTTTTAGCTTAAGTTTTTTGAATCAATAATGCATTGATCAAAACAACTTATGTACACATAATTTTGTTTACATATTCCGATTTTCCATCCATCATATGAGCTGTTTATTTTGAAAGAGGTTTAAGTACATTTGTTCTATATTGAGATATTTAAGGGTTTGCGTTTGAATTGTTTCAAAAATATTGTTAACTGGTACTAAGTTGTTTTTATGGCTATGTGACCTTAAACATGTTAGAATATATAACGTAATACGTTTTGTAAACTTTACTAGAAAAATAAGCTGTGTTTCAGAAAAATGGACTTAAACCACTTTCAAAATGAATAAAATGACTTTTTTGTTTGTGAAAACGAATAAGTTACGTTGTGTTCTTTGTGTAATATTATTATAAGTTAATTTTTTCACTTAAAGTTGCTCCACTGGCGATAGTGATTCCTCTAAATAGTTATCCTTATACTTAGGAGTTGGAATGGGACGTACATTTTTGTATAATGGTGTTAATTTTATTTTGTTAAAGTTCCTTGGTCTTCCCCGACAAGGTAATAAATCAAGTATTTTGAACTCTGTATCCACTTCCATAGATTCTTTAAAAAACATTTCACTTTTTATAAATCGCATCCAACATATCCTTCGCCAATTTACAGGTTCGCCACTAGAGTTTTTTAATCTTTTATGAATTTCTTCTTCTGGAGGTTTTGTAGAAAAAAATCTTCACTTTTCATAACATAATATTTGTTACTCTTTCGACATGTTTTTATGGTTTCATAGTAGCCCTGTGGGACATATATTAAATTATTTTTCCTCAAAGTCATTTTCATCACTCCAAAATCACTAAATGAATGTCCTGATAGTAAAAATTTATGATCAATAACATCTGCATTATTTTCTGCCGATTGCACAATTTTCAACCATGTTACTGCCAATTTATGGATTTCAGTGGACTTAAACCAATTTCAAAATAATTTTTTTTTGCATTTCGTTAGCTAGTTAATTTTCAAGTGCCCCAAATCATAGCGATTTTAAAAATACCAGACTTAAATTGTTTATACAAAAAAGTATATATAGTATTGTGATTATTGTTATCATTAACTAAATTTTTTTAAAAAATTGACTTAAACCACTTTCAAAATAAACGGTTCATATAACGGTATCGCTTAACTTCACTTAAGCTGTATAAATGTTTACCTTAAAAAAATAAAGTCATTATTTTCAAACAACTTATGTTTACTTAAAACTACACAATATATACTTTTTATTCAAACAGAAGCGCTTAAGTTACTTAAGGTCCAGTTCAACGCAAATTTCAGTTTCGAAAAAGCGCTTAAGTAGAAAAGGCGTAATATCTTCTGAATTCAACAATATTTTTTTGAAATAATCATCCTTTTTCTCTAATAAACATGTTACCAATATATTAATTCATAAATTTTTCGCAAAAATCAGGCAGAATAAAAATTACACAAAATTGATGATATCTCAAAACATCAATTTTCGACTTAAGCTACTCTTCCATATTGTCACAGATATGTACATTTATCACAATATTTAATTGCTTCAAATTGTGTAATGTGCACAACGTTAACTATAATGGTTACGACCAAACTTCTTCAAATATTATCTCGAACTATTAGTTCCATGTTTGCAGGGATGTTGTTAAATTTCAGACTCTTGGTTATATAAACATTTGCTTTTATAATTGGTTTTCTGTCGTTTGAGTTTCAAATAAATTTTTAAATAAAATTTTTGTGCAAATTTTTTTTCTTTTTATTTATTGTTATTTACAAGGTAAACAATTTAATAATTAAAACTATTGAACATACTATACATATACACTAAGCCGGTATTGATTTAATTATTTTGTTGTTCTTTAAAATCTAAAAACTTTTAAATCAAAGCATTTGAAACTACTTACAACAAAAGTTTGTGCAGAATAAAAACAAAAATTATAAAATATTTTTAATAAATAAAATAAAATACATTTAATTGCAAAATAGATTTTATTCCGCAATAATAGAAAATAGGTGGCATCATAACATTTATTTTTAATTTTCCAATTAAAATTGAAAACAAACCACAATCAAAAGATAAAATAAATAAAAACATATACATACATATATACAGTTAAAGAAAAAAGTCGAAATACACCCACTGTATGTAGTCTCTTTTCCCGCTAATTTTTATATTTTTTTCCCCAATAATTTTTACGTTATATTTTTTTCATATTTGTTTTTCTTCAAATATTTTTAATTGTAAAAACCTTTTGTACATACAGTGGTGTATGTAGATTTTTTTTCTTCGACTGTATATATGTATATACATATATACATATATTTTGTTTTTTAATTTAAAAACTGTACATATTTGTTTTTCTATTTTTCTCTTTTTTATTGGTAAATAAAAATCCATATACATAAAATCTAGATAATCATTTGTTTTTCATACTCGTAGTTAGTTTTAGTTTTAGTTGAATATTTCTAAATTGCTGTTGGTTTGTAGGCGAAAACTGTCGTTGTATTTCTAGTTCATTAAGTTTCAGTTTTATGATCTGGTCTAAATAAACTTTAATATCGGCCAATTCATTGGTAGACACATCATTGTAGTTTTTTACTTCATTCGTAACGCCGATTATTTGTTTTTTTTTAAATCTGTAAACACCAGAAAATGTTGAACAGAATACGTCAGCGTTTGTCTTAATTTGGATGGTGTGGATTGGAGGTTTCAAAAATGTGTTACTTATTAAACTTACTATTTATTAAGATTCAGAAAATTATTAAGTGAAATTTGGGACATTTTATTTATTAAAATCTAATAAAAAAACTAAATAATATTGTCAAGTTAAATCACAATTATTTCATAGTTTGGCCTTAAAAATAAAGAACTTCTTAGGGTGAATGCTACCACTACAATATACATCTTCTAATTCAATCATCTCTTTTTCTTCAGTTATAATTTCGTCTATCTGGATTCCTATACTTGACGACTCGACAGGATCCTTAAAAAATTTATAAAAATTTTGAATCTTATCCATTTAATACAACTAGTCAAGGTAATAGTAATAAACGATTTAATTGCACAACAATTAATTGGGAGGATATCACATACATATGTAATTGGTCATTACAACCTTTAGTCAGGGCTACGACCTAGCTTCTCACATCGCTGATGTTGTGTGTGTTAATTTTATATATGAGTGGCGGGACCTACATTTTAAAGTTGATTCCGAACGAGAGATTTTGGATAACCTTTTCATGCCAATTTAATATCAAAGTTTTTGGCAGAAGACTGCTGAGTGGAAGACGCCGCAGAAACGTTTTTTTTTACATTTTCGTTTTGATGTCTGAACTGGGGTGTGAAACGAGGCCTAACGTCTAATAAGCCAACACAATACCTACTAGACTACTGGAAGGATATCAGCCCAAGTAATTTTTGTCTTCTTGTACTTTTCCATCACTTTATTGACGTGACAAATTTCAATCTTGTCCAAATTTTCACAATTGTCATCTCCTTCAATATTTGTTTTTCACAACTTTCAATTTTATTTGCACCATATTTTGTTTAAATGTTAATATTAAAGTTTTTTTATACATTTTAATTAATACGCACCAAACAATATGTATACCGATCCGGCCATAGCAAGTCACAAATTTAAACAAAAAAATAACAAAAAAACATTATTAAATCTTTTTTGAGGTTTTTTGAGTAATTTTTGTTTTTTCTTTTATAATTTTGAATTTGAATCAAAATTTAATACAGTAAACCCTCGATTTACGTAGTCTGAATTTACATCGTCTCACTTCGATTTACGTCATCTTGTATGTTTGTCGATGATTTGAATTTTTAATACAGTAGAAGTCCGATAATCTGGCACGTTCGGGGTCGGCTCGGTGCCGGACTATCGAAAATTCCGGACTATCGGGCGATAGTTATAAAAACAATTAGGTTAATAATTAAACCACAAATACAGTATGGAAATAAAGACAACAAGGTTTATTTTACATTTCATATAATGTAAGAATGTACACGTACTGTAAACATATTTCACTTAGATTTAAAAAAGTCACGAATGTCTTTTTGTTTTCTTCACTATTGGCGTTTAGTATAACATTTATTTCTATTGATTCCATATCAATAATTTCTGAAGCACTGTAGCTGGTACCAGCCTCAGCAAAAAAGATATATTTTTTTAGTGATTCCGCAGTTTCAGTGCAGCTGATTTTTTCCTTTTCTTCCGTTTCGGTATCTGCGTCACTTTCTTCAAGATTTTGAGCAGGGTGAGGTTTACTACAATGTTTATAATGATGTGTTTTCGATTCTCTTCTTTTGAATTCGAAGGCTTATGTTTTGAAAACATGGTGACTGTACAATTAGAACTATAATCACTTTTTTTATAGAGTATCAAAAGTTACGTTTACTGCGATGTGAAAGGACACAAAACAACAACGCTCAAAAAAATGGCGAAGACGTGTTGTGATTGATTAACGGAGCTGTACTGCACCTGAATTTTTTGTGACAGCTGAGACTAGCCAGCCGCTAATTATTTCCAACCAATATGGATCGCTTTCGGATGATCCCGAACTACCCCGAAAACTTTCGAATAGCTCTCGAGCTACTTTTGGAGAAACCCAAAGTTTTTAAAATTTCCGGAGCGATGCCGGACTATCGGGCATTCCGGACTATTGGATGCCGGACTAATGGACTTCTACTGTAATAAATTTATAAATTGTTATTATGTAACGGACATTGTGGAGGTTAAACTAAAAAAACCCAACTGCATAACATAATACTTGTAGCAGAATCTGCAAGTGCAGACTGTGAAGATACTAAGTTCCTCAAAAAATTAAAATAAATAATTGATGAGGGTGGATATATCACTCAACAAGATTTGATTATATTGTAAACGAGTGCCCAAACAGTCTTTATATCAGAATAGGAGAGACGAAAGATTTGAAAAAATTTCTTGTTAGAAATATAGCAGGAGATTTTAAGATTGTAGTAGGCTATGAAGAACGCTTCGTAGGACAAACTGACATATTAACCTAATATTAAAAGTTTAACCACGTTTAACGATTTTGTCAAGAATGACTTTTGTTAGGAAATTAAAAAATATTGTAAAATTGCCTCTAAAACAGCTGCATATAATCGATACTGCTCTTGCCTGCCACCAATATGAACAATATGAGCGATAATTTTCAAATTGAAAATTTTAAAGGCGATAATCGTCATCCAACATCCGAAAAATTCTGCCTTTCTGAAAAAATATCTCTGCGGCGACTTTCTCTTAGCGGTCTTCTCCCAAAAACTTTTATATTAAATTGCCATGAAAAGTTTCTCAAAAATCAGTTGTTCGGAGTCGACCTTAAACTGTAGATCGTAATCCTGACTAAAGGGTTGTAAGGACAAATTATGTATGGTGGGGCTTACGCAACATCCCGATATATGCAAAACGTAGAAATGTAGTTCATATGCGTGAAATCTGTTATCTTCTATATGTATGTATGTTGAAAACTTAGCATGTGATAACAGAAATTAAAAATACAAACTATAGGCTATTGGTGCCTAACTGGAAGAGCGTTGAAGGCAAATATACTTGTATGCGCTTTACAGCGTTCAGTTAATACACCGATCATTATCCCTTGGTAGTCTGATGCATGGCTCCATGGCTCTCCTCTTATTGTAATTTCCCTACAAAAGATTGATTGTCTCAAACCCATCAGTTTTGTGGAGAGATTTTGTCTCTTTCCATATATACTTTAGCTAAGTATATCGTTACAAAAATGGAAATGGTGTTATTAAAATGATAAACAAAAGCTCCAAAAACAAAACAATGGACTTGTTTACATGGTCAACGAATAAACAAAAATATAGCAACAACATCAATATAAAAAAAGCGGATAAACAAGTAAACAAGAAACAACAACACTGCAAGGGCAAACGTAAACAAACAACAATAACCAAAAGCAACATATTTACATTTATAGACATTTCACGAAGGCAAAATCATTCTCTTCGAAAGCATTCATCAGACTGTTTAACCAGCGATATAAAAAGCAAGACAAAGCAGGCAACGGGATGTCAGTCAGTCAGTCTTGTGTGAAGACGCATTGCGTGTGAAGAGAACAATTGTGGTTTGAAGATCAGCGTTATAAAGATCTATTGAACAATTGTTATTGTGTACGCGGAAATGTGTAAAGAAGAATAACAATTAAAGCAAATTGTTGTTGTTTAAATCAAGTTGCTAAAGATGGCACACGGAATTGTGTGAACAATAAAGAATTGATTTAAAACTAAAAACAAATTTATTTTTATTTTATTTGCAATCTACGAACTCATATTTTAAACGTTTTTTAAAGGGTAAAAAACGAAACAATATGTTTCCAACAGTTATTTCCACTCTCAGGAACATTATGGTTCCATCTGTGGCGTGAGATTGGAAGATTTCATTCTAGGATCTGCATGGTCAATTGCTTACAGCTATGTATCCAGTAAATGAAACAGCACGAATGAGTTATTATTTCGACAAACAATAGCTAGACTTTACCTAAATTAATTATCAAAAAAGTCACTGCTGTTCGTTCTACGTCATTAAATATTGTAGGCTTATTGGTAGACAGCACCGATTACGCAACCGATAAAATTCCACATAATATACGTTGCGAAACTTGCCGTAGCGAAAGCCTCTGGAGATGTAAATGCAACAATGCACATTTCATTGACAAAGACTGCTTTTCAAAATTTCACTCATATTTGGCGACTATTAATTTGAGACACCCCTTTTGGTTGGTGTTTTTTATTTCCATTTCTTTGATATTTTTAATTGATACATAATTGCAGAAATTTCTGATCGAAATAAAGGTAAAGGGGTAAAATTTCTATTTATGTATATATGTGAAGTATAGGAGCCATGTTAAAATTCATTGCTAAGAATAAAAGATAAAACCATACCGAAATGATACGCATTAAACTTCAAACATTATTTGTTTGCATGTATGTATATAAGCCAATAACCCCATAATTTATGTACGAAATCAGTCTCCAGTTGACAACATTATTTATGTGTCCAAGAGCAGTCGCTGTAGTTTTCTCTTCCGTTTGCCAATCACGGTTATGGGTTTTTTTTTTTAATTTTCTTAAATACCAAATGTGGTAAAATGGCTCGAAAATGCTCTTTTCAAAGATTTACTACAGTATACCAAAAAATTTGTCATGCTTCTGTTAATTGTAATATTTTAAAGTTTTTTATGAATTTTCAGGATATTTTATAATATCACTGTAAACAATTATTTTTCATTTCCAGTTTGGTAGATAGTATTTACTGTTTGGTAGACAGTATTCCTTCAAGGGATTTCTGGTCTAATAATCTAGGAGGTCCTAATTGGTTTATGCCGATGGTTTAAAAATGCATGACAGTGTGAGTTCTTATACATATTGTTTCGTTTTTACCTTTTAAAAAACGTTTAAAATATGATTTCGTTGAATGCAAACAAAATAAAAACAAATATGTGTTTAGTTTTATTTAAACTCTTTTTTTTTGCACTACTTTTATGTGCCACCGTTTACAACCTGACAAATACAACAATAATTGCTTGTTCGCTATACTCGTTTGCAATGCAGATCTTTTCAACGGCGATCTTCAAACCACAACTGTTCTCGTCACACGCAACGATCTTCTCACAAGACTGACTGAATTCTTACTACTCGTTGCCTGCTTTGTCTTGCATAGCTGTCAGTTCTGACGATTTATCGTCATTTTGACGATTTTGAGCTCCAAAAATATCACATTGACGATTTGACGATTTATGCCCTTATTTTGAGGATTTTTTGAAATTAAAAATTTACGTCATATTCTTTACTTTTAGTACATTAAAAGCCACTTTAAGCTTTGCATTTACTTCGCTATTGTTACTAATCTAATTTTCCATCAACACATTCAGCAGGTATTTGAATTCTTCTTTGTTTACCCTGTAATATTCCTGGAATCTGTAAAGGACACATGATTTAACGTCAAACATAAATATTTTAGTATGTAAAATTTTTACTTTTTCTCAGGGAGTGATAGTGAGAGATTATGAGCACTTAATATTATGATATTATCAACGATTTAATATAATAATTTCACTGATTTAAAGTGTGACTTAACAGCGATAATTATTGAGTAACTATAACACGTATTTAAATTTGTTCAGTTTTTACTGACTGTCACATATAAAGTTGTTCTGGCAGCACATTATTTCTATGCTAGTGGTACTACACGTATGAAAGCAAACATCAAATCGGTCTATTTAAAAAATAGCAACAAAATATATTGTAATGAAAAGCAATTACTTCGCAAAAAACATTCTTATCAAATGATTGCCATATATGTGCAATTCTGGAATATTCAAATATACTTCACGTATTCATTGAAAAATGCATTTATGACCGTAAATATATGCAATAAATTTCGAAAAACTTACAGATTAGTTTGTATTTTGGGCTGGCGGCAACATCGGTTCTATGAGAAAGCGGTGAGCACTATAAGCCAATGATTACAAAATTTTTTTTCGGCCTGAATTAGATGATGTGGCCGCCAGCGGCAAATGGTTTCAACAGAACGACGCGACGTGTCACACAGCTAATGCCACTTGGATATCATGCACAAGCGATTTGAAGCCGTGTTAATCTCACGTGGGGGTGACCTTAGCTAGCTTGAGGAGTTTTCTTGAGTTGCAGTTCTATGCGAATAAGCCGCAAACTACAGCTGTTCTCAAACCAAACATAACCCATGCCATCAATAAAACTTGGCCTGATATCATGGAAAATTAGACGTTTTGAATGCGATTCACCCAGACAAAAGTCTGTCATGGACTTTTAAACGATGGTATATTCCACACATAATTGCTATTTCAAATGAATAAAAAATATCAGTGATATCCAACACACTTTCCTTTAATTAAACTAAATAGGAAGCGTTTCAAATAAGACTTTATAGCTTTGCGAACGAATATTTATTAGATTGGAAGAAGGATAGGAACCGGCAGCATATTCACTTCTGACATGAAACCGTTAGACCAGCTGGGCCATTTAAAAGTTTGTATTTAAAAATGCAATAAAACAAAAACGGTCTGAAATTATGCCAAATTAATTTTTTTGTTGTGAAGATGTTCAATATACATACTATAAAGGTACAGGTCACCTACTAGAATATAGCTTAGATGCTTAATTCCAAATTTATGGGATATACTTTCTTTTTAATTGTATTTGAAATATATTACTCATATGCATCATATTACATGTACTGGAATAGTTACTCTGAAAAGTATGCAATAAAAAACTTCGATTTTGTCATATATGAAACTAATGGAATTAAATATGATTCATACGTCACATATGTTCTCTGCATTATGAATTTTACATATTAAATATGAGTATAATACAAGGTTGGCAACCGAAACGAATAACGGTATCGGTAATCAATTTATTATTATTTCGGTATCGGTAACGGTATTTAAATTATATCGGTTTCGGTATACCGGTATAAAAGTAATATATCGGTATTTATACCGATAACCTAAAAAAAGCAAAAAAATAGAAACAAAATTTAAATTTTTTTTATAAAATTTATTTACAGGCAACTCTTATATGGGACATAGAGATATCGTGGGAAACTACATGGTTGATGAGCTGGCCAGGGTCTGTAAGGAACACCCAAGCTTCGACATGTTACAGAATATAGTTATTCTGATTACTACAGTTAAATTGAATATTGTCCACACGTCCTACAGGGAAGCTCAATGTCCTGGGGCAGTGTAGTGCATGCATGTAGTGTGTGTGCTTATACCATGTGTCACAATCATTATTATATTTAAATCACATACCATGGCTGCATTGCTACTGTTGCTTGTATATATGGTGTCAGCATTTTCCCACATTCAGTTTGGGAACTTGTTTTGATTAAATAATTGAGTATCGTGTGACACATGAATGCACAGCACATTCCAACTATAACAAAGCTTAGTGTTAACGTAGAATACGAATAGACATAAGAATGGATGATCGTTAATAAAAGTGAAGTTAAAAGAAACAAATTAATAGCGTTTAATTTTATTAAAGCAGCAAGGAGTTACGTGCAATATTTCCTTTAATTTCCGATACATATAAAATATATCATTAACACTAGATTTACCGCGCCAGTCAAAATGACTGGTTTTGCCTTATCAGCCTTAAATATTGACTTTGTGTGAATATTTTTTTCCGAAACTATTATATGACTTTTATAACGACAACTAAATACAATTAATTTGATAACTTATTTTGATACTTATACCGGTACCAGTCATTTTGACTGGTATGTTTTTCTATGGTAGAAGACAGTGTTCCCTTGCATAATACACGAAAACGAATGCGTATGCGGTTTCCTTCTAGTTCTGAAGAGGATAATGAAAGCGGGGAAGATACATAACTTGAGGTTTCTGAAAGCGGAACTATGTGGGAAAAAATAAAAGAAGGAGGTGTTGCTGGAAGGTTACCAACTCATTGCATATTCAAAGATTTATCTAGGCCTACAGCATATGCTAGAAGAAATATTATGGAAGAGAAGCATTTTTACTATTGATTGACCACCAATATTGGAGCATATCAGAACTTGCAACGAATTAGAAGCTTCTAGAGTTTTAGGGAAGAAATGGAAATACTGTTTGCACGAGGTACATACAGTGGTGCATACAGTATTCAAAGGGTTGTAGCTGTCGTATTTATGGAACAAAAAATGGGGTCCTGAATTTTTACTAAAACTATGAGTATACTATGATTTTACAGAAATTTTACGTTTCATTCGTTTCGATAAAAGAAATCAAAGGAGGCAACGCTTGCAAACTGATAAATTTGCGTTAGTGTCAACTGTTTGGAACAAATTTATTGTCAACGGCCAAAACTGTTTCAAGGCACAAGCAAATATTACATTAGATGAACAATTGTTTCCAACGAAAGCCAGATGTAGGTTTACACACTATATGCCAAGTTTGGAATAAAATTCTGGCTGGCTTCTTACGTTGAAACGAACTACGTTGTGAATGGCTTTCCTTATCTAGGAAAAGATGAAACACGAAATTTGGCAACACCTTTTAGTGAATCTGTAGTAATGGGACTACAGGAGCCTTATACCATGAAAGTTAGGACTGTAATAACAACTTTTTTACCAGTGTTTCTTTAGCTTCTAAATTATTAGCCAAAACCACTACGTGGGTTGGTACCGTACGTTAGAACAAACGTAACCTTCCAAAAATTTGCAAAGAAAGGAGGGATATTATGGTTCGATATTATTTTCGTTTATAAGAGTAAGCCCAACAAAAAAGTTGTTTTATTGAGTACTATACACAAAGGCGTCAAAATTGATACCGACAGCAAGAAACTAATTGAAACTGTGTCTTTTTAGAATGAAACTAAATTTGGTGTCGACGTCATAGATCAAATGGCACGATATGGCTAATGACATATAGTGTGAAATCAGGATCTAGGAGATGGCCACTTCAAGTATTTTTTAATATTTTAGATTTTTTCGGAATAAATTCCTGGATTTTGTATAAAATTACAACCGGAAAGAATATTTCAAGAAAGGATTTTTTGTTTCGTTTGGCTAAAGAACTCACTTTTGATTATCAGTCATCAGGTCAAGAGATAGGAAGTGAAACTGACTGTCCAACAACTCCTCTTCCAAAAACATTTTTATATTACTTTACCAATACTGTTTATTTATTCTATAAAACATTATACCACATACAAAATTTACACACTCAAAACGTTATTTTTGAACACCAGTCATTTTGACTGGTGTTGGTATTAATGGGTATACAAATATCTTGGTATATCTAGTGTTAAATCGCATAGCCATACATCGCACGAATGTGATTCTCACTATCCTTTAGGCAGGCATGCCGAACGGCTTGGTGCTCCATTAAATGATTTATATAAGCAGGTACTTTGAGTAGAGACAGCGGAAGAAACTGTCTTTCACCTTATGTGTCAGTGCTCTGCTGTTGTCATAAAAAACGCAGGTTTTTGACTTTTCCCTTTTTGACATTCTTGATCGAGCTCTCTTCTATAAAGATTACTGCAATAACACTCGGATTGGTTTCCTCAAGGAAATATGTATTTCAAATCTGGGTTGAATATACACAGAGAAAACTGAACCTAATAAATACATAGTAAATTAGAACAAAGTTTATAAGATTTCTCTATGGTTTTTTTTTTCAAGAAGAGATTCTTATTATTTTTATAAGGAAAACCTTTTTAAAAAAACAAGAAGAAAACTTAGGGATTTTACTAGATAGTCTTCTTGATTTTTTTAAAAAGGTTTTCTTCTTAATTTGGTTAAGCTTTCTTTTTGTTTTTCAAAAAGGTTTTCTTCTTGATTTTATAAGACTATCCCTTTATTTTTATAAATAATACTTATTGATTTTGCTTGATATTATTATAGATTTTTTATTGATATATTTACTTAGAAACTAATTTAATATTTGATTTATTAATAATAATTTTGCACGAACAATATTTCTTCTCCATTCCCTTAGTCCTGCTTTGAATTTAATCAACTCCCCAGTATATTTTTGGTCCACCTTCTTGAATAAATTTTTAACGTCTTCGATTTCCATTTTTTTTAAATGTTTCTTGATGTAATTCTAAAACTTAAAAGAATTTTCATCAAAACTTAAAAGAACATTTCATCACGGAGCTCTCAGGATTTAAAAATTGGGTCATTACTCAAAATTGTATTTGTTTTTTATAACACTTTTTTTTGAAATTAAAACAATTCAATTTTTTTCCTTAAGTTTACTTTGTTTTCTTAAGAAGGAATATTTTTATTACTTTTTTCCACTTCTTTACTTGCCACTTGTTCACTTTTTTAACAAGTCAGCTAATATAATCAAGACGACATTCTTATTAAACCATTAAAAAGATAATTTACACATGATCAAATAGAAACCTAATGAAATCAATAAGGAATACTCCTTAAAAAAATTATTAAGTTGCCTAATGAAATCTATAAGAAAAACCTTTTTGAAAAAATTGATTAGGTAGCCCAATGCAATTAATAAGAAATTCTTGTTTTATACAATTTAGAAGAAAACACGATGGAATCAATAAGTTTTTCTCTATGGATTGAATTTTTTGTGGCAAAAATGACGGAATTTGAGAAAAAAAAATGGTAAATAACAAGTTTTCTTCTTAAATGTATGTGTTTTACGTCTTGAAAAAATTAAAAAGATTTATCACATAAAAATAATAAGAAATCTCTACGAAAAAATCTTCATTTCTTTCTGCTGTAATACCCCTCACTCCAAAAACGCTTTGTAGAGAAAATCTTCTTGATTTTATTAGGCAGTTTTCGCTCTGTGTAGATACTGAAATAGCTTCTATAATTGTATCGGGGGATGACGGTAGGTATCGTGAAGAAGAAAAATTTTTGTTCTAAAAAGGTTTCTTTAGAAAGTCTGTATCTTGTATAAACTTCCTTAACTTCTTCCAGTCCGCCTGTTATGTCTGGTATAATATTATCAGCAAAATATTGGGGTCTAAAGCTTATGAATGCTTGGCAATGACATGAATAATGTGGTTAAAAAATATAAAAAATTTTCTCTTTTGTTACGCACTCGACTGCTCCACACAAATGTGTCTACTTCAATATCACAATTTTCCTATTACTGTCTAATATCTGACACGTATTATGAGTAAAATTTGTCGTTCGATTCGTTGAACATTGCGCCACAATACTTCTGTTATGTATCGATTGTCATTTATTACATATTGTATCCACTGATGGACATTTTACTTGTATATTTCAAATCGGAAAATAAAGGAATAAAGGCACAATTGGTTTCGAATAATAGAGCAACCTTAAATGTGGTATGTATTATTTTTGAACAAAGAAATTTATATTTAACTGGCGTAGTAGAGAGCATTTAAAAAACTGAATAATTGGCTGAAAATTTTTTAAAGGGCATTTGTTTCTTAAACAATCAAAACGCACCATATAATTTAAATACAAACTTATATTAAAAAAAAAAAATATTTAATCTTCCATTAGTTTCCCTTTGCTGCATCATTGATCGCATTTAGTAGGCAAAAAATATCCTTTGCCTTAATGAAACGGTTTACTTTTTATTAACTTGCAGGATTCTCTTCCAAAACTTCTTGGCTTATTGAAAATCTGTCAAAAAAACATCTTTGTTTCTGTGGAAATAAACTCAATACCGCCTCTAATAATTGTTGAAATATTATGGTATCCTTTTATTGTTGGTCTTTTTATTTTCTAATGTGTCACTGTCGTACAATAATTTTTTTTTTTTTGAGGAATTTGGTATAGTAAAAGTATCATTTTCAGAATTTCAGAATTAGGGTACCATAACTAATTTTACAATTTTTGAATTGCAACCTGCGCTATAGGGTTAGGTTAGAGGACGTGTACTTGTCAATTAAAACAAGTACAGTACCCGTAGGTCGAATTGACCCATTGTACAACGTCCTAGTTTCTCACACCACTTATGTTGTGTGTGTTAATTTTATACATGAGTGGTGGGACCTACAGTTTAAAGTCGACTCCGAACGACAGATTTTTATTTATTGAGAAGCTTTTCATGGCAATTTTTTTTATTTACTCTCAGAGTTTTTGCCAGAAATCTACTGAGAGGAAGTCGCCGAAAAAATCCTTTTTGTATTTTGTCTTTGATGCCTGGCCTGGGGCTCGAACCCAGGCTTTGTGTCTAATAAGCCAATACACTACCTACTAGACTACGGCGACTTCAAGAAATAATTGTACTATCACAGCACTGTCTATAGTATGAAGATATATTTATTACGGAAAGAATTTAAATTGATTAAACAATAAGGAAATGATTTGCGACTAGTATGTATCTTTATAGTACTAATATATCTGCGGTTCCAAGCAATAATAATGCGGTTCTCAATAAATAAAAATCAGTCGTTCGGAGTCGAGTTTAAACTGTAGGTCCCACCACTCATGTATAAAATTAACACACACAACATAAGTGGTGTGAGAAACTAGGACGTTGTACAATGGGTCAATTCGACCTCCGGGTACTGTGCTTGTCTTAATTGACAAGTACACGTCCTCTAACCTAACCTAACCTAACAATTATTTCTTTGGTTACTATTCAAAAACACACTAAACTTAAGTCTAACATTTCTCCGTAATCATTTCTTATTAGTTTTGTTTCGAGCATAGATTGAACAAAATTTATAGCCCGGCTGATTAATTCATTGAATTTAAGTTTGGTCAAGCTTTTTTAAATCTTTGAAAAATTACGGCTTCGGAATCAATTCATTGTTTTTGTTCATTTTTACCGCAAACACTCTTCTCAAAATTATTTCGTGTATATAGTGTCTACAAGGTAATCATAAGAGCCGCATTTGTAAAAAGTTTTCCATAATAGCACACGGTCGATTTATATGAACAGTGCTCACTGCTTTTGTATAAAAACCAAAGCATTTATGTTGTTTTGAAGGTCTCAGCCCTGAATGACTGCACACAGTTCATGCCAGTTTTCTTTCAGTTCCATTTTTCCAAGCAAGAATTTGTGACAATTTCTCAAAGCTATATGTAATTGACAACCTATCCAATTTTTCGCTTCCAGTGAACGCTGGTAATCGTAAATAATTTATCAATATCTTTAAAAATTCGTTTGAATTAACCAAATTAAAAATTATATACGATTACATTATATTGCTACGTTTTTACATATATACATACACACATACATACATAATTGGCCATTACAACCCTTCAGTCAGGATTACGACATAGTTTCTCACACCACTTATGTTGTGTGTGTTAATTTTATCATGAGTGGCGGGACCTACAGTTTAAAGTCGACTCCGAACGACAGATTTTTGAGAAACTTTTCATAGCAATTTTATTTACTCTTAGAGTTTTTGCCAGAAATCTGCTGATAGGATCATCAGAGGGTACATTGACTAAATTTATGACACAATTCGAGACTTTGGTAAACGTATGTAATTGCGAAAGGCAAAAGAATATTAAAATATTTTTGCCTTTGAATATTCAATTTGAAATTGTTGTTACATAATACATTAGTTTCACAATTTTAATCTATTTGTACACGGAGACAATGATTAGAGGTTAAACATTCTATTGTAAATTATGCGGTGGTAGTTCAGGCAAATCAAGAATTCAGTCAGATAATGTAGTTCTTTTGCATGATTCTTCACTGTATTTACAGACTTGTGATCAATTTACCAACTTTTTTAAATTAAATTTTTAAAATTTACATCATTAGTTTTCTTTCTCTACCAACATAAATTTTTCACCCAACTTAGCATGATTTTCCTGCATTTGGGAAGCCTTTTTGGAATAGTAATGAAACCAATGTTACCAGTTGCCATAAATGGTACGAATTAGTCTTACAGATAATACCTGGCAAGCACCTTTCTGAAAATTTAATTGTCATACCCACACTGCGTCTATGCTGCCTAGAGTCATTGTGAGTAAAAATACCGAACAAAATGTCTTTCTCCATACGTGACTCAAAGTCACTTTTTTACTCATTGCTGTTTATCGCTTTCTTCACGTGCGTCTTACCAGCACTTAAGGTACAAAAACGAAACGCTACATACAACACTCGTCTTTGTGTAAGTATATTGCCTTAAGCACTACTTCACTCCTATTTCAAAATGTTTCCATCTTTTAAGTTTCTGTCAAAGCGAGTATGATAAAAACATAAAAAGTAATGCAGCCGCATTACACTTTGCAATGATTATGATGAATTGGTAGAGATGAAGATTTTGATGTATGAATAGAGTAAAATGAGATATTTAGTAAGCAAATCTAAATCTGCCACATTCTGTTGTGATTCCAACATTCCGCGAACAAATATTTTAAAATACTCAGCATGCAATTGTTTAATAATATAATAATTGTTTAATAATAATAATAATGTATATACAATACTGTACTATACTATACTATACAATACAATACTGTACTATACTATACTATACTATACAATACTGTACTATTCTATACTATACTATACTATACTATACTATACTATACTATACTATACTATACTATACTATACTCTACTATACTATACTATACTATACTATACTATAATATACTATACTATACTATCTTTTTGATCTAATGTTTCCCATAGATATTTTGTAGAACTAGTAATGAGGTATGTTAGCAGTTATGGGCACTTGTTATCAATTTCGCCACAGTGGTAAAATATTATTTAACAAATTTAACTCAGAGTATCAACTTTACTTTTTTTTAAATAAACACAATTTATTTAATAGCATTTAAGTTCCAGAAGTTGCAAAATTATTTTTTTCATTAAAATCTGCCTTGGCACTTATTACGATCTGTATAATAATTTTTACGCTATACTTTACAAAATATAAATTTTTATTAATTTTATTATTGATCAATAATAGCACCAGTTGTGTAAAAGGACGGATAAGTAATGGGTGTATTTATAGAGTTTCAAAGCTTTATTTGACAATCAATTTAATAGCTGATGTTAGCATTTTGCTACCATTTAGTTTCACTTGGGATTAACCAATTTTGAAAATATTTTTTTATGGTTCGTTTTGTTTGTTATAACTTGACTGAACCACTGCTCTTTTCTAATGAACCAACACATTACTTACTTGACTACGGTGACTTTATCAACACCATTGTATCCACAGAAAACTACTGTTTTGTGCGATTTATTGCCTGGCGGAGCCATTGGTGTATATGCATAAAAGTGACCGCAACAGAATGGCACAACAGCGTGGTATTTACTCACGGAAACATTTGATGATCTGATTTGAAAGGCTTTAATAATTCGAAGAGCACCCCCAGAAAGACAACACAACAGTTGGTTCCATTTTTTTGATAGAGGTTAGCGTTAGGTTATAGTGAACTAAATTCTTAAATTAAATGAAATGATAAAATTATGGTTAAGTTACCGTCAAAAGTAGGTAGTTTCAAAGTTGGTAAACGATTGAGAGGACATGTCGTAAGCGTATGACATTGAAATTAATTTCCTCGAAATATACATTGACCAAGCAACGGCATGCTTTTCTTCTTCAGATCATCTTGTGGATATATTTTTTCAACTTCAGTTTGATAGACCATGATTGGTATAATTCAAGAATTTGAAATATTCAGTCTACATACGAGTTCCATAACCGATTGCTAAGCTGTTCGAATGCGTTTGTTAAATTATCTGAACCAGAAAGTTCATTTAACTCCGAACCAGTAGGCATTTTAAATTTTGAAAATATTACGGTTAAAATTGTAAGACAGTTTATTTATTAATATGTTGATAAGAATTCTTTTCGCTAGAACAACTTTGAAAAAAATGTTTCTTTTGTTTAAGAACAACACTGTTTCGCAACAAAATTGCTTAGCAACAAAATTGATTCACAAGAAAATCAGATTATAATGGAAAGTTTAATCACAAATGCAAGGAAAATAGAGTTATCGTCTGAAGTTATGTGAGCATGCGGAACTTCGCGACCAGAAGAGGACACTTTAGACATTTTTCTCCATTTGTGTTATGCCCCAGGATATCTAGAAGTAGCCTAAACATAGTAATCAGACAGCTGACCGGGCATTATAGACTCAAAAACACATAATTTACACATGCAGCACGAAGAACGAGAAGAACGAATCACCAGAACATATTCTTTGAACCTGTGAAGGATATACTTGAGATAGTCATGCTCCTTTCTGTTTCGGACAGCGTCCTGAAGTTTGTCAATCCAATAAGATTGGGAGGACCTTTCGTATCAACAAGTACATTCTGTTTTATTACGTGCATTTAATTATAAAGAAGTCGCCGTAGTCGAGTAGGTAGCGTGTTGGCTTATTAGACGTAAGGCCACAATTCAAACCTCGGTCAGACATCAAAACGAACATATGAATAAATATTTCTTCGGCGACTTCCTCTCAGCAGATTTACTCTAAGAGTAAATAAAATTGCCATGAAAAGTTTCAAAAAATCTGTCATTCGGAGTTGACTTAAAACTATAGGTCCCGCTACTCATGCATAAAATGAACACACACAACATAAGTGGTTGCGCGGAAAGTAATTTGGTTTTTTTTTGTGAAAACGAAAGACAGTTTTTGGATAATAAAAAATACCTTATATATACATATATATACCATTCTGGTCCAACACCTTTTGCCATCTTTCTGGTAGTAGCATAATTCCACGCTTATAAAATTTTTGGTCTTTGCTGGCAAAAAAACTGATGGAGGTGGTTTTTGACCTCCTCATTTGAGGTGAAGGTTTTACCGTCTAAAAAATTTTGGAGTGACCGAAACAGATAATAATCCGACGGTGCCAGGTCTGGAGAAAATTGTGGGTGTAGCATTGTATCCCATTAAAGCTGTAAAAGCTTTTGGCGAGCGACCAAACTTGTATGAAGTCAGTTTGTCCAGTTAATGACAGTAGACTTCCGAATTATTCGTTGTGCTATCCGATAATACATCAAAAAAAGATTCCTTTAAAAACCCACCAAACAGACTGGTGAATATCGGCTTTGGAAATGGTTTGAGCCGGTTCATTTTTTGCTCCATGACCTCTTGCGTTTGACGTTGTTGTATACAAACCATTTTTCGTCTCCAGTGATGATGCGCTGCAAAACACATCATTTTCGTGATGTTGGAGGAGCGAATCTCTGTGAGAATATGGGGAACCCATACGTCGAGTTTCGAGGATAATCCCTGACATTCAAGTGGTCATAAAATTTGATAAATTTAACCTCAATCCGATCACACGTGTTGCCATTCGCCGGTTAGCATCAACTAATGCCGTTATCGCGTTTTTATCAGCCTCAACCAGCCTTCCCGAAGGTGGTGCATCTTCGACATTAAAATTGCCGGATGGAAATTTAGCGAACCAGTTCTGGCATTGGTGTACTGTCAACACACCTTCTGAATCGGTCCTATACATCGGTCAATTTCTTTCTGGCTTGAACAGCATTTTTACCCTTGAAATTTTTCGCACACAAGCCTTACTATATAAGCTCTCAAAGCATGTAAAATTTATACTGCTTAAGTGTAATTTTTGGTGCAAAAAATACTATTAAATCCTCTGTCGGGAAAACATGAAATAACTTTCCGAAAAACCCAATAGGTCGTAATCTTGACTGAAGGGTTGTAATGATCAATTATGTGTGTTTAAGATTAATATATGCATCGAAACGTAGATGTATTTTATGATAGATCAATCGAAGCACCATCGACACTACTTTGCGATGCACTTCATCGAAAAAAATATATACGTTATTTTCAATGTTTAATGTTTGCACCATAACGACGCCTAACAGGTGACACTATTATGATAATATTGTACCTTAAATTGTATACGTATTATAAATTCTTTTCGTAGGTGTAATAAGCAAAACCGATGCTTAGAGTATTACAATTTTTTGTTGAACTACTGTCGGGTAGCTGAATACACATACGAAAATATTGTTACGTTTTTACCGTTTTAAAAACGTTTAAATACGTCTTTACACTACTTTTGTGTGCCACCATATACAACTTAATGATACAACAATAATAATCTGTTTATTCACTTTACAAGTTCACACAAGTATTCACTGGATCTTTACAACCACGACTTATTTTATTCACACGCAACTTCACACAAGGCTGACTGAATTCTTACTGACTGACTGCTGATCTTGTTGTCCTTTTATATACGCACGCACGTAATCAGTATGATGAACGTTCGTGGAAGGTTCTTGCTCTCGCCTGCTTGAGAATTCTATTGCTAGTACATTGTTGTTTGTGTACTTTGCTCATGTTGTCTATTACATATTTCTCGTAGCTGGTTTACTTCATTTTATGTTGTTGTTGGTACCAGTTGCAACTAGGTTCGGTGTACATATGTGTGTGTGCAGCTTTAGAAAATCAACACATTCATTGCGTTCTTAGTGTTAGTGTGCCTTTGTATCGTGTGGCTTTTGTTTATCGTTTTTGTTGTTAAACGATATTAGGTCGTTCGATTTGCGTAACAATATGATACAAAGAGTATCATCGCCATGCAAGCATATTTTGTAAAATGTTTGGCACACTTTTCGGTTCTATCAAGCATTCCCTATTCAGCAGTCCTTTTTATTACTGCTTCTTTTTTAAATTTTTCTTTCACAATTTTTAACGCTGCTTAAATACCATGCATAACTTTTCAATAGTAATGTGTGCAATCGAAGCAAAAGCAGAAGACGTAGAAAAATTGTTTCCGAAATTATGCGCTCGTCCAAGATTTTAAATGTACGTAGAAAATATGTTTGTGTAAATATGTAAGAATTTTCCAGAATTTTAGAATTCAAGGAAATGAAAAAATGTAACGAACAGACATGTATAAATAAAGAATTACTCATATCTGTAATATATTGAACGTAAATTGTTCCAAGCCTTAAAACTCTTAAGGTTTCATGTACCATACATACATATGTATGTATATTGAGTGTTGTTTCAATAAATTTTTCTTTGAGTTGTTGAAAAGTTATTAATCAATTTCATTTATTTCATTTTTCATATTAAAAGAAGAGTTAACTTTTGACTTAAATAGTGAACTACTTACGCTTTCCAGTTCAAGTGGCACAAAAACAAAATGGCACTCAGCAAATCAAAGTTTACACGTCTTATAATTTATCAACACATTTAATTGTTTAGTTTTGTATTAGGAGTTGGATAGCCACGTAATATACTTCAAGATTATTCTCAATAAAACAGCTCAGTTCTACAATTATAATGCACGGATAGTAATTTTAAGACAATAAAGTCTAAATGTTTTTTTGGGCATATGGCCTCAATGGCTGGCGCGTACAGGCCTAAATCTGTAAAAAAAAAATTTCACGAACTCCTCGCAGCATATAATGCATAAGAGCATGAATGAAAGTTCTTTGTCATCAACTGATTTTTTAAAATAAATGCCAGGCTGTTGTTCCATTCCGTTGGAAACACGTTTAAGCAATAATAATACCAATGAATTGAGGTGCGACAAAATTTCTAAACGTGTATACCATTGATCATTGACAGTAACATTTAGCCTATCTTGGTTATTGAAACATATGCACCAATGGCTCCGCCCATAAACTGTACGAAACGGCAATTTTTTGTGTATAATGGAGGTGTTAAGATTCATTGCTATCAATTTAGCGATTACAAAGATATAACTAATGCACTGTTGATTCACCTAGTTCACTCAAAATTCGATTCTGGTTCTAACGCTAAATAAAAAGATCAACTTTATTATTCAAAGCTACCAATATGGGATAGTTGAGCGAAGGTTTTGATACGACGTTGCCAAACTGTAAAGTCACTGAAGACAATGCAACGAAAAACGAAGTTTCTACTGCGAACAACAAACCGACAACAGGTCTATGCGTAAAATGAGCTCTAGAAATAATGTTATAAAAATGGATCACAAATAAACATTATAACCGAAGAATTGCGAAAAAGATTTAACCAGCACTAATATAAATCAATAGATTTCTACCGTCGTCAAACCATGAGTAAACTATCATCAATTCGGTGCTGATTTCCATATTATGAAATCAATTTAAACTTTTCAACCTAACATTGAGTGGAAATTACCTGGTAACAAGAGTGGAAATTACCTGGTAATGTTGCTCTTGCCGATCCACATTTACACAAGCGACAACAAGTCGATGTGCTGTTGGGTGCGGATGTATTTTTTATCCGCTTTGTTTCAGCTAAAATTAATCTGGGTAATGGTTTTTTTCCATTATTAAAAAATCTCTTGGATGGGTGGTTCAGGGCGATTAATATCGTTAAATCAAAATACACATAAGACTTGTTATTTAGTTAAAGAAGAAGAGGTATTTGACAGTACTGACGGCTGTATAATCAAATTGATGATTTACCAAGTTGTAAACAGACCTTTCCAAAAGAGCATCAAGCTTCTGAAGTTAATTTTTTTTCCCAGAATGGCGTTCTCAAGTACGATCTCCTTATAAAAGCGATCCTTCTCTACTTGGCTCTTAATTTGAAGTTGCTAAAGGATCTGTTTTGATTTGAAGGAAAACTCTCAAAACAATTAGAAGCACACAAGATGTATGAAGATTTAATGCAAAAATATTTCGATTTGAAGCACATGGCACCCATTGATAGTAAAATTTTACTTGAGTGACACTATATTATTCCTCATGAAGTTGTTTTAAGACCAAATAGTGTGACTACAAAGCTCGGTGTTGTTTTATTAAATTATAGATAAGCAGGTAAAGTCACCCATCACCCTGTTACAGAATACCATTTTGGTATTGTTGTTGTGTTATATTGACGTTGCCTTAAAATTGCAGATGGTGTACAGTCGCAAAAAAAAAATAAATAAATAAGGGTGGCTACTTAACGTTTTTACAAAGTTTAACTTTCGCAAGGATAAAAGTCATATGTAAGATGCTTGTGTACTCAATTTTGTTTTCCGCACATTTGTTTGAATAACAAATTCATTCCCTACATTTGGAATAAACCAAATGTTGCCACTTAAAGAGCATTTTTTTATTATTATTATTATTTCTTGACACATACCTATAATACTGCGATAGAAAGACTCAACAAATAATTACACATTCTTCTCTACAATGGAAAATTTTAGTTTTTATGGGCGGTTTTGAATTTGGGTTTGTATCAGTCTTCTTCTTTTAAATTAAATTTAAATTAAATCAAGTGTGTGTAATATAAATAAAGTCGATGTAGTCTAGTAGACAGTGTGTTGGCTTATTAGACATAAGGCCAGAGTTGAAACCCCAGGACAGGCATTACGAACAAAAAGAAATGTGAAAAAGTAATATATCTTCAGCAACTTCCTCTCACCATATTGCTGCCAAAACTCTGAGAGTAAATTGCCAGTCGACTTTAAACTGTAGGTCCCACCACTCATGCATAAAAATTAACACACATCACTAGAGAAGCGTGAGAAGCTAATTCGTAATCCTGACTGAAGTGTGTGAAATTTCATCGAAATTTTCTATACCTTTAAAATGCCAATCAGTTGCACTTCTCTAAGTGTAGCGTATCCTAAAGGTCCTAATTTTTCATGACTTTGGCGCATACATCAGAGTGAATTTTATCAACGGCAGAGGTTATGATAATTTTTAACATTTTTATGAAAACAGACTGATCGAGTCAACATTGGAAGTATTTTTTTATTTTTACATTAAGTTTCAAAATCATTAAACATATTAAAAACTAAAGCGTTGCTGAATAACCTTATCATTTATAGTCTATATCACCTTACTCAATTTAGCAATAGAAACATTAATCATAATTCATAATTATCATAATCATATTTAGCATCAAGTAGTTCCTTTGATACTTACTATCTATTAGTCAAGGTTTCACTAAACTTCGCAAACTGCAGTACATTTGCTTATTGCAAAATTGATATCTGATTGATTGATTAGATAAGATACCACTTATAATCGAATCGCAACTTTTACTCAATGTCGGCCTCAAGTAAATAAACAGTCAGCTACCGCACGGCAATGGCTAGAGCATGTAAGAAGTGATAGAGAATGCTCGGCTAGCAGGATGATATTTGTCTAATAGCACATGACTGTAAGGATGTCTGTGGAAAATAAAGATAACAAATACCACTAAAATAAGCAATGGAATAATCAAATGTGCAGTCCAGTTTCACTATGTATATAATTTCACACGTACTCTATTATAAAAGAAAGTCTCAATGAACTTATGAAAAAGCATGTTTTTAAGACAGAGCGATATTCGGGGGTGAAAATGGATTTGGATTCAAAAAGTTACTAAGGCTACGCGTGAATGGAATGATAAGGAATACCGACGTCCCGAAGGACCATTTTGCATGTAGGTTTGTATGTAGTACAGTAAGTGGTGCGAATAAAACATGTTCAAGACAGATAGAATTTGTTAAGGAAACATAAATTTGGAGAGGTTTCTTTAATGCTTTATATTCTTCTTAAAATTTTATTTGTAATACAAAAGTGTTTTTTAATTTTTATGTTGAGTGTCCTGGTAGACTAGTGGTTAGAATACTAGACAATTAGCGTGAGAGTTGAGGGCTTGAAGTCGCCGTAGTATAGTGGGTAGTGTGTTGGCTTATTAGACGCTAGTCTGTGATTCAAACATCAGCTCAGACAAATAAAATAATATACCTTCTAGAATAAAATCGCCGTTTTTACAAAATAAAGTTGATCATTCGAAGTCGATGTAAAACTCTAGGTCTCGCCAATTATTGATAAAATTAAGACGTATAACATGAGTAGTGTAAGAAGCTAAGTTATAATCCTGACTGAAGGGTTGTAATTAAGTAAGTTAAGTAAGTGAGATGTGAGTTTGATTACCACAAGAGACACTGATCTGTTCCACTACACCGATTATAATTTCCATGTTACCCAGATCATAATAATTATAATATAATTTGTAATTGCATTCTAATAAGTCAGTAAATAAATAATTAAATAATCTTTGCTTCTCAATAAAGGATTGTATGTGGCTTCATAAATGAAATGAAATGAGACATGAGACAAACTACTCTTGTGCGTATTTTCAAATGGACTTCTGTAACTAAAATGTACTTGGTTAAATATCGGTCTGATCGTATTTGTTAGAAAAAGAAAAAAAATCCCAAATTTACAAGCCTTTAGAATTGCAGTTGATTATGCTACAACTTAATTGTTAAAGAAAATACAAAATTTAACAAACTTGTAAAACATCTTTACTACACATTAAATCTGCACATATGTACATACAAATGTAACTACAGAGATTGCATATATTTGTATTTTTGCATTTTAAATACTACAATTAACACAGAGAATTACATTTTTCAACAATTTTACATAGACTTTCCCAAGTTTTCTCTGGTGGCCAGATATCCACATGTTACTACATTTAAATTTAAATTAACAAAAACTAACTCCGGAAATATTGTTTTCCTTACAGTCTCAAAGGATCAAAATTGTAAGTAAGAAAACAAAAAGAAAAAAAATTAAAAAGCAGATGCCTGTCAAAATCTAATCTACAATAAATTGACCAAAATTACATTTTTCTTTCCTATGCTTCCTTCTGATTTTCTTATGCCCTAAACTCAAATATGAACACTCCATTCTTTTTTATATTAAATGCTTTAATAAGTAAGTAAATACAACAAGAATATGTAGAAATTTCTTAGAGAGTAATACCCAAAAATCCAAACAAACTGGTAAAGCAAAAAAGTTGAGAATTTTTCTCTTTAAATTTCGTAAATTCACAACATGCCCAACAGCTGTAAATAAACATTCTACCCTTCTCTGCAAAGATAATGACTTTTTTCAATCCATAGTGAGCCAGACACCAGATGTATAAAACAATGTAAAATTTAATTTCTTTTGTGGTTAACAAAAATACCGAAATATAAGGTCTTTTTTAAGCGTTTTCTACCATTGTATGTATGTGGCATACGACATCGTTCAAATATTCAGCTTTTCTGAGTGGAACGTATCCGAAATATTTAATTTTCCATAATTCTGGTTCATAAATCTGATTTAATCGATGGCATGGCTTATCATGTATAATGGTGTGAAGTGAACGTCAAAGCACAACTGTCTCTACAGAAAACATTTATTGCCATAATTCTGGAAAATGGACAGGTGCAAAAATGAAAAACCACTTGTGAAATTTTGCTTCAAAGACACGATACCAATTCAGTGTGGCATCGAATTGTTACTGATGATGAAAAATGGATTTATTTTCAGAATTCAGAACGGAAAATATTATTCTATCAGTCTTTAAGTTGTAGTATTTGTTGTACCTATAGTTAGAGAAGTAAGTTAAGAATACATCGTTTATACTATAAGCAATGCTTCAATATTTAAAGTTTATAAACACAAATTTTATTTTTTTGTTTTATTATGATAAATAAATTAAAGAAATATATTGGTCTGGCAAACTGAATCTTCATTTATCTTCACATTTCTTTTTTTTTGTGGCTGAAAGATACAATTGAGTTAAAAGCATCATTCCTTTCAATTCCAATATTTGCATCACCATAAAGTTGTCTACAAAAATATTCGAATTATTCAATTAAACTGTTAAAAGAAACTGTATGAAAGAAATTCCTTCCACGGTCTTCATTCGATCAATTGAATTACTTTCTCTGAAGCAATTTTTCGTAAAATAAAAATAAGAAATCCAAACACGGAATCTTAAGCGAATAAATTAATTTAATTTCAATTTTTATATTCACATATAAATTCTTATTTACATTGAGTATAACGATATGAAACATTCGTTATAGGCTGATGTTTAATTTGTTAGCAATCAATGCAGTTTTAAGTTAAATTCTTCTGAGATGGTTTTTAAACGCTAAGATATAAATGAACTTTATAAAGAATCATTTAAAATTTGTGTCATATGAAAGTACTTAAAAGTTCTTTGGTATTCTTGTGTTATTATAAAGATCAATATTATTACAATCGATATACGAGGACTTCAGTCGAAGTCTTATATTGAATAAAAATATTTTAAAGGTATATGAGCGATGTAGAAAAATGATGAAAGTAGAACATCCAGCATGATGGTATCCAGTCAAGTAAATTTCTAGGTATATAACTTCCATCTTGTTGAAACTACATCTATCAAGCTAGTTGTGCAGCGTTCAATCTGTTTTTTCCAAATCACTATGGACGATCGTATACAACGACGTATTTCCGTTGAATAAGCGGATAAACAAAGGAATTGGCGAATTTGAGACGATACCAATCCACAAGACGTGCAAGATCGACCAGTGCTTTTCAAAAAAGACACTGTTGGGCGGGTGTTTTGGCCTAACGGCATTATTTTATCAATGTTAATTTCGAGGGAGTTTTCTTTCTGTATGTAATAATTGTCCAATAATTGTACTATCAACTGCAGTCCAAAATGGGCAAAGCGAATACTGGATACTATAGAGTTCTCAACCAGAGGCTTCTTCACATTGGCAGTTGATAAAAAATATTTTCTTGAAGCTACATCTGTACCTTCAGTCAGCATTACAACCTAACTTCTCGCAACACTCATGTTGTAAATGTTAATTATATTCATAAGTGCCGGGACCTATAGTGGAACGTAGACTCCAAGCGACAGATTTTTGCGAAAAATCTGTTGAGAGGAATTCGCTGACGAATTTTTTTTCCATAATTCGGTTTGTTGGTGATGTCTGGCCTGGGGTTTGAATCGTGGCTTCACGTCTAATAAGCCTACCTACTGGACTAAGGCGACATCTGTCAAATTAGTTGTCGGTTATTCAGTTTATTTTTTAAAATCACTGTGTATAAAAAATACGCGTAACAACATGAGGAAATAGGAACGTGGCCAAACAAAATTGTCGAATTTGAATTCTACTCAATCAATATGAGATCAAGGTGTATCCAATGCATTCCGAAAAGGTCACTGTTTGGCTTTGCGAATAAAGTGTGTCACCCTTCATTATTAACGGCGGCCACGATAGTTGAATGAGTACTAACCGACATATGGTGTCAACATGACGGCGAGACCTAATGCACAGCTGGTGGTATATTACATATTCTTCATGAGCTGTTTCAAGGCATGGTCATCTCACATGGAGATGATGTAACTTTTTCTTGAGCGGTTGTTTAAAGTCACAGGTGTATGCAAATAAACCGCAAACCACAGCGATCCGCACCAAAAAAATTTACATAAAGACTTAACTCGTTGTAATTCGTTAATAAAATTGTGTGGAACTTAAACTTAAACCTGCCTAAAATTTCTTCCCACTGTTGCGAACATGATATAGCATAGAACGGTTAAAAACTGTACTAAAATTTACTAACCTGGACGGTTACTGTTCGTCGAATCGATGAAGCTCATTTACTCTTTATCATTTAATTCTTTTCTGTTTGACCAAATTTCGCTCAAGTAAACTTGCCCTTTTGAAAAAAATTTAATAATGTTATTTCAGAAAAATATACACAGTTACTAAAGAATACATACGGTTAACAAATTTCAGAAATTTTTTAACCAATCCGTTTTCGTTGAAAATCTTTATAGTAACCTCGATTTTAAGACAGTCTTTTGCATTAGTTAAAAAATTTCTGAAATTGAACTGAATTGTGGCCCTGCACAGGCCAAAGTTCTGAAATTTGTTAACCGAATGTATACTTTTGTGGGCCTGCACAGTCGCACGAGCGGCTGTTCATAAAACAAAATAAAACAGTTTTATTACACTAGCCTAATATACCCTTTAACTAATTAAATTAAAATAGCTCATACATATCAAATTTTCCGCAAGTTTACCTCATTGTCTTACTTAACAATCGATTTAAAAGTTGATAGTTGCTTTTTATTTATTTTTATAAATAGATTTGTTATCATTATACTAACACCGGAGCAACCGTTCATTTTCAGTGAGTCTAACGCCCATAAGAATAATTAATCTTCGGACCACGCTTTTCTTACCACTTTATTGAAAATTGTAATAAAGGATTTTGGTTTGAAAGCTTTCAAGATTAAACTCGAATAAGCAAGAATTAAAGCCAAGCATGCATCATATGCGCCGCCAATTCGACGAATATGTTAAGGCACAAATTTATATTGATGTTGAGCTGCTATTCTAAATTTTGTACTCCAATGAAGCGTATATTTGGTTGCATGGGTATGTAATTAAGCAGAATTGTCATATTAGAAGTGAGGATAATCCACATGCTTTTGTCCAAACACCAATAAACATAATTTTTTTTCACATAATTGACCATTACAACCCTTCAGTCAGGATCACAACCTAGCTGCTCACACCACTCATGTTGTGTGTGTTATTTTTACACATGAGTGGCGGGACCTACATACAGTTTAAAGTCGGCTCCGAACGAAAGTTTTTTTTGAGAAACTTTTCATGTCAATTTTATTTACTCTCAGAGTTTTTGCCAGAAATTTGCTGAGAGGAAGTCGCCAAAGAAATATTTTTACATATTTCATTTAGTTTATTTAGAGATGCCTGGCATGGGATTAGAACCGACGCCTCACGTCTAATAAGCCAACACACTACCTACTAGACCACGGCGGCTTCGATCAATATCACCAACTTCGAATTTGTTGCGAATAAATATCCACCGATACGGGAACTGTGTAACTGTGTGAAGATAAACCTTTTTCGCTCGATTAAATGGAAACCCAGAATATTTGAATGACTTGGCAGAGAATGTCTGTAAATTGCCATCAAGGCTATATCTTTGTCAGTTAATGTCAGCTTTGCCATCAGTTCATCCGCAACCAGGGCCTACATTAGCTGTGAAAGAAATCACCCAGTTGTGTCGACGCTTATTATAATGTTTCCTGCATATGTGTCTGTATGTTATCTGCCATCCATTCAGATATCTCAGGTTCTATTCTTTACCTCTAATGATCCATTTATGATCTCGTGAGGAGTGTTATAAATGTGCCATCTATATCCGGAAACTAACGTATATTTCAGGAGTCTTGAATATTTCCTAATAATTCTAAAATATCTGAGTCAGTAGATCTGCGTGCCTTATAGATTCACAGTACCTCATTAGATTGAACCAATTTACGTGCACTTTTCGAGTGTATGGGGTCGTATCTCTGAAATAGCATTACGAATGTTGGCCTTCAAATGCTCAATTGTCTATGGCTTGTCGGCATAACACTGTTCTTTAACGGCGCCACACAGTAGATAGTCCAACGGTGTCAAATCGAAATTTACATCAACATTTCGGCTAACTAAACAGCCACCAAACGTTTGACGCAGAAAGTCGATTACGGCGTGAGATGTGTGGCAAGTTGCACTGTCCTGTTGAAAGCAAAGCCAAAAAAATCGATTATAGTGATACGATAGCTGTTCCCTTTGACCATACCGATTGCATCATCCTCATTTCGAAAGAAATATGGGCCAATAATGCCTTCCCTCCTCAAGCCGCAATAACAAGTCACTCCTAATGTTTGCATTGGCTTCTGTAAGACGTATGGTCGGCAATTTTGCTTATTAATATACCTACATACATACATACATAATTGGTCATTACAGTCCTTTTGTCACGATTACGACCTAGTTTCTCACAGCACTTATGTTGTGTGCGTTAATTTTTTTTACACATGAGTGGCAGGACCTACTTCTTAAAGGCGACTCCGAATGACAGAGAAACTTTTCATGGCAATTTTATTTACTCTCAGAGTTTTTGCCAGAAATATGCTGAGAGCAAATCGCCAAAGAAATATTTTTTCATATTTCGTTAAGTTGGAAATGCCTGACCTATGGTTTGAACTGAGGCCTCACGTCTAATAAGCCAACACACTACCTACTGGGCCACGACGACCTTCAACGTACCTACCAAGATGAAAATGAGCTTCATCCGAAAAGATGATTTTTTTTTTTGGCAAAATCGACATCATCGTGCAGTCTCTTGTTTAACCAATAAATTTCAACGTTGCTTAAGCGTTCATTACTTTCAGTGGAGATAATATACTGAATTTTGCGAAAGAATAGAATTACAAAGTATTGCCGGATTCGAAATAACCAATGGTTTAAATTTAAACCTATAGACGATCCACCCTATATGTGTTAGCGCTACTCATGCGCTAATTTAAGCTTTATTTTTAGAATGTTAATGTACATTGCCATTGTGCTGAATCTCAAATAACAAAATTAATTTCTTTCCAGTGTAGTTTATTTTTTAGTTATTTTTAAAATATGATCTGCTTGTCTCAAATTTTGTTGATAAAACCACAATTTATTTC
The DNA here is from genome assembly GCA_932273835.1 of Sarcophaga variegata. Lineage (NCBI taxonomy): Eukaryota > Metazoa > Arthropoda > Insecta > Diptera > Sarcophagidae > Sarcophaga > Sarcophaga variegata. The sequence continues at coordinate 55,010,969 of OW026362.1, read as the reverse complement.
TCTATATAACATATTTATTTAAATTTTTTTTTCTTTTTCATTTTTGCATTTTTTCTTTTAAGAAGCTTAAGGAAATTATTTTCGCACAGTACAGAAATTTAATTTAATATTGCAAAATATCTGAATCATACTTAACATGACACAAATGCGCTGTTCAATTACGATATAATGTTCCATAATGATCACAACAATTACTGGGATATATACACACATACACACACAATTTTCTAAGCGCATCATCATTTTATGGCTCGAACTACATTCACTTTCATTTTTGCGCTTTTTGCTACTTTTTTCTTCCATTTGTACGCTACCTTATACTGGTAAGAAATATTGTATCAGATAAAAAGAATACGTATGCATTTACACAGAAATACTGAAGCATGGAAGTAGGAAAAAGATGTACATATTTATGTAAAAAAACTACTGAAAGCAAATTTCGCTTACAGAGTGTAATTTTTATGTATGAACGTTATTACTGCTGTTTCGTTCCTCAAGGTTCTTGCCAATGTACGAGTGACTTGAATTTATTGTGTGAGTGTGTGCAAATAAAAAACCTATAACCCAATGACAACGTGAATGAATGAACGTAGAGAATCGGTTGCCTTGAATACATACCATGCTACGTTACGTTACATTAGCAAAATGTTGCTTTTTCCTATGCCGAAAAGCAGAAATACTTCGTGATTTCTGCGTCCACAAATTTTTGTGTGCCATAGCAAAGGAAAGAAATATTCCTGAAATTTTTAAGATGGGAACCAATGTCAGTATGTATGTGTATATTCCTCTACTAAATGTTTTGGCAGTTAAAATAGAAGAACCACAAATCTTATTGCCAAAATAGGAACAAATGGTGTAAACCGCAACATGACAATTTGAATACAGCACTTTCGCAGTTTAGCAATTTTGTTTTACTAAGAAGCTGTAAAGACAATATTTCGCGCCACAAAATTTTGCATTACTTTGTCTGAAATGATGCACAATGTAAGAATTTTTACGTACAGTAGCGATCAAAATATGGTGGATAAAAATGGCTTTTTAAATATTTTAAGTTACAAAAACTTTTAAAGTTGAATAAACAAAAAAATCTTGAGAAAAGTTTTGTATGTCAAGTTCTACTCATAATTACTCGGACTATTTAATTGACAGCAATTCAAGCTGAATTCAAAAGTTATAAAACAGTAAAGAGAACATTTACCATATATATATTGCATATTATAGTCGCCGTATTCTAGTTACTGTATTGGCTTATTAGACGTGAGGTCGCTGTTCAAACCACAGGTCAGATATCTTCAACACACTAAAATATGAGAACTAATAATTCGTTAATTTCCTTTCAGCAGATTTCTGACAAAAACTCTGAGAAATAAATAAAATTGCCATGAAAAGTTTCTCAAAAAAATATTTCGTTCGGGATAATTTTAAATTAAACACTAAATTTTATACAGGAGTGGCGGGACCTACATTTTAAAGTCGATTCCGAACAACAAATTTTTGAGTAACTTTTCATGGCAATTTTATTTGCTCCCAGAGTTTATTTTGCCAGAAATCTGCTGAGAGGAACTCGCCGAAGAAATATTTTTTTTCATATTTCGTTTTGATGTCTGACCTGGGATACGAAACCGCGCTTTACGTCTAATAAGACAACACACTACCTACTAGACTACGGTGACTTCAAACCTTTTGACACAACAAGCTTTTTTTCATATTGCAGATAACGATTTTTCTTAAAGTTAAAATTTCACGATCACGAAATAACATCCACATCCGATCAGCAATAAATCGTTTTTTCGCTACTCATAAGCACTCGTGAAATTTTGAATATAAGTGAGTCAACAGTATTGAAATTTCACTATTTTGATTCATTCGTACTCACTACAACGTTGATTTATAAGTACAGATTGCAATGAGTATGCATACAATGTGTTGTTGTAGTGTGCGTTCGCGATTCATACTTATTTTGTGTTTCGTGTATATGCATGTTGAGTTATGCAGAGTCGAATGAATATGATGAGTACTTCAAACTTTGAATATGATATTAAAATAAGTGTGAATGCATATAAGTATCAGAAACTATGAGTATGATTCGATTATATTCATCTTTTTGAATACTCACTGCTGATCTCTGGTATACATATTATAAACATGTTGTGCAAATGTCAGCTGTGATAAAAAGAATGTAAGTTTACTTACTTATGACAATAAACATCATTTGAAACATGTATATAAACATTGTTTCCCCACATGTATACAGTTAACAGCTTGGCAACAATGTCTACTTTGCAGGAATGGATGTTTCTATTGTTAAAGAATATATAAATATATAAATAAATTTATATGATATTTTAAACAATGCTTTGAATTTTCAATTTAATTATTTGTATTTAAATTGTTTATGATTAATTTCCGAATATAATTTTTATTCTAAAGCATCGAATGTTGTATACAAATTTGCCACTGACTGATAGAGTATTTATTATCCAACCCTGATTAACTGTAAATTTCCTATAGTTTTCGTTCTATCCAATTAGAATCTTCAGAGAAAATATACCTAGGCCACAATAATATTTGGGAACGTTCACTATCTTTTCATCTTCAAGCGATTACTAGTAGCAATCAAACCATAAAATGCATAAGAAAATAGAAAAATTGTGAAAATATAAAACAAGTGTATTTTGGTTGTAAAATTTTTTTAATCAAGTTAGAAAACATTAAGCAAAAAAATTTAGTGATTCTGAAATATATATTTTCCCTCGACGTAAGTATGAAATAAGTTTGTTATACATTTTTTTTTTTGGAATATAGCATCTATTTAATTATATAATCTTGTTAGATTTTGAAATATTTTACGCCAAAAGGAACCTAACCTTACGAGAGGCTAGATATTATGTGCCTTTGCCTACTAAGGTCATGCGCACGTATTTGTAGCGGATTAGTCTGGTCAATCTAAAACGTGGTATAGTTTGGAAAACGGTATTTCTAAGCTGCAGAAGTTGCTCGTATTTCAAACATATATGCTATAAATCGAAAGAGTGGTCAACAATCTTTTTATGTTTTTTGTCAACCTCATCTATACCAAACATCATCTATACCCAACATCATCTATAACAACACCAACTTCATTCATTTAAGAGTATTTATAATTATAAAAAGTGTCATATCTTTATATCAGGGGTTACCAAAAATTTTTTGGTTGTGTATTAGTGAGTAGGAGAGAGAAAATAAGTTGAGAGCTTACAATCGTAGAAAAATGTTAGTAATTGATAAGCAAATGAAATGGTAATCCCTGATTTATATGCAAGTGTATAATATAGTATACTCCCCAGCATTGACACGAAGAGGCGGCTAAATTAGGTCACGAACCTCCTAACGCGACTGCTAGCTAGCAATCATAGGTTCCCGCAGACCTGCTTTAGTTCGATCCTTTTTATCAATGGATGTATACCTTGTATGTGTATATCGTTGAATTACAGTGACATTTTTTTGTGTACATTACAATATTAGGGCCTTAATTTATTTCACTTCTTCAAAAGGGCATGCTTCGTTCGAAATTGATTGATTTCTCATTTAATTTCCACTTTTTGACTCAATTCACATCTTGTGATTTGGATTGAATTTTGATTACTCGGCGGCAATTGTTCCACAGCAATTTCTTAAGAACTCCACTTGTACGGTCAGGATCATTATCCGGGTACAAATCAAAAGTAGGCTATATTCTAAACATTTTGATATTTTATATTGGGTTCTCTTTCAATATTTGTAAATATTGCATTTTGTCGATATTTCCTTTAACAACATGCAGTTTAAAACCAGCTGAAAAATCAACCCACATAATGATGAGAGACCTTCACCATGTTTTATAGTAGGACAAAAGTGCATCGGATTTATCTCCTGATCGGATTTTCTTCAAATATTCGCAAACAGAAGTATTATAATTGCTTTCGTCTGTGAACAAGAAAACATTTCAATAAGAAATATTTTTTCCAATGCAGCCGAATATTTTCATTTCTTTGGTTGACAAATGTATACAAGAGTATGTGATGCTGTCATTAAGAAAATTCTCAAGGAGAATTAGGATTTCGACATATCCCACAATTTCCGAACTTTTGACACTGAATTGCTGTTGATCTGGTTGATTCAAAATATCGTTGTTCAATTAAAGTACGCCCAACATATTTCACACATTTTGCAAAATTATTTTTTTTATTGTTTTTAATAGCTTTTAATCATTGTAATTTGCCGTGCCATTTCCTACACCTTATTCAGTACTTTATCGTATTTTAATTTTTTATTTATACTTGTAGTCAAAACATTTAAATTTTAAAGAATTTGTATGTGTTAAATGAAAGCTTTTTGTGCAAAAGTATTTAATTTAAATTTTTCTGCTAACAAAAAATAAGAAATACAATTAAAGTAATTTTCCATATAGCTTTGTGTTTATTAATGCTTTTTGCTCACATAATACATTCTGAAATTTTATGTCATAAAGTGAAATTTATTTAATTAAAGGCACCACAAATGAATGATAATGTATGTATCAGCATAAATGCTCTTTTTTTATAAGTTTGTTTGAAAGCTGAATGTATATATATGCATTAGTGTGATGACTCTCACACATTCGTCACTGCATACCATTACGATGAAACTGTAATAGGTATGCTCCATGAATGTTGATAAGGTGGGGAAATTGTCGTAAAAAAACATACTAATAATTATTTTTTTATCATTTTTATATCCACATATTTATATATTTAGCAAAATGTAAGAACTTAGTAAATACTGTATCTCATAGGCTTTACTGAAAGTTGGTATCTTTCATTTTCGGTGTCTATCTATATATATATAAAAATGAATGTGTGTTTGTTCGTATGTTTGATGACTAAACGGCTTAACCGATTTTCTTGAAATTTTCACAGTATTTTCCTATATGTCTGGAGGGCGTTATAGGCTACTTTTTATGTTGAAATGGGCAAATAAAATAAAATAAAACGTATGAGTGTTATTATCTAATAAAATGTTACGTATCCGTCAGCTCTATGTAATATTTTATACACGACAGTTATTGAAATACATCTATATATGGGCAATTTCGTGTCAAGTGACCCAATTTTTAAAATCGATGGATTCTAATTTGGATGAAATTTGCACCAAGGTTAGTAGTATTGGATAGTAGGCGAAGCAATTTTTGTTTTTAAAATGTTGACGAGCTCCATCCGAAACGTAGTATATCTTCTCCACTATAAATTTAGATTTTAGATAATTTACAATTATCTTCTGGTATTCATAAACTGCAGAGGTATCATGTTTTAAATCATCGGATATGATTGCCATACTTTTGTGTTCCAGTTTTTCATGTCTATATAGTAAATAGCAACTGTGAATATAGTTGCTTGGTCATTATTGAAGTGGAATCCTTGTATGGCATCCTGAATAACGTATTTATAGTTCTCTGCGAAATCGTATGAAATCACGACTTCACCAGACTTCAAATATTTCTTCAAATCATTCAAAAATGGCCATTGCTGTTTGACTAAAAAGTCATGGGTTCTCAAATTTAGCAAACCTTTGCATATTTCTTCCACAAAATCATCCACATTTAAAATTACTATTTTTAAGGTACATCTTTCAGTCTGAAGCCAAGATTCAAATTTTATCTCATCAATACATTCTCGATCAAAAGAGTTTATTAAATTCTCCTTTTTTAACCCATATCCTGTACTTCAAAAATAAAACGCATATGACATTAGTGGGTCAAACTTGCCCAATACAAAAATTATAATATTTATACAGTTTTTTTTTTATTTTTTTACATTCATTACATACAATATTGGTCTCACAATGCTTTTTGCAAATAAATTTTTGACATTCAGAACATTTATTTGCATATTTGCAAATCGTTTAGAACGATATGGACAAAAGTTGCAACGTCGCCTTTTTAAATTTTTTGCTTGCGGAACTTCAGCAGAATCCTTTTCAATCCTTTTGAAGACTTTTTACGACTGGAGGACTACTTTGAGGCATGTTCGGTCTACGAGATATTTCTCTGCTTATAAGCTCCATGCCTAAGTCTTCCTAGAATACGCATCGCTTACATTTCTTATTTTCGTTCCAGTGTGGATTAATGTTTCGAAAAACTACATAGGCATTATAGGCGGATATATCCAACATATTGTAAAACAGTGCTTGAGGCAATCGATTAGTTCTCCTTTTACATGTGTAAGTTCTTATAAGTTGCTCTAATGTATCGACCCTTGATTTCGTTTCATTATAGAAATGAATTATTTCTGACTTTTTGGAGCTTGCTTTTTTTTTGTCGTGATGTAATGTGCTAAGCAAAAACACTGATCGATTTTTTTTAGGTACATATACCATTTTTGTTTTGTTCCCATTGTCGAAGAGGAAGTGAGCATAGTTTTCAGGTTTGCCTTTTAGTTGCAAAATTTTGTCTGTCAAAAAAGACCTTTGCGGTCGTCCCATAGAGATTCTAAAACTTCACCATGAGATCTGAATACACCCGCCAACAAAAGTAGCCCTAAATATACTTCAATTGTTATGTCGTCTACAGCAATCCAATTATTTTCAAATACAGATTGACCTAAATGAACCGATTGTATAGCTTTTACTCTTATAAATACATTACCACTTATAGTCACCTTGTTAATTAGTCATATCAACAACTAATTTCATATTATCACTGGGCATAAACAACAGAAGAAAAGATTTTATACCATCAGCTCTTGAAATAGCATAACGCGTTGGGCCAAGAGTTAAATTTATTATGTCCTGTTTAGATACATTAAAACTTCATCCGCAGTTTGATTGAGAATTTTGGAAATGTCCATGCTAGCGCCTGACGAGGAGTTGGGGTCATAGTCAGATGCAGTTTCAGAAGCGAGGTTGTTTTCATCGTCACTTGATGAGTCCTGGGGCTTTCATCGCCTGAGTCTGATAACATAAGAAAAGTTCTTATCTCTTCTGGTTTCATTGTCCCAAAATAAGTAAAGATTTTGTCACACTCACGAATGAAATATTTACACTACTTATTCTCTTTTTTTGGTTTTGTTGCAGTTTGTAATACCGTTATAAAAAACAAAAAGAACAAAAACACTTGTGCGTTATTATCACATATTTTTTGTTTTGTTGCTAGTTATGATGTTGTCAAGGCCCATAAAAATGATTACGAAGCTCGTATCATATGCGTAAATTGATTTTGTTGCATTGGGCAATTTTGACCCAGAAGTACCAATTGCGTTTTTTTACATACGTTTTGTGAAACGATCTACAAAAATTATATTTTAAATTTTAATAGTATTCACTAAAAGAATAATTGTACAGAAGTTTCAAAAAAATCCGATGAGTATTTAAAGAATAAATGAGCAATAAAAACCGTTTGGGCGATTTTGACCCATTAATACAGGATAAGGGTTAAGATCATTTAGGTAGTACGTTTTTATGCCATATATTGAAAAATAATATAATTCTTTTATGGATATCCCAGTCGCATCCCATTAAGCTATTATAAAGGCCTTAAAGGAAATTCCATAAGCTTTTTTTGAGCAAACATAAGGGCCCATTTTGAAAAAAAATTAAAAAAAGGAATAATTAAAAAAAAAAAATAAAAGCAAAAAATTTTAACAAATTAAAAAAAGCTTTGGCCTCCTCTAACTCCGGCAGTTCTTCACTGATAGAGCTGAAAATTTGTGTCTGGTCTACTATCCAAATCGGAAGACATCGATTTTAAAAATTGGGTCACTTGACACGACATTGCCCATATATAAAAATTAATGTGTGTTTATTTGTTTGTGGGTTTGTTTGTTTGAAGTCTAAAAACGGCTGGACCGATTTCTTGAAATTTTAACAGTACCTTCCTGTATGTCTGGAAGGAACTATAGGCTACTTTTTATTTTAAAATTTCAAGTAGACGAAGTGCCATGCTCACATACCCAATAAGTATTTAATGTCGCATATCTCATAAACTGCAACAGCTAGAGTTCTCAAATTTTGTATGGTCGACTTTGACATATATATGAACAAAATGGTCGGATTGGCTATAGTGGGCTTGTTACCTCCCATAGTCTATATATGTATATATAAATGAATGTTGGTTTGTATGTACCTTATAGAATCGTAAACTATGCATTTGATCATGTTATGATCTTTAGCAAAGTTGTTGCGCATGAGCCGACGAAGGTTTCTAAGTTTTTATGACCAATTTCCGACAGGTGGTGCCACTGAAAATTACTCAAAATGAATTAAATCGTAAACTGTGCATTCTTTAACAAAATTGTTGTGTATGAATCGACCTACACGTCAAGCACGGAAGAAAAGAGCATTACGAGCCTCAGAATCAGACGAGCATTGAGACTGGAAAATCTTCGAATATATGCCGCTGAGACCCGTTCGCTTGAACAACTTGAATAACGAGTAGTGAGATTAGAAACTGAATGCGTACTACTCAGGGTCGTTCATCTGAATCATCAGGACAACGGGAAACAAATTCAATAAAATGATTCAAAATTAATTGGACATTTGTGTAATGTCTTTCATTCAAATTTAATTTAGTTGGTGGCGCAGCAACACGAGCAGTTACACCTAGTTTCGTACAAAAATTATTGCAACACACTTTAGTACACTTTAGCGTATGAGCAATATTTTTCTACTAGTTTTCTCAAAAGCTCAATTGCGTTCAATTGCTACGTTTAGTGATCCAAATCTGTTTTTGTATAACTGCTATTAACCTGTGCTAAGTTTAGCTTAGCTTAGTCAAGCTAAAAGTTCACATCTTGCTTCAACTGAAATAAAAACAGATAATATTTTTTCTTGCTGCATGTGAAATTAAAACTACCTAAATTTGAAAATAAACCAAATGTGTATTTTGCCTTAAAAGTGGACTCTGGGTTGTACACTGCATTTATTGGCCTCATTATAGTATGGAGACCTTGATTTGAATTAAATAAATTAAATTTGCCCATTAACCAAAGGTACACTCTCAACACTGCTTTTACCAACAATGTGCCTTACCGTTCGATTCTATACAAAATTAATTTTTAGTTTATCGGTTTAAATGCTCCTCATTTGATGCTCACAAAGTATATTTCTGACAAAGACCAAACGAAAATAGTGTACAGAATAACCGTGTAAACATTTCAAGCAGCAACTTACGTGGCACTGTAGAAAAATCCGGATAATAGACGGTGAGTATTCTTTTCGAACATGACAATGACCCGAGATATATTGCTAACTCCAAGGAAAAAAATTAATTTCTGACAACAGCTAGAAAGATCTTTATCCCCTACTCCATGAGTTCGAAGTTGCTGTCATTTTCGAAAATAATAAGGGCCTAAGCATACTGATCGGCGGCGCTAATCAGACGATTTCTACTTCGTCGAATACCTGAGAGAAGTTCTCAGAAGTGATTTTGCATGCACTGCTAGAGGCTTGGATCCTTGTACGAATGGAATGGTGTTGATCCAAGTAAACCACGCCGTTTAGAACCTGACAATCTTTGGAAATTTTATTTATTATGTAACATTTGGTTTAATATAATTCATGTAACACTTAAATTAACATCAAATTGAGAGCAAAAAACAAACATTACAAAAACTTCTTAATGATGTCAAAGAGTGGATTATTAAAATGAGTAATAATGCCAAACGTTTTGCGAGAAATTGTTAAAAAAATTAGACTAAAATAATCAGTTGAATATGTAACAGAAACTCAATACAAAAGTACGCATTCGCTTTGAATTTCCCCAGGAAGAGGAAGAGCAGAAATGAAATACGTTTCCTTGTGAAGGGATATCGAACGGATAGCTTGATTGAAAAGAAACCTGTTCCTCGAAACAACAAAAAAAAAACTATTGGAATTTATGAAACCGTTTTTTTAAATGCACAAATCTTACAGAATTTTCTGGTTTCAAAAAATACAAACCATGTTTTCTACATAACAAGCCTTTTCTCTCCGTAAGGATATAAATTGCGTTACGATTATGACACAAAGTCAGATAAATTCTGATAAATTGTTGTATTTACTTATAAGAGGCTATTTAATATTTTTAGATGTGATGGCAGACGATATGTGTTGCGTAGCGAAAACATTGCAATTCAGTTAAAGAACATAAAGACAACCATTAAACATGGAGCGGGCTTAATGGTGGATCGGGGTGCAATGGTCACTGCAAGTACCTTAAATCTTCTGTTTGGGAAATTAATGAGGAACTAATTTTTGTTATCTAAATATTTTATAAATTTAGGCATACAATACGATTTTCAATTCTTTCGCAATAATGATTAGAATTACTTATCTCAATAGTGTGGAATACTGATTTCTATTCAATGGCGTAAATATAATATCTCATCGCCTATACCACAGACTCAAACTCCATGGTATTTTGGAAGAAAAAAGGCACATAATAACTAATAAGCAAATGTCTCAAGGTACCATTGTTAGAGAGTTCTGGAATATTAGAACAGAAATCACACAAAAGTTGGCCTTTTCTATGAAGAAAACCTGTTGTTGTGTAAATTGTTTCTGCCTGCTTGGTGTTCGGAAACTTATTTAAGCCAGTGTATATACAGGACTGCTTGCTACCGTTGAAACTGTTTCCATATTTAGACAAATTTTGACAGGTAATAATCACCCCTATCGTGCAAAAAATGTGAACATTTTTTTCCCTCGGATCTCTTTTATTACCCGAACAACTATTTTCTATCGTGAATGTCACGTGAATTATTTTTCCCTTGGAATCATATGTGTTTGTTCGAAATAAATCTGCTGTTAAAAAAAAGAAAATAAATTTGTCAAAACTACAATAAAATTTTTAAAACTAACAAAAATGTTTAGAATTGGTGCAGTTTTGTTATTGGAATTGGAAGAAGAAAATGAAAGAAAATTATAAGAATGTAGTATAAGAAGAACATTAAGGACGGTTCAAATCCTTTGGAATTGCCGAGTGTACAGTACGTACATAATTAATAATTTTATGTTTTTGTGGTATGTGTAATTCTCGGGTCTAGATTTTTTAAGCTTTATAGAGTCAACAAAGCTGCGTTTAGTTATCTTTTGAAAACTCTAACAAATGTTCCACCGGTTCCAAAGAAAACTACAGCTGTACCTCCAGTTATTAAACTTTGTTCGTGTTTGTGGTTTTCACTGAAGGCGGGCTCCAAAAAGGAGTGGGGAGCGGCTGTCATGCCGCGATAGCACAATCAACGAGCGAGGTGCATTTAGGTTGGAATATACATACTTATTTTTATATATACGTACAGAATGATAATACAATTTATTCCTTCTATTCCTTAGGAGATGCAGGTTATCCACTAGAACCTTTGCTTTTTACTCCTTACAGAGGTTCAATTTTTGAGCCTCATCAAGAGAAATTTAATGAAATATATAGTAAATGCCGAAATATTATAGAGAGAACAAATGGAGTTCTTAAAAATAAATGGAGATGTCTGCTTGGGTCTAGAGAACTATACTAGACTCCAAGCAAAGCGATTAAAATAATAAATATATGTGCTGATTTGCTCAATATTTGTATCTATTACAAATGCGGACCATAGCTGGTGGTTACATACAGAAGGATTTTCCCGCATTCTTTGTAACAAAATCTCAACTTGTTTTTTATTAGTTGAATTGCTCCTGAAAATTTAAATTTGTACTTAATTATTATTAAAACCAAAGATTTCCAACAAAACTTACATTTTCCTTTTTAACTATTCGCCTCTAAAAATCAAAGTGAACAAATTCCGATAAAATGTGAAACAAATTCCCCTAAAATTAAAAAAAATTATTCACGATAACAGGAATTTTTTTCGAAGCTGCCATATGTTCGGGTGAAGAAAATTCATGATACAAATTTTATAAACAGTGAACAAAATTCGGGCGAAATTTTTTTTCACGATAAGGGTGAATCTTTTTTGGTTGTGAACCCTTACCAACAGAAGTTTCGGTTGTTCTAACACGTACTTGTCTAGTAAGTGCTTTGTATTTTCCCACTTTCCTAATTAATTTACATGTAAGAAAAAATATATTATAGTGATCTAAAAATTTTGAATTCAAATAATAAACTTTAGTCTCTGTTCGTTGTTTTCAGAATATTTATTACAATATACATAAACTCTTGTTTTATGAATTTAAATGTTATAAAATGATTGCAATTTTTTTTTTCTTAAATATGTATGTAATATAAAATTTTGATATAAAATGTTTGGTGTACGAATTATCAGATTAAGCGCACTACCTACCCATTTATCAAACTGAGGGCCATTATTACAACTTGCCGTTAACTAAAGGGAGGATTTTAATGGGCAGATAAATTGTTTCTCATTATTATAAGTGGACAATATGGTAGAAGTGAACGTTAAGCTAAAGGGAGGATCATCCTACCTGTCACTTTTAAAGTTAAGTTTAAGTTTGAATTTGCCATATTATATATTATTTTCAATACGGCAACTTCAAATATAAACAAAATGAGTAAATACAAAAAAGAAAAGAAACCCGTCGTTGCCACCGCGTTAAAAAAACTTTTTTAATTGAGCAGTGTTATCTACATTACATCGGCACTGCCATATTTTTGAAAAAGTTAACTTTATTTTATCTGTAGGTTGTAATAACTAAAAGAAGTTAATGGTCTTTAAAGTTCGCTTTAGTTAAAGTTACCTTTAACTAAACCCAACTTTAACGGCAAGTTGTAATAATGGCCCTGAGAGTTGTATTTATATTAAAATATTTTATATTTCAGATAATGAAAAAAATGCACTAAATTTAATTTAAAATTATATACTTTTTTCCAATCACCTTTCAACCGTAAATCTTTAATTTTTAAATATAATTTGATTTGCATTAGATTCATCAAAATTGTATTGTTGTAATTTCCATTGGAAAAAGTTGATAAATTATATAAATACTGTGTTTCAATTACTGTGCTTCAGTTTTGTATAAGAAAAATATTTTTAAAAGTATTTCAAGTATTTTTTCTTCATTCTGGTATAAATTTATTTGTTTCTCAAGTTTTTTTTTGAGAATTTTGTTAAATTTCATTGTTCTTGTTTGTTATAACCTCCAAAGTCATAAATAAACTGGAACTGAAAGTTCTACTTACAAAATAATATAAAAAGGAAATTAAAAACAGAACAAAACTGAATGAAGTACTTGAAAAACAAATTAAAAAGGGGAAAAAAAAGAAAAAAATTTAACACTTTCAGACTTAGGACGGAAATAGTTGAGAAAAAATTCTGTAAATTTAATTGCGTGTTAATTTGAGACTGCTGATTCAGAATCTGAAGCCTATATATTGAACAAAATGTTTCTCATAAATAAATGTATAATTTAACAATTTTAAAATGTAATTATAGGTTCATTTTACTCAACTTGCGCTTGTCTTATTCAAAAATTTTTCCTCTTTTCGAGAACGGCTTAATTTAATTTAAAAAAAACTCCACGAGAAATTAGAGATTTAAACAACACATTTATATATTGTTATGTTTTTACCCTTTTAAAAAGGTTTAAAATATGAGTTCATAAATTGCAAATTAACATAAATTTGTGTTTAGTTTTAAATCAATTCTTTATTGTTCGCACAATTCCGTTAGAATTAACAATTGTTCCTTAGATCTTTACAATGGAGATCTTCAAACCACGATTATTCTCTTCACATGCAACGCGTCTTCACACAAGACTGACTGAATTTTTGCTTTGTCTTGCCTTTTATATCGCTGTGTAAACAGTGTGATGAATGCTCTTGAAGGAGAATGACTTTGACTTCGCGAAATCTCTATAAATGTAAACATGTTGTTAAAGTTATTGTTGTTTGTGTATTTTGTTTACGTTTGTTCTTGCAGTGTTGTAGTTGCCTGTTTGTTTACTTGTTTATCCCTTTTTTGTACGTTCAATATTTTGGACAAACTTCTGAAAGACGTAAAGCCTCGACTATCATTATTATTGTATTTTTTTTAGAAATATTTTTCAAGTTCTAGTTCATTAATACTGTCGGAATAGTTAAAATGTTTCAAATTCATATATATATATATATATAAAGGCTTCAAAAGAAATTGTATAAGCTTTCTTGTGAAAAAAGGGCCCATTTTGAAAAAAATTTAAAAAAAATTAATTAAAAAAAATATAAAAAAAATTTTTTAAAAATTAAAAAAATTAATTTTGGAAAGATTGAAGAAATAGGAAAATTTTTGCTAGGACCAATAGGTGCAAAGTTACACACATTTTAAAAAAGCCCTGTATGACCAAAATGTCCAACTTTGACCCCCTCTAACTCCGGCAACTCTTAACTGATAGAGCTGAAAATTGTGCTTGGCCTACTGTCTGATAGTACTAACCTTGGTGCAAATTTCATCCAAATCGGAAGACATCGATTGTAAAAATTGGGTCACTTGACACGAAATTGCCCGTATATGTACGTATTATTTTACTTAATATACTATGGGGTTTGATGGAGTAAACTTGACGTTGAACCATATGTTAATGTATACCATTTTAGAGGCTCATCTCTACCATTTTCGAAAAACTTTGGATTTTGAAAATAGGTTAAAAATATTCGGGTAATCAATAATTTTGTGGAAAAGTCGAAAATACAGTTTTTGTCAAATAAAACAAGTTTGGAGGGTTCGAGAAATGTAAAAAAAAAATATTTTTGAGTCCTACTCAATAAAACTCACAACCTACACTGTCATTAGATGGTTGTATTTTGACTGTCTCACCGTGTTATCCAAAAATGGGTCTCATCGCTGAATAAAAACAATGGACTTGTTTACATAACCAACAAATAAGCAAAAATATAGCAAAAACATAAGTATAAAAAAGGGGATAAACAAGTAAAAAAAATCAACAGCAAACATTACCAGAATAAATGTAAACAAAGATACACAAACAACAATGAAACAACCACGTTTAGATTTACAGAGATTTCGAGAAGGCGAAGTCATTCTCCTTCAAGAGCATTATTTTAATTTATTTTATTTGCTACACTCAGTATTAATTCATGAATATGCACATTACTTTGCATTCTCATTTACATATGTACGGAAGTGTGCATTGGGGGTGATACTTGTTTAAACGGTAGATTCTCGAAAGCATTTGATTAAAATTACGGGAAATAGCAATCGATACAAAAAAGGATAAAAAAATGAATATATGTAAAAAATAAATTAGGAAAACTACAAAGAACAATATATACAAATATAAACAAATATACAAACAAAGTAAAAATATATACATATACTAAGATACAATAAAATTTAAAGATATATTAATTAAAAAAATGAAAAATTAAAAATAATAATCATTAATAGAAATAGAGAGAAAAAATTCACAAAAAAAATCAAGATATGCTAAAAACTACTTGAACAGATTGTATAACTCCTTTTTGAACTTAACTGCATTGCCTATATTCTGAATATAATTAGGTAAAGTATTCCAAAGACTGATGGTGTATATAAAAAACAAAAATATAAAAAAAAGAGTCCTATGTCTATGTTGGATAATCTTCATACCGCGGTTGGATCTAGCAAATGTAATCCTACTAAATAAGTATATTGGCTATTTTAGAGTAATAATCTTATGGAGGAGAATAAGGCATTTTATATTTAATAGATTATCAAAATTAACTCCGAATATCTGGTATGAAAATTGTGATATATGGTCTCGACGTCCCCTAATAAAAACATATCTGGCTATATTATTATAAGCCAGATTGAGTTTCCGCTTATCATCAGTATCACAGTTTGCGAAAATTTCAGATCCGTATAAAAGGACAGGAATCAAATACGTTTGCATACGTATGGCAAAGAGAGTCGAATCTATAACAGCCCACAAGTTCCTAAGCATACCGTAAACTTTACCAACGATGACGTTAATGTGGTTAGACCAAGTTAGCCGACTATTAAAGATAACACCCAGATTGGATGCTGATTCAAGAAAGTCAATTTTATTCCCCCTGATAATAATATCCGGCGCAACAAATGCTCTCTTGGTTCTGGAGAGCAATAAACATTCAGATTTAGAGGGATTTATACAAAGTCCATTGGACCTAGCCCAGTTGTCAATTTTTCGTAAATCACAGTTGATGGTGTCTATACATAGTTGGATATCCTCTATACGCGTGCTTCTATAGAACTGAACGTCATCAGCGTACATATGTACGCTACAATTATCCAAAACATCAGGCAGGTCGTTAATGTATATACAGAACAAGAGAGGCCCTAATATTGATCCCTGAGGAATACCTCTTCCAACGCTTAGCGAATTCGAGATCTTGCCGTTTAGATAAACTCGTTGTGATCTGTTCACAAGATAAGAACGTATGAGATTACAAGCTGAGTTAGAAAAATGAAAGAGGGTCTGTAGCTTCTTCAATAATATTTTGTGGTCAACCGTACCAAAAGCCTGGGTGTGATCCAGAAGAACTAAAAACGCTATGTAATTTTCATCTAGTTCCAACCTAAGGTCATCAACTACATTGACTAAAGCAGAAGTGCAGCTCCTAGCTTTCATAAATCCCGACTGGTTATCAGATAGGAAGTTGTTACTCACGAGATAACTATTTATTTGTTTAGCCATGAGATTTTCCATTACTTTAGACAGGAATGGAAGAATGGAAATTGGCCTGAATTCGTTGTTGGATTTAGGAATGGAAATGGTTTTCGACTGTTTCCATTCATCAGAAAAGGACGACATAGTTAAAACTGTATTGAATAAATGAGTCAAATACGGCAAAAGTCTAGGTGACGAAGCTTTCAAAAACAGAGGATCTAAATCATCAGAACCAACCGCATTCGATTTTACCGAAGATAAGCATTCCAAAACCTCGGGCTGATTAATACAACGAAAACTAAAGGGATTTTCAAGCGGAACAAAACAAAGGTCATTATATATGTCACTATCAGGGGTCGGAACACTGATATTAACAAATTTATCATTGAGAGCGTTTACATCGACATCAGCAGAAGTATTATGACACTTTTGTCCAACACCAATATCACGGATTACCTTCCATTTAGCCTTGTTACTCAATACGGAAGCGAACTTCCCGACGTAAAACAATGCTTGTGCAATCTTAATGCGTTTGGTAACCTCACTACAAGCTGACCTATGGATGGCTTTCAGATCGTCCGTTCGGAACTTCTTCCATCGCCTGTAGGCAATGTCGCGTTCATAAATTAAAGCTTTAATTTCAGCATTAAACCGCGGTTGGTGTTTGGCTCTAACAAGTTTAGTTCTGACAGGAACACAACTGTCGTATAGCAGACGAAATATTTGATAATTCCTAGATTTTCCAATAAAATTTGAGTAACGAGTAATGTCATCCCCAGTGTAAGGTAGGAATGATCATAAATTATAACCAACGTTTGGTGATGTTAGAAAATTCAATTATTTTTTTGCAAAACAATCAACAACATAATTAAGGAATAGAGGTACATAAATATATAACAAAAAAAAAAATAAATAAATAAAAATAAAAAATAAAACAATTATAGACATAAATAATAAAAATTTTACCAAATTTTGAACAGCATATCAATCACAACACACAAATAGCCCTTTCTTACATATATTTTTATTTATTCCCTTCAATTTTAAATTGTCTAATCAAAAATATCGCAGTACCCCCGGGACGCATTCAGTACTTATTTAATATTACATATTTTATGTCTTCCTCTTCTCAACTATTAATGTATTAGCAACATGTTCAACGTAATGCTAAAGCTAGAATTAGTGCTTATCCTCGGTTATGCAAACGTCCACGGAACATACATACATTCGTTTTTAGAACACTAAAAACAATAAAAACGCATGACGAACCGTAATGTATTTTCGGTAAGCATTTGCATTGCTCTTCATATGCTAAAAACCAACGTATGTTACATTACGTTCCATCGACGTTTGACTAAACGGGGCTTTTACGTTTTGTTACGTTCCAAATCAGCTGTTTTTGTCGTGTATGTGAAGAACACGAATAAGTCGTTAGTTTTTCTGTTCCGTCCCGTATGTGTATTAAATTAAATAAAAATAAATAAATATTCTAGTAGGTAGTGTGCGGGCTTACTAGACGTGAGCCCACGGTTCAAACCCCATTTCAGATATCTTCATTAAGATGAAATGTCATATGAAAAACTATTTCTCCAGAGACATCCTTTTTGGCAAAAACTCTGAGAGTAAATAAGATTGTCATTATAAAGTTTCTCAAAAATCTGTTGTTCGGAGTCGGCTTTAACAGTAGATCCCGCCACTCATGTATAAAATTAACACACACAATATAAGTGGTGTGAGAAGTTAGGTCATAATCCTTATTGAAGGGTTATAATGACCAAAATGTTTGTATGAATTTTTTTTACAAAAGTACCATTTGCTGCAAAAAAGTATTCTTTCAGTTATAGTACAGTAAATACCATTTCAAAATTCACACATTGTTTGCCTGCAATTTCTATTTTCTGATTTTGTTATTTCATTTGGAAATCACCACACTGGACATACACACAGAAAGTTGGAATAATTTTGGTATGATAATTAAACAAAATTAATGTCTTTATTATGTGTGAAATTTCTTGGAAAACAAAATTATTCTCTACCGACGTATCATAAAGCAACCGTTTATATAGACCGTATGCAGAAAAAACTCGTAAAAAAAATACTACATCATAAAGACATAAAACCTGTGTAAATTTATGTAATGGGATGTGAGTATCTATTTCAATGGTAATATTAGGAATAAATATTTTACGTTTTTCCAGCGAATCGTAAAAACTTACGCAGCCTATCTATTAAAATATGCATAAAATAAAAATATGTATGGTGGAAAAATTTTTGCTCACATATCAGTGAAAAACATTTTTCTAATAAAATGTGATGTATTTATTGAAAATGGAAGAAATACAAAAAAACCGAATTTGCTATAACACACATACAAAATTGGTCATTACAACCCTTCAATCAGGATTACGACCTAGCTTTTCTCACTCTTATGTTGTGTGTGTTAATTTTATACATGTATATTATACTCATGTATAATATTAACATGAGTGGTAAAAGAAGCTATGTCATAATGTTGAAAAACGAATTGTTATGACCAATTATGTATACATGTAAAACAAGACATGAATACCGTAAAATATTGGTTTATGTTCAGGCCTCAAGACGTTACTTAAATATAACAACGCACCTTAATTGACAACACAAATCTATTAATTTTATAGCACTATCCTTTCACTACAAATATTCAAAGTTTTTAGTGAATGAGTTACAAATTTGTTTAATATTTGCCACTTTGCGTGTTTCTACTAGTGGATAAAAATATTCGAAAATTAAAATAAAAAAATTCAACTCTTTGTGCTTTTTTAAAGAAATATTTTTCTATTTAAATTTTAATCCACAAATGTTAAAACCTTTGGCAATCTGACCACAAAGTAATTTGTTGGTTGTCAGATCTTTTAAAATAAAAAACTAAACTTATATGTGCAGCTTTAGTTAGGGCAACTCCTACTCACATCCGACGAAAGAAATACAGAATAAACCATACATTTTTTTTTTTATAAAATTTCCTTATTTTTCCAAAGAATTTTAGCTTATACATATACATATGTACATACATGTAATTTAACGCAAGTATGACATCAGGAAAATATAAAGCAACAAACAAAATGCATATACGAACACTTTAATATATCTTCTAACATAAATTCTTGATTAAAAGAAATTTCTTTTAAGTTTAAATTCGTTTTTGTAAAGTGGTCAAATAGAAAATCGAGTATACATATGAAAAAATATGCATAAAATGTCAAATAAACAAATAACATATATAAATTTACAATTTAGAATATAAATTTAGATGAAAGGAATACATTCACAAAATTGAAATGAAGTCACATTTTTGAGTCACTAGTTTTCCATTGGTTTCGAAAAAAAAAGAAATAACAGTAAAGCGGCTTTTCCTATCGCTGAGCAAACTTTTTGTTACGAAAATGGAAATGGTGTTAAATCGTTTAACATTAAAATGATGAAGAAAAGCTACAAAAACAAAAACAATGCACTTGTTTACATAACCAACAAATAAGCAAAAATATAGCAGCAACAAGTATAAAAAAGGGGATAAACCAGTAAAAAAAAAGCAACAACGAACATTACCAGAATAAATGTAAACAAAAATATACAAACAACAATGAAACAACGATGTTTACATTTACAGAGATTTCGAGAAGGCGAAGTCATTCTCCTTCAAGAGCATTATTTTAATTTATTTTATTTCCTACACTCAGTATGAATTCATGAATATGTACATTACTTTGTATTCTCATTTACATATGTACGTAACTGTGCATGTGGGTGATACTTGTTTAAACGGTAGATTCTCAAAAGCATTTTATTAAAATTGAATTATTTTACATCCTATACATTTATGCAAATTTGCATTCTGTTTACTTATTCTATACTTTCCCATTCTACATATTTATTCATTTACTTAATACAGTAGAAGAAAAATTATTAAATAAATTTAATATTAAAAAGCAATACAAAAAATATATATTTGGACATCGGTTCAGAAATGTTCGCGTACTCAATAAATTTATGCGTAAAGTCCTAAAAAACTATTTTTGTCAAATAAAACGAGTTTGAAGGGTTCAAGAAATATAAAAATATTTTTCAGTACTACTTAACAAAACTCACAACTTACACTTTATAATTGGATGGGTGTATTTAAATTTTTTATTTTGTCGGATAGTGTTATCTATAAATCTTGTATTTGCATAATCTCATACCTAGTGTCCAATTATAGGTTTCAATCACAATACATCATGCTTGAACCTCTCACACTTTACTGGCAATGAATTGCAATTTAAAGCACCTTCTTCAACTGAACACCAGCGCCTGAATATGTTGGATAAAATTTTACATATTTTTTATGAACTTATACGAATCCTGTGGAACATATTTTTGAATAAAAATATTTATTACAATTAATGATTGTTTCTGACGACTATAAAAGCTTTTCAATATTAAAATATTTAAATTTAGAGTTGAAGGAAAACCCATAAAATTGATTTCATACTATTGAGTACTGTAAAGAAAATGAAAAATAATTTTGTATTCATGAAAACCCACATACGCGCACAGAAAGAAGAACACCCTTCAATCCTTTTTAAATCAATTGATCTCAAATTTTTTCACAATGTCTGAAGAAATTTTTTTATAAATTTACTGGCACTTGGCTTAAAGAAAAATGCTTTCGATAACGGAATACAGACAGAAACAATGAATTTTTAATAATTTAATGCCATCGAATGCAAAGCTGAGAATTTAACACTATCATGGAGGACTTTGAACTACCACAAGTTCTGTGCTCTGGCTTACAGATATTGTGATATGCAATGAAACCTGAGTTCTGTGCGGCCAGAAGTCAACAGGTGAGGGCTTGAGACCTTCAACAAATTGTAGGTATAAATTTAACGTATTGTTACGAAAATTAAAACGGTGTATATCGTTTAACACTAAATGAATAAAAGCTACACAAACAAATACAACGAACTTGTAAACCAAGTAAACCAACAACATGAGTATGAAAGAAAATGGGATAGACAAGTAAGCGAGAACTCAAAAACAAGCAATGTGAACAAGATACACAAACAACAATGAAGTCGCGACAGAGTTCTCGAGAAGGCGAAATCCCGAACGTTCGACTTGAGGAACCTTCATCAGACTGATTAGGTGCGCATATAAAAAGGCAAGACAAAGCAGGCAACGAGTAGTAAGAATTCAGTCAGTCTTGTGTGAAAACGCGTTGCGTGTGAAGAGGACAGTCGTGGTTTGAACATCGCTGTTGAAAAGATCTGCGTTGTAATCCAAGAAGAATAGCGAACAAGCAATTACTTTTGTATTCGTCAAGTTGTAAACGGTGGCACACAAAAGTAGTGCGAACAATAAAGATTTTAATTGAAACTAAACACCAATTTATTTTTATTTTGTTTGCAATCAACGAACTCATATTATAAACGTTTTTGAAAAGGTATTTTATTATGTTATGGTGATATCGCCGTAATCCAGTAGATATTATTAGATATTAGTAGACATGAGGCCTCGGTTCAAACCCCAGGTCACACATTTTCAACAAAACGAAATATGAACAAATATTTCTTCGGCGAAAATATTTCTTGGCCATGAAAAGTTTTTGAAAAATCTGTTGATCGGAGCCGACTTTAAACTGTAGGTCCCGCCACTCATGCATACAATTAAAACACGCAAATAACATAGGCCGTAGACTGTAGGCTTATAATGACAAATTATGTATGTAAATATGTGCGTTCGATATTGCTACCGTATCTTTACGATGTCCATCCGATTCTGTGCTGACATATGTACGTAGAAAGCTAAATTCAAGAAGAAAACCTTTCCGCTGAGACAGTACTATATGGTGATCTGCATATAACATTACATTAACATTAGAAAGTTGTGGAACGCGGTGGTCACGGAATCATCACATAACGGAATTCACTCCAGTTCCTATACATGGAGAAGTAGGTGGAGCAGGAAGCTGCTTTCCAAAAGAATGAACTAGTGAACTTTAGAGTTAGAATTCACAATGAGTTCGAATATAGGTGATGAAGGAAGCTGCTTGGAAATTAATAAGTTAAATGAATTATAAAAGTGTTTATTGTAAAACCATATTACTGAAACAAACTGTAAATGTCGTAGTTACTGTTATTTTCAGTTAGCAACGAATTAATTTTTTTTTGTATGTTTAATAAGAGGAATGGAAAATAATCAGTAAAATGTTTGCTGTGTAGTAAAATACAATCATGCAAAGGTTAAAGTGAAACTTCATGTCATTATTTTTGTACAAACACACATACATGCACATAAATGCACGTAAAAACATTTATTTTCCTCACTTGCTTTTGAATAGGAAGATGACGAGAGTGTGGGCTGTGTACACTAAGATTTACATATTTTTGGTCGGGAAGCGGAAATGTTCAAAAGATAATAAGCGTAAACGATTTATCATCGCTGGTGCCTACTTACTAAACTCAACCCCTTTATACGTCAACAACTTAAGTCCCGCGGCGTTGCCTTTAGGTGTTTATGCCTTTCTTACGTCAATTTTTATCTCTGCTGACTGCAGTCGTTCCAAAAAATTGCAAAAGTCAACATTTCATACATAAGTTGACATCCCCATCCTAGGGCCATCTAAAGTTTAAAAGTATATGTTTCATACCTTCATCGTCGTCGATGAAGACAGGAATTACGTTTACATATGGGGTGATGTTTCCTAAAGTTGCCAAGTGCAGTTAATTATTGCACAAGAACGAAAGGCAGTATTTTTCCTCCATCCAAGTGCTTATATCAGGAATAATATCAAATGTCCACCTTACCTTAAAACTGAACTCTCATTGTGGCTGTCATTTGTATATAGAAATTCATCGCTCCCATCATTTTTTATCTGCACTTTGTACTGGATTTCATCTGTAGATAAGTCTATCCGTTTATAATTTCCCTTTATCACCTCTGGTACCCTTTTAGTGACAAATGTCAATTCGATATACATAAATAAATATAATATCGACTCTTCTATTCTATTCTGTACTTATTCTGTAACAGATATTTTCACATTTTCCTCTATCATGATCACTTCGTTCTTATGTTCAGCCATTCCAATTCAAAGGCACCAAGTCATGCTTCAAATATTCTAACTGCCACGTTCATCGTAGTATTATATATATTCCTTATCTTCTGAGCCACTGAGGTATGACATTGTCATCCGTAAAATCCACAAATTTAGTCCCTTCCGGTAATTGCAGTCGCCTTACTCTACCGTACATAATACAGAGCACGCGCGAGTTATGGAAAACCACATAACAGCACCTCCCAAACCAGCCAGGTCAACAACAGCTTTTAATCAACCTACTTAATTTATTCGATGTCATCAATTTATTTATTTATTAATTTACTTCCGAAATATTTCTAAGAACTACATTTTATTATTTTATTTACTGACCTATTTAAAGTTCATTATTAACTTTATTTATTCTATTCTTGGAATTAACAATTTGTATTATTAAATAAGCAATTATTAATTATTTTATAAACTTGCAATTTTTATAAATTAATTAGGCCAAAATATTATTGAAAAGTATAAATAAGACAAATAAAAATTGTAATGATTATTATTAATTCAGCAACCAAACAAGCAGTGTGTTTTATTTTTTTATTACGTTCGGACCACAACGTAATTGGCGCAGTCGGCTAGGCCTGTGTGGACGGTTTTCTCTATAAAAGTGCTACCTAAAGGAATAGCGAGGATAAACTTCGAGGGAATATCGAAGGAAAACGCACATCCTAAAGGACTGCGAAGGAATATCGCAGAAAAAAAAGCACTACCTTCGAGGGAATATCGAAGATAAAAAAGAAGCCGGGGAGTATTAACTCCTTATCACCAGGATGTACCACATACTACTCTGGACTTGGTGAGTGAAAATTGTAATGTGAAAGAAAGCTATAACAAACGGGCCTGTAAAGCCTTAACAAAATAAAACAAAAACTGCGAATCCTATCGAAGGACCCTCCAGTATAACAAAATTCAAATTTGCGAAACTGTAGCCCAAAAAGCCAGTCCCTCCAAATTAGAAGAGTACATAATTAAATAAAGGGAAAGAAGAAAAAGGAAATTATATATAAAAAAAAGGGAAGAAAAAAAAATATAACATATTTAAATACCATATTTAAAATCATAAGAAACAAGAATAAAAAAAAAAGATATTATTTAAATAAAGAAAAATTTTAAAATAGAAAATTTTACATATTTAAAAACATAAGAAACAAGAATAAAAAGAAAATTATTTAATTAAAGAAAATATTACCATATTGATTTTTTCTGTACCGCTTGTAAATGAACAAACGTAAAACATCTAAAAGTGCATTATTCAGACCATATCCAAGTGCATTAGGAAATCTATTTAAAAGTAGGAGTTTAAATTCAATTCCCGAAGGTTTACAAACAAACAGTATGGCTACTCCACCGGTTGAACAACCAATTTCTTCAGGCAATTCTATTACCTGTAGACCCCGTTTTGAATCTCTCCGCATCCCAGATGCAATAAAGGATTTGCCAACGTATGAAGGCAATCCACGACTTTTAAATGAATTTGTTAATAATGTAGAAGAAATTTTGCTTCATATCAGAGCCTACGATGCAACACCACAAGAGCAAATATTATTGCGAGCCATTCGTAATAAAATCATTGGACAAGCTAATGAGGTGTTGAACATGTACGGAACTTCTCTTAATTGGGACGATATAAAGCAAAACCTTATCCTACATTACTCGGACAAAAGAACTGAAACTTCCTTAATTAGGGATCTTCACAATATTCGCCAAAATTTCAATAATGTGGAAAAATTTTACAGTGAAATTATAGAAATTCAGGCATCCTTATTTAACAATATCCAGATACACGAAAGGGATGAAAAGGTAGTAAAAGCCAAAAAAGATCTTTATTCTGAAATGTGTCTAAATAGTTTTCTAATTGGGCTAAGGGAACCCCTAGGTTCGACCATAAGAGCTTCGAAACCAGATTCACTAGCAGAAGCATTTTCAATGTGTATTAAAGAACAAAATATTTTTTACATGAAAGCAGACCCCACAGTTGTCCAAAACAAATGGCAACCAAGACCCAACAATTCATTTTACAATAGAAACAGGTATAATGGCAGGTTTACACCGTTTCCCCAACAAAACCAGGTTACCTACAACAACCAATACATACGACCCCAACAGCCGAAAGAAATCGTAAACTCTAACACCCAACTTATGCAACGTAGATTAAACTCTAACTTCTCTAATCAAAACACACTTAGAGGTAATACATTAAAGGGATACAGTAAACCAGAACCTATGGATGTAAGTTCTAATTATATAAAAACTCAAGCACCAACAACAACTCAAAGATCCTTCAGAACAGATCAAACAATGAGAACTCTAGCACCAGAAAATCAATATAAGAGAGGAGAGCTTTTTAACTTTCAAAATAACTTTCAAATAACTTTCAGAATTACAACCACCAAGCATAGGTCATCAACAAAACTTAGATCAATACCATACACTAGTAGAAAATATTGAAGATGACATAAATTTTCGAAAGTTTGCCTCGAACAACAGACAACTAGACATCAATAAGCATGGATTTGAGTTAGGCTACATTAATATTTCGTCTCCATTCGGACGACCGCTCAAATTCCTTATTGACACTGGGGCTTCTTCATCATTTATAAACCCAAATTTTATAAATCCTTCAGATCAAAAAACGTGTAAATCAATTACAATAACAACAATTCTTAACAAATACGAACTAAACAAAGAGGTTAGACTTCCAAGCTTCGTTGAGTTTAATCAACCAGGAGAATTTAGATTCCTTTTATTCAAATTTCACAATTACTTCGATGGGCTAATTGGTATTGATATTCTTTCAAAATTAGAAGCTAAAATAGACTTAGCAAACAATAGAGTTGTAACAAAGAACGCAATAATCCCTTTAGAATTTAAACCCAATTTTTCATCAGGGAAACACATTATTCCGGAAAATTCCAAACTAATGAAAAAAATTCCAGTAGATGTGAGAGATGGAGACATCTACGTAAAAACAACCTTTATTACTGACTCACTTTATATACCAGAAGGTATATACCATGCAAAAGAATGGCACAGTCTCCTTGAAATTATTAACTTATCAGATGAACAACAGATTTTATACATCGAACAACCACTCAAAGTTACTAAATACAATAGCGGAGAGTTCATCGAGAGTTTTAACTTCGAGTCAACCCAAGTAGGAAATTGTGAACACGACGATATCTCTGAATTACTCAGAACAGAACATTTAAACAATGAAGAAAAATCACACCTAATAAAACTGTGTCGTAACTACAAAGATATTTTTTTTTAAAGAAAATACAGAATTAAGTTTCACAAATCAAGTCAAACATAGAATAATAACAACGGACGATATCCCAATATATACAAAATCGTATAGATACCCACAAATACATAAATCTGAAGTCCAACCACAAATAACAGATATGTTAAAACAGGGAATAATACGCCCAAGTTACTCTCCATGGAGTGCTCCTGTATGGATCGTTCCCAAAAAACTAGATGCCAGTGGCAAACAGAAATGGCGACTGGTAATAGATTACAGAAAGCTCAACGAAAAGACCATATCTGACAGGTATCCCCTTCCTAATATAAGTGAAATATTGGATAAGTTAGGAAAGTGTATGTATTTTACTACACTCGATTTGGCAACTGGTTTGCACCAAATTGAGAGGCACGAAAGAGACATCCCTAAAACCGCATTTACTGTTGGAGGTGGGCATTATGAATACGTAAGAATGCCCTTTGGCCTAAAAAATGCCCCATCGACCTTCCAAAGGGTCATGAATAATGTTTTAGGTGAACTCATAGGTAAAATATGTTTAGTATACCTTGATGACATTATTATTTATTCCACATCCCTACAAGAACATTTACAAAACCTCCAATTAGTATTCGATAAACTCCGATCATCAAATCTTAAAATTCAACCAGACAAATCTGAATTTCTTCAGAAAGAGACAAAGTTTCTCGGTCATATTAAACGGAATAAAACCTAATCCAGCTAAAATTGATGTTATAAAAAATTTTCCGCTTCCTCGCACTCAGAAGCAAATTAAAAGCTTCATAGGCCTCGTCGGCTACTATCGAAAGTTCATTAAAGATTTTTCAAAATTAACCAAACCACTTACCGAATGTCTTAAAAAAGGGAAAAACATAGAATTTAATGATAGATACCTAGAAGCTTTTGAAACATGTAAATCCATCTTAACTAACGACCCTATTTTACAATATCCTGATTTCACAAAACCGTTTATTTTAACTACGGACGCAAGCAACTTTGCCTTAGGGGCTATACTCTCCCAAGGACGGATAGGAAATGACAAGCCAATATGTTACGCCAGCCGTACTCTCTCAGAATCTGAATGCAACTACTCAACGATTGAAAAGGAATTATTAACCATCGTATGGGCAACTAAGTGTTTTCGACCTTATCTGTTTGGACGCAAATTCTTCATTGTAACTGATCATAAACCACTCACGTGGATAATGAGCTTAAAAGAACCCAACTCAAAACTAGTAAGGTGGCGTGTTAAACTGGAAGAATTCGACTACGAGGTAGTATACAAGAAAGTAAAACTGAATACAAATGCTGACGCCTTAAGTCGAATAAAACTAGATACACCCAAGCAGTCTAAGATAAACGTGAATGACATTGCTTCAAATCAAGGTACGTCCGGTACCACTGTACATTCAAATGAGGAAAACTTAAATGACGGTATATATATCTCAGAAAAACCTCTAAACGACTTTAATTTGCAAATTGTATTCGAAAAATCCTCAAATACTCCAGAAATGTCAGTCATGATGCCATTTAAAAACAAACAACGTCGAATATTTAGAAAACCTTTATACACAGAAGTAATAATAGTAGAAATTTTCAAAAAATTTCTCAATCCAAACAAACTGTCAGCCATATTCACTGACAATGACACTTTTCGCATTGTTTAATCTGTTTATTCAAAATTTTTCCCAAATAGTAAAATGTTTCGTGTAATACGATGCACAGAAATATTAGAAGACATAACAGACAGTGACAAACAGGAAGAACTTATAAATACTTACCATGTAAACAATAACCACCGCGGAATTAACGAAACGTTTTTCCATCTTAAAAGAGAATTCTATTTCCCTTTTATTAAGAATAAAATAACACAGATAATTAACAATTGTGATAAATGTCAAACCCTTAAATACGATAGAAATCCCCCAAAACCAATATTTCAAAAACCCGAAACCCCCTTAAAGCCCTTAGATATTTTACAGATAGACATCTACAGTATAAACTACAAACAAATCTTAACAATAATTGACAAATTTTCTAAATTTGTAGCGTATACACTTTCATCAAGAAATACTATATGCATACTAAAATCTTTAAAAAATGTTATTAATCTTTATGGTATCCCAAGAAAAATAGTAGCTGACCAAGGTTCGGAATTTACAGCCAACATTTTCAAAGAGTTTTGTAGACAATTCCAAATTAATTTACATATCACTTCATTCCAACAGAGCACAAGCAATGCTCCTGTAGAAAGGCTACATTCAACATTAACCGAAATATACAGAGTCATTATAACTACTAGAAAGGAAAATCACCTTAGTGAGGACCATGATGATATACTCACAGAAACTCTCATAACTTATAATAATTCAATACATTCTTCTACTAAACTCAGCCCATTCGAATTATTTTTCGGTATAACTTATAAATTCAATAACTCTGTCACGTTTAATAACGAACATGAATACATTACAAAACTTAATGAATTTCAAAATATCTTATATCCACAAATTAAGGAAAAACTTGAAAATGCAACTAAAAACAGGATAAACAAACTAAACGAAACTCGGTCAGAACCAGAAAATTTAGAAAATCAAACCAATTATCGAAAAGAAGCAAAACGTAATAAACTAACACCTAGATTTACAAAACATAAAGTAAAAAAGAACAATATAATCACACAACAAAACAAGAAATTTCATAAGTCAAAAATAAAAAAGTTACACAAAATTCCAAAAACCTCTAACTAATTTCTTTTTCCCCTATTCATAGGATACCACTAGTACTATCACAAACCGTAGACATACAACAAATAAGTAAAGAACAGAAAATAGTAAGATTCCGATTAGGCAACGCAAGGATAATTACTAATCACAATAACCTGATACATATCATTAACCTTGACGAATATGCGAAAATTACCAACAAAATTCAAGACACTATCTCCATTTTTGAGAAGAACCACAGAACTACGAGTTTCACAAAAATAACTAGACTAAAACTCGACGAACTAAACAATAAAATACATATCCTTATGCCATATAGGCGACATAAACGTGGACTTATTAACGGACTAGGCACCACCATTAAATTTATTACAGGCAACATGGACGCCAAAGACGCACTTCTTATAAATAAACAAATACAAGACATCAGAACTAACACAACACATATCGGGACTCTACTAACAGACCAGAACCAAATAAATCTAAAAATGGAGGAAAGGATACAAAACATAACAAATCATATAAACAAAGAGCAGGATAGAATAGAGACCTACATCAATAAATTAGCTAACAATATCTTAAAAGAAGATGAACAATTTTTCGAGCTTCAATATATCAGCCAAATTAATTATAATATAGAACTTTTAAATAATCATTTAGCTAACATCGCTGAAGCAATTATCTTAGCAAAACTAAACGTAATATCAAAGTTCATACTAAGCACTACAGAACTAGATCAAATATATAGTTATATGGAAAATCAGTCAATTAAAACAAGCTCAAAAGAACAAATATATGAACTGCTTGGACTCCAAGCGTATTATAACAATTCAAATATCATATTTAATTTACAGATTCCAAATGTTTCAAAAGAGAATTATGAACTTTTTCACATATTCCCACTCCCATTAAATAACACAAAACAAATAAAAATAAAACCATATTTAGCTTTCAATAAAAACCACATTCAATTTTTCAACGAACCTTGCCCAAGAGTAGAGAACACTTACTACTGCAAGAACTCACCATACACTGAATATACAGCTAATTCCACGTGTACTGCACAAATAATCAATAACAAAGATGCTCTATGCGACCTGGAAGATGTTGGTAACATAAATCTTATTACGCAGCCTGAACCAAACTATCTACTTTTCGTCAATGTGAAGAATACTACTGTTACAACTAGCTGCAATAACGACACTTACGAGGTTAAGGGAACAGCTATCCTCTACTACAACAACTGTTCGATCAACATCAATGGTGAAATCTACAAAGACAATCCCATGTTCTACAAAGATGAAATTTTTCTACCACTAATAATTAACTCCAAAGTAAACGCAAAAACAATAACAGACAAACTGAGTCTTGAAAAACTGAGGAATTATCAAATAGAAAATCATGAAACAACATCAAAGAAAAACAACATTATAACTTTAACAACCTGTTTATTAAGCATTATATTTACTGCAGCCCTGCTTTTTGTTGCAAAGAAAAGAACTAAAATCCAATTCATACCAAATTTTCCAGACAACGTTCCAGCCCCTACGTTTTCCTTGTGGCCTTCACTTTACTCCAGGGGGGAGGAGTTATGGAAAACCACATAACAGCACCTCCCAAACCAGCCAGGTCAACAACAGCTTTTAATCAACCTACTTAATTTATTCGATGTCATCAATTTATTTATTTATTAATTTACTTCCGAAATACTTCTAAGAACTAAATTTTATTATTTTATTCACTGACCTATTTAAAGTTCATTATTAACTTTATTTATTCTATTCTTGGAATTAACAATTTGTATTATTAAATAAGCAATTATTAATTATTTTATTAACTTGCAATTTTTATAAATTAATTAGGTCAAAATATTATTAAAAAGTATAAATAAGACAAATAAAAATTGTAATGATTATTATTAATTCAGCAACCAAACAAGCAGTTTGTTTTATTTTTTTTATTACGTTCGAACCACAACGTAATTCGCGCTAACGTCACACCGCATTATATGAACACCGCTTAATGTGAATATTTTTTTGCTTCATTGACTACTCTAAAAGATGAAAAAATGTAAAAAGCTCTATAATTTGAACAGATTTTTTTTTAATTTGAAACGTTAAAATTCTGTGTTTATTGGTTGCGGCATCCCCGTTTTAGGTGTACATATATATATATATATATATATATATATATGTATGTGTTAGTACATCTGCTTGCATATTTATTCTTCAATTGCTATTTAGCTACTGTGAAGAAAGTTTGTGAAGATCAAATTATAAAATGTGTTCTAAAAAAAATCTAAAAAAGTAAAAAATTTCATAAATAATGATTTTTGTTTAAAAGATGGTATAATTCTGTTTTAAAATTTTCGGTATTCGGAAATGTGGACAATTCGCAAGAGTGAACAATGCCAGTTTTAAATAGTTCACATTATCGAGCTTGCACTGTATTTCATAATAGTGTCCCAACTACTAAGCTCTGCATGACAGCTGGCTACACCTTTTGCCCTTCAGTTGTTGATTTTTTTATAATTTCCGTTAAATATGGCGGAGTAGGGCGTTTACCTTGGAGTCAAACATCCACATTTCCCCTTCTATTGCGACTGGTGAGATGTCCACATATTCTCTATTTCGTTTATTATCCTCCCCAATATCGTGTTAAGTACAACGATGGTTGCTCTGGAAGCTTGAAGTATAACAAATTTCTGTTCCATCCACCTACAAAAAAAAATATTATGAACGAGACATTTTTGGACCACACTGAAAAATATATCCAATCTCGTTGGTCTTAAATGGCCTATTTTGTATAATGTCCAGAAATGACGTATGGTATTGTACTATTCCCTTCAGATAGTCTATTTAGTACCTGATCATAATCTTATGGGTTTATGCGTTCAGTACCTGGTCAATGTAAACTAGAGATTTGTATGTAGTCTATGGTGTCATAGTTGCTTGCGTACGCTGACGACATTCACATCATAGGGCGTACCAAGATGTTACTGCTGTCTTTAGTGCTATTGAACGGGAGCCTACTAAGATGGGTCAGTCTGGAGATCAAGCGCAGGATCACTCTTGCCAACAGGTGCTACTATGGTCTCAATAGACAATTGAGTAGCAGAGACCTCTCTCGTACGACAAAACTAATACTCTACAAGACGCTTATCCTACCCGTGCTTCTTTATGGCGCAGAGGCATGGATCCTATTAAGCACCTATTAGCAGCCTTAAAAGTATTGGAGAGAAAAGTCCTACGTAAGATCTTCGGTCCAGTGCGTGTTGCCGATGATTTCCGCATCCGATCCAACAGTGAGGTGTATGAGCTCCTCAAGGACATAGACGTTGTGCAGCGTATTAATATTAAGCCGCTGCGATGGCCCGGCCATGCCGTTCGAATGGAGGAAGATGCTCCGGCGAGAAGGGTATTTCATGCGGGGATCTGCGGAAGTTGCCGAAGGAGACGACCTTGTTTGCTTTGGAAGGACCAAATCGAAGAAGCCCTGTCATCGATTGCTGTGACCAACTGACATAGGCGCGCAAGAAGCAGGGGCGCCTGGAAGGCTGTGTTGCGGCAGGCCGAAATCCGTTAATCGTGGTGTTAATGGCCTACTAACTAACTAACTATGGTGTGATAGGAATATACAGATAGACTTACTATAACTTGAATGGAGGCGAATGTAGATTCATATCAGCCTGACACTTATAATAATAAAGAGCAGTCCCTGTGTTAGTGGCTGTGGTTTAATTTCCTGTTCAATATGGTCAAAAGATATTTGGCCTTTTTCCTACTTAGAGCTGCTCCGTTGATTCTAGAGGTAGTAAATTAAAACGCTTTAGGAATAGCACTAATTCCGTGTTGGTTTGCTAGGGTATCACCCCCTTCAGAGCTGGGGCCGCGGAATGAGAACTCTGTTTCAGCAAAAGTTGTAAATCATGTTGTAAATTATGTAATACATTCTTGAACACAATAGTTGTTTCTTATCATCATCAGCACCAATAACGAGTAATTATTTTTTAATTCATAATTTTATTTGCAAATATTGAATAACACTCTAAGGGCCATTATTACAAATTACAGTTAACTAATGGGAGGATTTTAACGGGCAGATAAATTGTTGTTCATTATTATAGGTGGACGATAAGGTCGAAGTGAGCGTTAAGCTAAAGGGAGGATCATCCTACTGGTAACTTTTAAAGATAAGTTTATGTCTGAACTTGCACATATTATATATTATTTTCAATACGGCAACTTCAAATATAAAAAAGTGAGCAAATTAAAACAAAGAAAATAGGGCCGTCGTTGCCACTGCGTTTAAATAAAACTTGTTGCCCAAGTTTAACGGCAAGTTGCAATAATAGCCCTAAATAGAATAGAATTATATACAACTAACTCAACTGTAACAAGAGTAGGACTGGTGAATATACACACAAATACTCCTTGCTACAAACACTGGAATCTAATACCATAAAACGTAAGAATACAAAATAAAGAAATTTAATTACAAATGCAATCACTGGCAATAATTGCACACAAACAAGTCTCCTCTCTTTATACAAATGCTTATGTTCATGTGAAGGATATTGTACAATATTACGCTCTGCACACAGGCAGAAACTTGGTAATTAGACTGACTGACAGAGTGAATGCCTGGTTAGTTAGTTGGTAGGATGAAAGCAATGTAATTAAAATTCATGAAATCAAAACATAACCTAACGAACAGCAGCTGCTAATAAGAAAAAACAAAATTAAATTCAAACATTTAAACTTAAATGTGGTCATTTCCATCACTGCTCACTAAACATAACCTTGAACTAAATCTTTATACAAGCTTTTAGATTAAAGCATAAATTTGTTGTTTTAAAGTAAAAAGTAATGTATAAAAATTAACACACACAAATTGAGTGGTATGAGAAGCTAGGCTATAATCCTGACTGAAGGGTTATATATGTGTATATTAATTCTCTATTACATAATTTCTTTATAAATTTAAATCCAGATTGAATTTTTTCCAGCAAAACATGATGAAACAAATGAGCTTTTAAAATAATATTTTATCCGGCAACGTATCCAAATTTTGCCGAACGGTGATCAGGTAGAAAGCGGTAAGCATGGCGTACAGCTAGCTAACAGTTCAGAAACATCTTAATCCCAATGAGAAGGGGCGTACGTCAAGGTAAGTAGCATCATCACTGCCGATAGTGTATCAAAAGCCATTGTTAATCATAGGCTTCAAAAAGCAGGCGATTTATATTCAGTGCGGATTTCATCGTCACTCGTAGTTCCCGTTAAATTAAAAATCTTCAACCCCGACGTAAAAGATATACTTTTATATAGATGTGAATTTTGGAATGTGGCTGCGTACGAGACTTTCATAAGTAAGTGCTTTCGAAAAATTTTGGGTACAATCTGGCCAGAAACCATGGAAATTGAGGCAGCAAAGAGCAGTCCAAAATGAAATTAAGAAACTAAAATCGAACTGGATTGGTCATGTTTTAGGCAGACCGCTAGTTGATGTGATAAAGGTAGATATTGGGCAGTCGGATACTTGAGAGAAAAAATATCTATGAAAACAATTAAGAATGATGGCAAGAACATTATCGTGTGGGGTGCATCTTTCTGGCTTATATTGGACCAATTTTTGGGGTCAGTTCAAGAATGGACCTACATGTTTAGAAAAACATTAAATTAAATACAATAATACTATACTTGGAAAAATATTTACCGTTAATGTAACACGTTCATGCACTGCAATAACTCTAAGCACACTTCACAACTTGAGAAAAGGGGTCAGCTCAATCTACCGATCTCAACCCGATAGAGAACTTGTGGTTTGAAGTAGAAAAGATAATGGAAGGCAAAAAATCATAAAAATGCTGATGAATTGTAGCAATACGTAAAAAAGTGTTGCATGGCTACCCCTCGATCTTACTGCCGGCACTTATATCAGAGTTTGCCAAATCGATATGGAAATGTTATTAAAAATAAATGTTACGCTACAAAATATTGGCGAGGAGAAAATTATTAAAAAAAAATAATGCGATTAAAATTAAACTCGTAAATGTTTTAATTATATGAGCAACTAAATTTAATATTCGAGAGAAAAGTCGTAATATTGAATATTGATCTCTTTTATAAATATTGACATGCTTTGTCTGCATGTTTTTCATTCACTTCTGTAACGAGTTTTCAAATTGAACTAAATTTACTAATTTTTAATAATTTTGTATATCAGAATTTGTACTGCTGAATATTTTTTACTCTTTGATGTTATTCTGTTTTAATATTTTTTTCTTTGCAAATTGTTGTCAAAGCAATTTTTTTCTTCTAAAGTTTTTATATGATGTAATATAAAGCAAATTATTTTGTATGTTAAAGAAAATGTTGTACTTTAACTTCTATAAACCTATATTCATATTCGTATGTTTCTTTAATTATAAATTCAGATTGTGTTCATTTTTGTCAACAATCTAATCGTCATCAATGTTGTTATTATCAAAATTTTATGTGTTAGTGAGTCAAGACTGTGATTTATTGTTACTGTTAAATATGTAGGTACAGTGACTCCATCGCATAATCGGACAAGCATTAGTTTGATATGTATGTGCTTAAAACTTAAAAAGAAAATATTAAATATATGTTTTTTTGCTTTTACTTACACTCTACATTACAGCCTTTTAGATTAATAAAAAATATAACAACATTTTTCATGATAACGGTAATTTTATAAAGAAAAAGAAAATTAACTAAATTTTTTGCGCTCAACGCATAATCGGACAAAGAAGAGCACCATTGCTAAAAATGAGGAAAGAGAAAAATTAAGAGTTTGTGGCATATCGTTCGTTCTCAAGAACGGCCTGTAAACGTTTTCTAATTGATTTTACCAAATTCTAGCATACCTCAGGTTCTATGGAGTTCCACGCTTCCAGTAAAGCCGCCTTAAGCTGATTCAAAGTGTTAAATTGTTGTTGGTATACTCTTCTAGCTAAATCTTCCTACAGAAGTTCAATTACGTTGAGATCTGGGCTCTATGCAGGGGTTTCAATAAGTTTGGGGCAATTATGGTTCAACCAAAGCTTTGCCACACCCGAAGTGTGGTTGGGAACATTGTCCTGGTAAAAAGCAAAATCATTCGAAATGCCTAAGAACTAAAAATATCTTTAAAAAACAGCAGCGGAAAAGATATTTGCTTAAATACTATTCGTAATACATTGCACAAATATAACTACCATGGTAGAGTAGCCAAAAAAGCCATTTATTAGGCCTAAGAATAAAAACAAGAGAATAAAGTTTGATAAAGAGTATTTGCTTAAAAAACAAGATTTTTGGAATAAGGTAATTTAAGCACATACACATCAGACTAATGCTTGTCCGATTATGCGATGGAGCCACTGTATATATATAAATATGTCTATGTCTGCACATTTGATTTTTAACACCCGTTATTATTTGCAACCCTTTAATTGTTTATGTCGAGTATACTCGTCAGAGCAAAAAATTTAAATTTTAGAACATTCGTTAGTTTAGCTACCTCATTTAATTTAAAAACAATAACTTGTATTAATTTTAATGTTAAATTTATGTAATATATTTGTTACTTTCTTAATGAAATAAATTTTGTTTTTAAACAACGTATACGAATATATATTTACTAAACACCAACCCGCAACTTTTGATTTTGGTCATAGTTGCCTACTTTTATAGGCAGAAACATTTTTCTCTGCTTATGTTGGGTATACTAGTCTTAAGAAGGCAGAAATTTTTTTAAATAAAACAGTTTAGGGGTTAACGAGATTACTTTATAAAATGTACAAAAATAAGAGATATTTGAGTGAATACATACATACATAGATAATAAGTCATTACATCCCTCAAGCCAGGATTACGACCTAGCTTCTCACACCACTCATGTTGTGTGCGTTAATTTTATACATGAGTGGCAGGACCTACAGTTTAAAGTCTTCTCCGAACGACAAATTTTTGAGAAACTTTTAATGGCAATTTTAATTACTCTCAGAGTTTTTACCAGAAATCTGCTGAAAGGAATTCGCCGAAGAAATATTTTTTCATATTTTCGTTTTGATGTCTGACCTGTGGTTTGAACTATGATCTTACGTTTAATAGCCAACACACTAACTACTAGACTACTGCGACTTCAATGAATGAATGAATAATATAATAATAATTGCATTAATTTTCCGAAACATATTATATTCCTAGTCTGCTCCTAATTTGTTTTCCACCGATCTATGCCAGGTAATTTGAAGCCGACCCTTTGCCCCAATACCAAGGGATTCTATAGAAGGCAGAACTTATTATTACCACTCTTGTAGTGAAGAGGTGTCTTATTACTGCAACCATTTGTTCTATTGTACTCCACTCATGTCTAATAGCATATTCCTATAAAGTCTCCTAAAAGCGTATTGCCTAGACAAATTTCAGGCTGATACATGGTGTCTTCAATACCTGTTCTTTGCCTAACATATGGTATTCACCGAGGTTTTCTATTCCATTAATACTTTACAATATTTATTCGGCGACTTGCTCTCAAGAGTCTTCTCACAAAAATTTTAAAAGTAGAAAAAAATTGTCGCTCAGAACTGTAGTACCCGCTACTCATGGATAACACATCATTAGTGGTATGTGAAGCTAAATTTTAATCCTGACTAAGGAGGAGTTAAAAAACTTATATGAAAAAGGTTTTCCGTGTCTTGTCTCGATTTGATACGAGGATCACAAGAAAGGCAAGAAGGAGGACGCCATAAAGGAAGGAGCTGTAGGGCGATGACTTATTCAGTCTACATAGATCTTACAGTTTCGCACAGTTCATAAAAGATGCCCGTATTGTGTGCGAAGTCCGCAAAAAGTGATCTTACTGGTGAGCTTGTGCTTATTTTGGCTAATCTATCAATTGAATACACTCAACAGAAGTCATTCATTGCTCTCAAGACAAATAATAAAGTGCTAGAAAGGAAACATGACTTCAGATCAAAGATGACTCACAGCTAGGTTTAAAAAATTTTATAAATTTACAATTTCTACCTGCGATCTTGTTGATGGATTTCGCATAACTACGCAAAAGTTTAGGTCGACTTATTCCGGCAGCTATTAACTACTCAATACACTTGCGCAAAAAATTGTATTGTGATAAATTAAAAATAAATGAATCATAAAAATGTTAAATAAATTTTTTTATAATAATTAACCCAATTATATGTGTATGTGGATATATCAGGTGGATTTTGTTGATTAAATATCAAAATGTTAATTTATTTTTAATATTTACTTCAACTGAACATTTATTTATTTTATTTTATTTATTTATTTGTTTATTCAATTCCTGTACAACAAGATTTAATCTTATATTTAGAAAGAAGTGTTCATAAACAACATTTGGAGATCAAACTTTTCTATTGATTAAAGTAAAAGAGAAAAAATATAATAAAAATAATAATAATAATAACAATAGTAATAAATTAAATTATGCAAATTATAAAAATTTTATTCTACTACGGTGCAAAATAATTAAATAAAAATTTCCTAAAACTGATTGCGTTGCTATTAAGTTGCTGATAATGTGGAAGACAATTCCAAAGCCGTGCACCATGAATAAAGAAATTCCATTCAGATACAAGGTAACGATGTAGTGGAATTATGATCCTTTTACCTCTAAGTGATCTAGCAAATCTTATTTTATCCCTAAGATATCCTGGAGACTCTGAATAAATGATCTTATGCAGAAGTAATAATATACGGATGCTCAAAAGATTGTCAAACGATACACCATAAAGCTTCAATGAAAAACGGGACACATGGTCATATCTCCTTAAACCATAAACATATTTCACAATATTATTGTATAGGACGTTGAGCTTCTCCCTGCTAACGGAATCGCAACTAGCAAAAAGTACACAACCGTACATTAAACCAGGAAGAAGATAACATTTCGCAATCAACTGTCTTATGTTCAAAGGCGTAAAGTATTGTGTCGACCAAAGACACCTCATTTCATTCAACTTTTATTAACTTAATATTAACCAAACGACACTAGTGTCAGCTTAAATTACTCTCAATTGAATGAATCAGAAGTGAGGAAAATGAATTAAAAAAAAACCAAAAATAAATTTTAAATTTATTTATTACTTCGTCCACATCATCTGCAGCCCTTAAGTAAAATAAATTGTCATAACATTTTCAATCTATTACACATCAAATAAACCTAACCCTTGTTCAGCATATTTTCCATCTTTAAAACATTTTTACAAAATGAAATAATATTGAAGGTCTTTTATGGCAAGACATATTAAATCAATATTATTGAAAATTAATGAAGCGTTTAAGAAAGGTATGCATTGTTTTTGTATAAAATTTATTGATTTCTGGTGAAATAATTATATTTTTTTTCCAATAGCCGGAATTAGCATGAAATGAAGTCAACATGTTGAATATGTAGACAGTATTGACAGACAAAGTCAAATAAAAACTCATCCTAATTGTAATCAATAACGGTGCTAATAACTGGAAACTAAAGTGTTATAGTTTTTACTCTGAGTGTATTCGAAAATAGGTTATTGTACGTTTCGATTACGTGGCCGATAGATTACGATTAAATTCAAAAGAATAAAAAAGAAAGTGTTATATTTTCCAATGTCGAGAATCCTGTTGCATCGGAGGTAATATTTTAAAGTTTTACTCAGCCACCTATTATAATAGGAGAGATTGAAGTCTAGTTAATGAGAGAAGCGAAAACTGAGTGACAACTGTGATCCATTCGAAATGATTGGTCAATATATATATGTACAAAACAAACACGGCTTCGGTAGTACAATATTGTGGGCAGTTTGGAATATACATATATATTTTTCATGGCAATTTTGATGTACTCTCAGAGTTTTTGGCAGATGATCACGAAGT
Source organism: Sarcophaga variegata (assembly GCA_932273835.1). Lineage (NCBI taxonomy): Eukaryota > Metazoa > Arthropoda > Insecta > Diptera > Sarcophagidae > Sarcophaga > Sarcophaga variegata. Next base: position 54,970,406 of record OW026362.1, on the reverse strand, counting down.
AGCCGTAGTCTAGTAGGTAGTGTGTTGGCTGATTAGACGTAAAGTCCCAGGCCAGACATCAAAACAAAATACAAAAAATATTTCTTCGGCGATTTCCTCTCGGTAGATTTCTGGCAAAAACTCTGAGAGTAAATAAAATTGCCATGAAAAGTTTCTCAAAAATCTGTCGTTCGGAGTCGACTTTAAACTGTAGGTCCCACCAAAATAAGTGATGTGAGAAACTAGGTCGTAATCCTGACTGAAGGGTTGTAATGACCAATTATGTATGTGATCATTGAGGGGAGGTCGCCGAAATAAATTTTTCTCATATTTCGTTTAGTTCGAAATGTCTGAACCATGAATTGAAATAGAGACCCTCGTTTAATCAGCCAACTAACTACCTACTAGACTACGGGGACTACTAATATTATAATACATTTGGACTAATTTTCTTCACAAGTGGTTCATATATTATAGAGACTTCGACGTCAATTAAGGATATGGTTAACAAGTTTGTTTCATATAGAATCCGGTATTTCATACCAGACAGCTCGAATAAATTCCCAAAGCTTATCGCAATTTGTGGGACAGTTTCTGTTTGTTGTTTTTACTATATTCCGCAAGTTATCGATCAGATTTGGGTCTGAAGATTGAATACTTTGCAATATGCTTAGGATCATTATTATGCTGAGACAGGCCGATTTTTTATAAATACGCTGACCAAGAGCTGACTATGCACTTTGAAAAATGCGGTTGTGGGACATCGGCACAACCTTATGCAACGATTACAGACTTTTTTGTTTAAATTGGTAAAATTCAACTTGGTTAGCATGTGGTTTTAACCAGACAATCTCACGAACCTAATTAAAGCCGAGTTTGGTTAATAATTAATCTCCCTATTATCCGTTGATCAACAACATCATGCGCTTTGGCCGCATTAAACTACTTTTTTTTAGTGAAGTCCCCCATGGTGAGGAGCCCGTTTAAAAATTTACTAGTATCACATGTACTCTGATTTTTTTCCGAAATTATAGCTCCCGGTAATCAATTTCGAAAGGTTTTTAAGCTTAGATTGCTGACTGGCAACGGCCTATATATTGCCGCCGTAGAAAATCGTGTGAAAATAGGTGTACTCCATTATATTAGATGAATTAATGCTAAAACTATGCAAACAAAGAGAAGAGTTGTGTGGATCTTCATCACAATCTTGAAAGCCATGAATTCGCAGGCGATATCTCCCATAAACATTTGGAGTTGCATTATAAAACTGAAGTAGCTAATGCTACAGAGTAGATGTGTTGAAGGTGCGGAAAATATATGCAACATGTGTCAATAACAGTCGTGAATTTACACTTAGTGGTCTAGAAGTCGCCATAGTCTAGTAGGTAGTGTGTTTGCTTATTAGATGTAAAGCCAGGGTTTGAGCCCCAGGCCAGACATCAAGACAAAATACAAAAAGTATTTCTTTGGCGACTTCCTCTCAGCAGATTTGTGGCAAAAAATCTGAAAGTAAATAAAATTGCCATAAAAAGGTTTCTCAGAAATCTGTCGTTCGGAGTCGACTTTAAACTCTCACACAAGTGGCGTGAGAAACTATGACGTTGTACAATGGGTCAATTCGACCTCCGGATACTATACTTGTCTTAATTGACAAATACACGTCCTCTAACCTAACCTAACCTAACCTAGTGGTTAATCCATATAATACTTCAACTCATTCTACTCTCTTGGTAGCATAATGACAGAAGTGGAATAGAGCTGGAAATGTCCAATATCATGAAAAAGAAAGCATGGTATAGCAATAAAATATGGAGAAGTCCAGGGTATGGCTCGAGTAGGGCCTATTTTAATATATAGCAGAGAATCATGGCAAATTACAAAGGAAGTATGAAATTACTGATGATCAGCGTAATCTGGTGGGTACTGTGTACTAAGTGCAACTTTAACAACAATTTTAAGTTAAAACCATTGCTATCACTCATTAAAGAAAAGAAAGCTTTTCAGGTCTATCATTCGGAGTAGACATTGAACTGTAGGTTTCGCAACTTACGAATGAAATTAACATACATAACACGGATGGTGTGAGAGGCTAGACCATAATTCTTAATAATGAGCAATGATGAATGTATGTATGAAATAACAAAATTATTGTTTGTTTTGTTGTTACTCTATGGTATACGTATTTTATGGAATGTATTTACCGTGTATAACGAGGAACAGTTTCATGAAAATTTCTGCCAATACAAGTGCTGATAGTGGAAAACACTACGACCAATTTTTATTACATTCTGGAAACACGAACTTCAAATGTCACGTGCAGACATTGTTTTTAGGATATTAAATCAATGGACATGCAATTAAATTTCAAATGTAAACAATCAGACGAAGTTAATCGCGTAAATAAAAACCAAAACAAAAAAAGACAGAAAATTAACGACAGATGTTTCAACAAAATGTTACAAAATCATTTTGTCTTTCACACTTCATTGTACAGGATTGTGATAAGCATGTTAAAGTTATAACAACCTTTACAATTTTCTGATTTATAGGAAGCTGCTTTTAATATAGGCTAAATGAAAACTGAAATCGAATGAATAGTTTTTAACAAAAACAGGGGCCGAATTACCGCATTCGTGATCGAGTAGAATTATTCGTAATCTTTCTTCTTTAGATTACCGCATTCAATATCGAATAGGTTGTATCGAAATTTGAGATGATACCATACGATAACGAGGGTGCAATCGAATGTATATTTTTGAAATGTCATTCGTTAACACTATAGATATCGAAAAAAAATTTGCATAAAAAAAAAAAAATGTAAGTTTTTATAATTTGTTTTCTTTTTTTTTTTAAGTTAAATAAGAAAAAAAATATTTAAAGGACCAATATAAGCAAAATAAATATTATCAAATAAATTGTTAATTTCAAATTCTCATATATTTCTCACCAAGGAGCCAAACATTTCTTAACTTATTGGTATTGTATAGATCCTCCAGGTAAAGTCTTTCTTCCGACTGCTTCCAAACAAAGAAGTCGCGTGATGCCCCTCCATATTTGGAATTAATACACAAAATTCTATATTCGTGATCACAAATCTAAAAATGATATGTATTAATATGATATTATTATTATAAATTCTACTTACTATCATTGAGTTGAGGCTGTGATATCCTTTCCTATTAAAAAACATGTTTTAGTTTTATATTGGCCTCTGCAGTCTGAAATGAGTGCCGTCAACACATCCAATCACTAATAAATTAAGTCTATAAACAAAAATGTGTTAACCTCATTGCATGTGCTCTACTCACCTCCCGGAAGCTTATATTTTTGCATAAATGACCCCATGCACGAAGTAGAATTTCCAGGTGTAAACTCTATCATCTTAAGCCATAATTTATTTTCCATTTCCTTTAGTACCCTGTTTATCGTTTTGCAAACAGCGCTTTGACTCATTCCCATCAGGTAATCATTCCCTATTGTATTCCCACTGGCTAGAAGCGAAAGAGTTACGTCCAACTGCAATTTTGGTGGCATTGCGGTAGACATATACCCTTCAAAATATAATTCCCTAAAAATAAATTTGAAGGCTTCTTTTGAAAGCCGGAAGCGCTTAATAAATCTGTAAAAAATAAAAGTTTAATTAAAATAAAATTTAAAAATGAAATTCACTCACGCAGGAGCCGGCAATGATAGTGGGTCACTTTTGTCTCGGATTTGTTTTCTAATACGTATAGTATTAGAATCATCCTCTGAGTCGGACGACAAAAAAGAAAATAAAATATCAAATGACACTTTTAACAAATATGCATAAACATTTAATATACCGTCCAGAATTTTGTTTACTTTTCTTCTTATTCTTCTTCGATGATTGCCTTTTAATGTAATACATAATAAAACATATGTGTCAATTCTATTACATACTAGAAAAAATCTTGTACATTTTATTGTAATTTCGATACGTGAGCTATCGAATGCGGTAATCTATCCATTCGATTCGTCGCTAAATTGTACTCGATACGAAAGTCTGTTCGATCACGAATGCGGTAATTCGGCAACAGAATTTGACACTCTCAGTGTTCGATGGTATTTTCTCTGCTCTCATATGTCTCATACGCCCTTGATGGTTGTTATTATTATCGTTACGTTTTTAACCTTATAAAAACTTTTAAAATATGAGTTCGTAGATTGCAAATAAAATAAAAATAAATTTGTGTTCAGTTTTAGATAAATTCTTTATTGTTCGCACAATTCTGTGTGCCAATTAAAAATTATTCTCAAAAAAACACGCTCATTAAAAAATATAATCAAAAAAATTTCTTTTGTTATTTGTTTTCATAAATAAATTATACGTTTTTTTACAAGAAAATGTAAACATTAACATCAACGTAAATGAGTTAATTTTCATGCAATTGAAATAAATTTTTCTCCCAAGGCATTACAATACAAATAATTATAATGGGTAATGTGTAATGTACACATAAAAAATATCACCGTAGTTTATTGAGATATACAAATTAGGTATATATCTGTTTAAAAAAGATCGAACTAAAGGAGATCTGTGGGAGCCTATGATTGCTAACTAACAGTTGGGTTGGGGGGCGGTTCATGACCTAGTTTTTAATTTATTATCTCTACTCTATGTGGTCTAAATAGCATAGACCAAACAAATCAAACTCCTACTATACTATTAATGTTAGGTATAAAAAAGGGTATTCATTATCTTTACTCTCTAAATAGGTTTCTCCAATGTTTTTGAGAAACTACGCTTCTTAACCCTCCCTGAAACCAGTATCCTACAACCGTAAGTTGTTAGTAGGATCCCAACATTTATCTAGCCTATCTCAGTCACTTCATATAAGAGAATTTACTAGGCTCTTTAACAATTCATTCTGAATTTACTATGATTTTATTAAATAAAAAAATGATAAAATGCTTTCGTTTTAAATGGGGGGATAATTGAACATGAAAACGTGGATAAAAAAAAATATATTAGATACAACTAATAATAGAATTTATTCTAACCTTAACATAACTTAATTTTACTGTAAATTTTAAGTTACATATATGCATATTCATAAATGAAATTAGAAATATCAATAAAAGTTAAAAAAAGGAAAAAAAACTACTAATAAAATTTAGTTCACTTGAAATATAAATGAAATTTTAATTTTCATTCGTAAGTCATAATTTTTAAAGTATTATTATTTATATAACCGTAAAAACTTCTTATATCTATAGGATATGTTATAAAGAGAAAAATTTGACTTACTTACTTAATAAAATTTAGTTCACTTGAAATATAAATGAAATTTTAATTTTCATTCATAAGTCATAATTTTTAAAGTATTATTATTTATATTGAACCATGTTCAACAAATATATATATATATTGTTTTTTATTAATAACCTTTTTTGCCTTTTATGAATATTTCTTTTAGTGTATCTTTTATCTGAATTAATTTTTTTTTCTCTTTTTATTATCTTTATATAACCTCTTGGAGTATTTTATTTATTTTTTATAATTGTTATTGTTCCTCATGAACTCAATTCGCTTTAAAATAGCGTCTTTTTTTTTCTATGTTATAACTGTCTGAACTATGAACACTGAATATTGTTTTGTTTTAGATAATAAGTTAGTTGTAAGAAGTAACTCAATAAAACAGGAGGTTTTTTACTTTGGTTTATTGGAAAAAGAACCTGTTTGTTTTTTAATTAAAACACACCCTTATCTATTGGAAAGAGGAGCTACCTCATTCCAATATATGGTCCTTCGTTAAGTCCTAGAATAGGCTAGGACAGGAAAGAATTAGTGACTTGGAGTCCACTAAATTCAAACAATTTTGGCAGCTTGCACCTCCGGCGGCAGCTCCAATAACAAAAAGGCAATAGGTTGTCTAAAAAAGGGTACTTCATCGTGCTTACGGCAGAGGAAGTAAGGTGATACTTCATTGTGCATCCCGTGTCAGTGAAGCAGTCAACAAACAACAGGTATACTTGTACATCCCATTCTGGAAAAGTGCAACATACGGAACGGAAGCTATACATGGTATAGGAAGATTGGCAGGAACACAGGAGGAAGAAAGGTATGTACTGTGTTAATTAGTTTGTGCGACAATTTCTTTTCTCTAAAAATAAAAATTAATGGCTGGCTAATTTGTGGAAAAAAGACCGCAACCAAATTAATAATTGAAAGTGCATAAAAGAACCAAAATTTACAACAAAAATATATGTATTGTAACCTAAAATTATCCTGTTAAAAAATACATGAAAAATTATTACAATTTAAAATTACATTTAAATTATACCATCTCTGACAACCACTAAAATTTACACCAATAAATTGTCACCAATAAATAATTTCTATACGAAAAGAATAATAAGGAAAAAAGAGACAGACATATGCATAAACAATTGATCAACAATAGCATTGTCATCTTCACACCACCTAATACCGGCAAATGTTTTATTCCACTTTGTTCCTTCAGAACTGACACTTAAAGTAAGGAAAAAAAGGAAAAGCAAACACTACTTCATTCGCGGTGCATCGGTGCAAAAATTTAATATATTTAAATAAAAGAAAAAAGTGATGATTAAAAAATAAAAAAAGGAAAAATTAGAGATAGTGTGAAAATTTATAAACTAAGCAAACAAGAGGAAAAACATAAACGAATTAAAACTCAACTCCAAGTTGTACGACAAAATAATAAATAAACAACAACAACACAGCACTGGTTGATATAAAGCAGGGTTCGTCAAAAAATTTTTGGTTATGTGTTAGTGAGTAAGAGAGAGAAAATAAGTTGAGAGAATTTATTTATTTACAGCCATAGGAAAGTGTTAGTAATATACGCTATTTTTATTTTCATTTCATCAGCATACATAAGTAAAGCTATATAACTTTGGCTTAATAATTTTAGATAAATAAAAATAAAATAAAAAAATCCATTTTTTATTAAAAGAACATAAAGCTATCCATCTTTGGCTTAAAAATTAGGCTATGTTTTTTAGATAAATAAAAATTTTTTATTAAAAGAAAAAAGCGAACATTCCAAAGCATTTAAAAAAATTATACTATGCGACAAAATAAAAAACTGAAATAACAGAACATTTTTAACATAAAATATTTTTTGAGTGTTATGCTGAAATAAAATGATAAAGCATCCGCCGCACATGTGTTCTTGTCGCAGTCTTATCGACAACTAAATGGAAAAAACACAAGAATGCGTGTGAGTTCTCTTTGCACAACTGTGCTATGAAATGGTAAACTATGAACTACAACCATGATCAACAAAACTCAACAAGCATCGAAACAACGACAAGCGTAAACAACAACAACGTACGATACCACAACATGTAATGACAACAGGTCATCAAAATGTGACGTCATCAGTAGCAGATACGTATTCACCACACACTCAAACTGCGACGTTCAACCGTTATTTTGAATATTCACCATATAATGTTGCAACAACATGTGTGAACAGAATGCCTATACAAAATGCATCGACACAAAATGTTTATCGACCATATATTGCAACCATATATTGACGGTTATAATTATTCTCAACAAGATGCTAATGTGTCAAACGTTAAAATGTTGCCTATTCCGAATGTGTCTGGCAGTATTGATCGGCAATATGTTGCAAGGGCAATTAACAGAAATGTTTGTATGAATTCTGTGGAAAACGAAAAACGACAAAATTTTCTAACGAATTCTGGCATGCACGGGCAGGACAATTGTCAGAATTTTGTATCTAGTGGAAATACTATAAATAACGTTTATGGACATAATTATAGAGAAGAAAATTTGCCAGTTTTTATGAGTGAGGCTTGTACTATGTATAACAACGTACAACGTTATCATTATACACCTGTTTTTACGCCGCGAAAACAGGTAACATTTTCTAGTCCATCGATTCCAGTCGATAATTTTAATGGTAACGAGATGGGCCAACAGCGGACCGTGGGCCCGATTTTTAATTCTGATAACAGCTATACTAATGCACGCGAAGTGGTGGCATTGTTGCCGGAATTCAACCCTACGTCATCATCGTAGTTGAATGCAAGACAATTTATTAATCGTGTAGACATTTTAAGGAATGCTTATCGTTGGAATGATGAAATTTTGATTTTTGCAATTCAGCAGAAAATGCAAGGTGCCGCTAAATACTGGATCGATTCTTTGGAAATGGTATTTAGGTCGTGGTCGAGTTTGCTCGAAAATTTTTAAATGATTTTCCATGTGTGGGAAACGAAGCGGATATCCACGTTAAGATGTCACGTACGAAATGAAACGGAGACTAAGCTCACAAGATTATTATTATTGACTGCTGGCAATGGGTAAACGAGGTGGACTATCGGATTCTGCCATATCCCGCCACATTATTAATGGTATGAACGGACCTGATTTGAAAATGAAAATTTCGAATAATTATAACGAGTGTAGCGAACTACTACGTGATATTGTGAAATTTTGTATGTACAATGAGGTAAGACACTCAACGAAGGATTCGAAGGTGAAAAGTTTCACCTCAACGTCAGGGAATTATCGAATTAATTCTAACGAGAAACGTGGCGACAACACCGTTAAATGTTTTAATTGCCACAAAATGGGGCATTATTCTAAGAACTGTCCTGAACCCCAACGCAAACTGAGATTTACGAATTGCCATAAGACGAATCATCAAACCTAGAACTGTCCGAGCAAAAGACAGGAGGGTCGTCAACCAAATTGATGAATCGAAAGCGGAATTGAAAGTGATAGTAAAAGAGATTAATGTGAATGGTATAACGACGAATGCTTTTATCGATCCTGGAAGTAAATGTACACTTATGCGAGAGAGTGTTGCTACAAATTTTGAATCAGTAAACCCATGTTCTATTACGCTGGAGGGTTTGGCTCATGGTAAATATAGGACTACCGGCCAAGTTCGACTTAAGATTCTGATGGACGACATATCGCATAATGTCAACGTGTTGATTGTAGCAGACGATCTCATATATGAAAACTTGTTACTCGGTAGGGATGTTCTATGTCAACAAGGTAGCCGTTTGGTTATAGAAGGTGATGAATGCCACTTGGAGAGGGTAATGATTATATCGAGTAATGAGGAAATGAGTCCTGATGAACAGACTAAACTCTGGGACGTGTTAGACGGACATCCAACTGTTTTTGCGGACAGCTCACAAGATATGGGCGAATGTAAAGTTCTCAACATGTATAATAAACTAACCTCAGATGTACCAGTGAACGTTAAACCATATCGCATACCGTTTTCTAAACGACCAATAGTAGATGGTCTGGTGAAAGAGTTGCTAAATGCCGACAATACGATCGTCAAATTCACCCTACGCTTCAGGTATAGTTTTAATCGAAAAGAAAAATAATGAACATCGCTTATGCGTCGATTATCGTGCACTGAACCGTATCACTGCTAAAACGCCTTTTCCGATGCCCAACCTAGAAGAACAATTTGCGCAACTAGCTGGAAACAGATACTTCACGTCATTAGATTTGCGAATGGGTTACCATCAGATAAAAATGGAAGAATCTTCTAAACAATATACGGCGTTTGTCACAATGCAGGCCACTACGAGTGCAACAGAATGCCCTTTGGTTTGGTCAGCGCTCCAGCCGCATTTCAAGGCGTGATGAATTTCTTGACAGCTAAAATAAATCCAGGTGAGGTGCTAGCCTACTTAGATGATGTTATCATCCCTGGCAAAAGCATACTACAAGACAGTGATGCCAACTTAGCCCTTTTCGTGCTAGATTTAGCCCTTTTTGAAGTACCTTTAACGCGAAAATTTTTTTTTAGCCCTAAACTAAAAAACGCGCAATTTCACCGCTTTTCAGTATTTTTGTTTAGCCCTTTTTGCCCGTTTTTCCTTTAACTCTGTATGGCAATATTATCTTATGTTTCTCTGGCAAAGTCGAATTCTTCTATTCCTCGTTTTCTTCATTGTCAGTTACATAGAATTACTGAGAAACTCATGCTTTGCTGAAAATTTAAAATTCTATTTACATTGATAGGAATTGGTGAACAACATATTAAGCTTTGCTGAAAATTTAAAATTGTATTTATATTGATAGGCATTGGTGAACAACATAAGTATATGAGTAAGTTATAATTAAATATTCATGGATGTGTCTGTAATGTAAGAGTTATGCTATGTTTAGATGGAGCGCTACACGCAAAGGTATCGAAAAATTTGGGAGACAGATCCCCTTTTTAAGAAATGAATAAAGCCGTGCAAAGATGAATGTAAAGCAGTATGTATTTACTGCAACACGCAAATCGCCGCTAAACACTACGACCTGGTCAGACATTCGGAAACCAAAAAGCAGAAAAAAGCGTCCGAACCTTTAAACAGCATTAATATGGTACAACCACAAATTTGTTTTACACCTGCAGTGGTATCAGCGGAAAAGAAATGTCAGGCTGCGCTATCGTTATATATTGCAATTCATTCACCATTTACTTCCATAGACCACTTGACAGAGACATGCTGTAAAACATTTAGTGACAGCAAAGTAGCAAGCATAAACCTCCACCGTACAAAATGTACAAATATAATAACAAATGTTTTAGCTCCACATTTTATAGAGCTATTACTGAAGGATTTAAATGAAACTAAATTTAGTCTGATTCTCGATGAAGGTATGTAATAACTTTTTACTGACGCTATTTTTGTGTATTAACCATAACTCAAATCTTTGTTTAGTATGTGTATGTGTCTGTTGAGAAAATATTAGGAATTGTTATTCGATATTTTAGTACCACCAAAAATGATTTAATAACAGCGTTTTTGACTTTAATTGACGTAAATGGGGGAAAAGCAGAGGATTTATTGCTTGGATTGGAACGAGCTTTAAAAATATACAAGCTTAACATACAAAATTTGGTAGCAATAGGTACGGACAATGCAGCAAATATGACAGGTGTTCACAACGGGTTACATATACTATTGAAAAGAAAATATGGACTAAAAAACTTAGTTTTAATACGCTGTGTATGTCACTCGCTTCAACTGTTCGTAAGTTCGTCAACTCAGACTAGTTTTCCACCGAATATAAATTATATGGTAAGAGAGACGTACAATTGGTTTTCACATTCTTCTATAAGACAAAAATCCTATAGAAGAATATATAAACTTATTAATAGCGATGCTGATAGTCCTATAAAAATTCCCAAGTCGTGCCCAACTCGTTGGCTTTCCATTCAAAAAACGATTAACTCGATTTTAAAAATGTGGTTAGAATTGAAAACTCATTTCAGTGTGGTAAATGATAATCATTTGGAAACAACTCTGCTTAGAGAACTGTATGAAGATGGCAAAAACTTTATTTATTTAAAATATCTACATTCAGTCTTAAAAGAAGTACTGGAAGTAAACCTGGCCTTCGAATCACGAAATGCTGATCACGTTAAATTATTTGATGACTTGTTACGTTTGCTGAAATGTTTAACAAACAAAATTATTATTCCTATGGACAATTTTGAATATTTTGATGGAGACCTTGATCCATTTATTAACACTTTTTTAAATTTCGGTTACAGTTTTGAAAAAAAGTTGTAGAGACAACAATATTTCACAAAGTGATAAGAAAGTTATTGAAAAAAATCTTCTTCATTTTGTTAAAAACCTTATAATGGAAATAAGAACTAAGCTGCCATCTAATTTTCAAATATTTAAAAAAATATCCTTACTTAGCTCCCAAAATGTTTTGTCCAATAATGTAATAAGTCTGCTCCCAATATTCGAAGAATTTTGTAATGATACACAGGAGATTGAAGAACTAGAAAACTGTCTTAAAAATTTAAAAACATGTGAATGGAAGAACACTGAAAGAACGGATAAGTTTTGGATCGCGGTTCACAGCTACAAAAATGCAATTGGTAACAACCCATTTAAAAAACTTTCTACTTTTGTTTTAAATATATTAATATATCCATACTCAAACGCTGAAGTTGAAAGGACTTTTAGCGTCATGAACTTATTTAAAAATAAAATCAGAAACAAAATGTCGTTAAATACATGCAATAGCCTAATTCATATTAAATACAGTCTCAAAAGAGATAATCTTTGTTGTTCAACTTACGAAATACCAGATCAAATTTGCGTGAAAATTAATTCTAATGAAAGGTATAAAAAGTCTCAATACCATATAGAAAGTGATTTATGGAATGAAGAAGAGGATGACCAAGAAGTACAAATCGTAGTTAACAATGACCAACTTTGAAAGATTGTTGTTGTACGACCTTAAATCTATTGAATGTAAAATGATCTCAAATAATATCTATTAATAAATTGTTTTGTTTAAAATTGTGGTGTTTTTATCTGAAAAAACTATTTTAATTTTAGCCCTTTTTTTGCGCTTTTTTAGAAAAATTGAAATTGTATTGTACTAAAAACGTAGTTTTTTCAATTTAGCGCGTTTTAGCCCGTTTTTCATTTTTGTTCACGCGTTTGGTGTTCTAAGAGTTGGCATCACTGCTACAAGATGCTGGCTTAACTCTACGCCTTGACAAATGCAAATTTATGGAACGGGAAATATCGTATCTCGGACGTAAGGTTAGTGAGAATTATTACTCCTGGAGATGGTAAGATTAGTGCCATACGTAATTTTATAACTCCCACAAACGAAACCGAAGTCCGACGATTGTTGGGACTTACTGGCTTTTTCCGAAAATTCGTAGAGGACTATTCGCTAACATCCAAGCCACTGACTAATTTACTACGCAAGGATGTTAAATTTGTTTGGGGGGACGAACAGCGAAAGCTGATCGATATATTACGCAGCTGTCCAGTATTGTGCTTATATGATTTTGCTGCCAAACACGAAGTACACACCGATGCCAGTGCAGTTGGAATAGCTGGCGTATTACTCCAGTCTGCAGATGGTAAATCATGGGGCCCGTTTTCTATTTCAGTCGCCATTGTACCCCAACAGAATTATCATATCATAGCTATGAACTCGAGATGTTAGCTGTCGTCGAATCCCTCGAAAGATTTCGTGTATACGTTTTAGGTAAGTCATTCCGACTGATCACCGATTGTTCGGCAATTGCAAGGGCGAAACAAAATAAAGACATGATACCTAAGGTAGCCCGATTGTGGATGAGGATTCTCGATTATGACTGCGAAATAATACATCGTCAAGGTTCCCGTATGTGTCACGTTGACGCACTAAGCCGTGCACCTGACCCAACCCGTCCTGAAATGGACGAGGTCGATCGTATAATGAGTCTGAATATAGCAGTTGAAGATTGGCTGTTAACGATGCAAATACAATATCCAGATTTACTGAATATTGTTGCCGTTTTAAAGGACTAAAAATATTCGTCACAGAAAACGCAGCTGAAGCAGGACTACTGTCTGGTGAACGAACGCCTATATCGTAAGCAAGAAGGTGAGAAGAAATTTGTTGTTCCTAGCTCAGTTCGTTGGCGAGTGGTTAGGTCTTGTCATGATGATGTTGGTCATTTTGGGATCGAAAATACTATCCAACGCATACAACAACATTTTTGGTTCCCGAAAATGCGAAAATATGTACAGAACTACATTGCATCGTGCATCGAGTGCTGTTACAATCGGGCAAAATCTGGTAAATCTGAGGGTCAGATGTACATCAGCGAATCCGAACCCATACCCTTCCGCCAGATTCATTTAGACCATTTGGGTCCATTTGTCCGTAGCAGAAGAGGAAATACATACGTGCTGGCGATATCTGATGCTTTTAGTAAATCTTTAATAGTTAAACCAGTAAAGTCTACAAAAACGCAACCAGTTATAATGGCGCTGAACGAGATGACAAATTATTTTGGTCTGCCGAAAGTTATTGTGTCCTACAGAGGCACCGCCTTCACGTCAAAAGCATTCGAAATGTATTGTGAGCAGAACAAATCAAGCACGTGAAGATAGCCGTACTCACCCCCAGGGCCAACGGCCAAGTAGAAAGGGCTAATGGCATAATCCTATAATTTTTGCGTACTGCAGTCGGAACAAAGTGTGATTGGGATCTTGCGTTGCGAGATCTTCAATGGAGTGTTAACTCGAAGCGGAACGCCACCTCAGGGTTTAGCCCAAACGAATTAGTTTTTGATTTTAAGTTAATAGATGTCGTTCAGAATCATATTATAGCTGCCATTCATGATGACGTCATTGATACTGAACCTGATATTCCTATTGCGGAAAAGCGTGAGCTGGCAAACATCAACGTCACCAACTAGAAAAATAAATGGATGGCACGTTTTGATCAAAAGCACTCCAAACATACTTTATATGAAATAAACGACCTAGTGGTGATTGAGAATGAACCTGCAGCAACGGGCGAGTCCAGGAAGCTAGAACCCAAATATAGCGGACCGTATACCGTTTCTCGAATACTTGATAAAGATCGATATCTGATTGAAGATGTACCGGGAATGACAGTATCTTCTAGAAAATTCTGTTTCGAATTCTCTTCAGACTAGATTAAACCATGGTGCCGAAACTTGCCTGAATTGGATTTTGATGACACCGACGACTATGGAATCGAGTACGATCCCAGGTCAGGATTGGCCGAACTGTCACATCATCCCCCGAATACAACTCCGTATGATTCATAAGGAATGTCAAATGAAAGAAGATGAGAAAGATATTATTTTTGGGTGTGGCATCAGACGTGCAGACGTGTTTCTTGAAATCGTTTTTCTTTTTGTTTAAATTAAATTGTTTTGCTGAATAAATATTTTGTATTTTTGTTTATAAATAATATAACGTAATTGTTTTAATGTTTTTTGGTTTCTAATGTTCGAAATAGAATTGGTGTGTGTCAATATTTAAAATCTTTTGGAGACGGTTCATCATTCAAGTCACATTTGCAGCGAATTTGTTCAAAAAATGCTCGAGCACATCTTGGCCTAAGCAGCTTGTACAAATTTACTCCATATTAAATTTCTGAACGTATTCTTAAAGCATTATCAAGGCATTATTAGAAATGTCTTTGTTTTTGTTACAAAATGGGTTTCAACATAAATTTGGTCCTTGTCTTAAGAACCTTTTGTTGCTCTTGAAGCTGAATACTATATGGTTCCTCCGTAATAGAGAAAGATATAAATTATTAATTACACGGTGCGACAGCAAAAACACACCCAGCTAATGACATAGAACTCAAAAATATTTTGTTATATTCCTCGAACCCTCCAAAGTTGCTTTATTTGAAAAAAAACGGTACTTTTGACCGTTTTACACAAAATTATTGATATTTCTTAACCAATTTTCAAAATCCAAAGTTTTTGAAAAGGGGACAGACTTTAAAATGATATACATATGCATACGTATGGTTCAAACTTACATGTTATGAATTTTGATCGGGTAAACCTGGAAGATAGGATTTTTTATATTTTTTTCAAGTTTAGCTATTCTTAATTGCAAAATTTAATAAAAAAATATAAAATAAAATATGACATTCTGAAAACGCATTATCTTGTGAAGAGATTGACACTTCTTTTGATCAAATCGGACAAAAATTACCGTAGTTATTATTTAAATACTATAACAGTCTTTTTATATTTTTTATATATGTCATCTTATCAAATGAACTTCAGTTAAACAATTTTCAAAATATTTATGTTTTTTGCAAACATTATTATTTTTTCCCGCAAACTTTGGCCAGCTTCTGGTGGCCGTTCAAAAGTAAAATTGACACATTTTCCGATAAACCATCAAGATTCATTAAAAATTCTGAAAATTTTTCTACTAAAAGATCATTTGGAAAAATATATATATGAAAAATATAACTCGACTTTAGACTCTTTAAATAACAACTATGGTAAATTTTGTCGGATATAGTCAAATGGTTACCACTTATTTCATATTTTTTAATTAAAGTTTGCTACTATGAACGGACAAACTTGAAAAAATATGAAAAAAATTCGCATTTGTCAAGTTTATCTCATCACACCCCACAGCATTTTAAATCATATAATATATACATATGTATATCGTTTTAAATGCCTCCTCTCCTTTCTAATAGGGTTTACATTCTGGACATCGGTTCAGAAATGTTTGTGTAATCAATAAATTTGTGCGTAAAGTTGAAAAAAAAACAGTTTATGTCAAATAGAACAAGTTATGATGGTTCAAGAAATATAAAAAGAAATATTTTTGAGTTCTACTCAACAAAACTCACAACTTACACCATGTCATTAGCTGGGTGTATTTAACTTTTTTTATTTCGTCGCATTGTGTTATTATTAATTAATTAAAATTTTTCATCTTGCAGGGGTAAGTATATGTAGTTAACGAAGAATCCATTACGTCGACCTAGTCGTTCGTTACTGAATAAATTCAGCCGTGTCAGGGGCATTACATAAGGGCATACCTAAGCTATAGCAGCGTCGAATAGCAGTGTCATTGTACCCGACAAAAATTGTGCAGCCAGTTTAACATTTTGACTTCAATAAATAAAATATTTTGCAGTAGAACACATGAATGAAAAGCACCGGCTGCACTCACGTCTTTCGAAGTCCATGATTCGAACGACATGGACATAATTTGCCGGCATCCTTATAGTGTCACTAAATAAGCCATATCATAAGATTCTTGTATCTTAACTCCGTCGAATGCGAGTTCACATACTTTGTGTTCACTTTTTAAGTCAGCAAAGTGTCGCGTTAAATCAATACATACATACATACATGGCCACTACAACCCTTCAGTATGGATTACGGTCTAGCTTCTCACATCACTTACATTGTGTGCGTTAATATTATACATGAGTGGCTCGACGTATAGTTTAAAGTCGACTCCGAACGACAGATTTTTGAGAAACTTTTCATGGCAATTTTATTTACTCTCAGAGTTTTTGCCAGAAATCTGCTGAGAGGAAGTTGCTGAAGAAATACTTTTTGTATTTTAATTTGATGTCTGTCCTGGGATTTGAACCGTGGCCTTACGTCTAATAAGCCAACATACTACTTACTAGACTACGGCGACTTGTGTAATAATAGGCTCTCAAATATCTGCAACGTGTTCTCTGAGAAGATATGTCCTGTTTTCCATAACTTCGCTGCATAAATCAGACTAAATTTGACTGATGGCTTGGGTTATGCTGGGTTTGAGGTTTGTAACTTATGTTTGACAGTGGTCCGTAACTTATTCGTATACTCCTGCGAAGTGATAAGACTTCAGAAAAAAATTCTAATGGAGCCATATCAATCTTGGTGGACAGTCTACATCACATCAACATAATATTGCCATGCCATTAAATCGGTCGTTGATTATAACCAATGTGGCAGGGAGTGGTTCTGTTGAAACCGCATGTCGTTGGTGTCAGTGGCCTCGTAGGGTAAATAAACGAAACAATTATAATGGCTCGGCTTCTTCTACCATCCTCTGCATACAATTTAATATTAAAATTTAAATAAATTAAGAATTCTCAGCTAATCTAAATTCAAAAAAAGGCTAAAAACGAATAATTTATGTTATTCTGTAATAAAAAAAATATTAGTTCGTATAGGAATTTAATTTAAAACTTCTAACAATCATGAGTATGCGTTGTAACTAAATGTAACTCCTACAATAATAATAAATTTCTGGCTGTTAACATGAAAACTGTTTGTGTTTGTAGTCATTTGTGTTTGTGGTCTTTATGGTATAAAAATAGTGGCAGTATGTTGTGGAACTAATATTATTACAGAAAAAGTTATAAAAAAGAACTTTTTATGTTTTTAATTGACTATAGCCAACAAAAAACAATTTTAAATTTGATTGTGTTAAATAACCAAAAATTATTTTAATTACATTCGATTTTAGGCTGCAAAAATTACAGTTTGTAGTTAAATGCAGCATTAAATAGGTCAATTAAAAAATCTAAAACAATGGTTATAAAAATATATTTGTATGAAAAGAATAAAAATGTTACTAAAAACTAAAACTATTAAATAGAAAAGGAAAACTAATTGGGGAAGAAAAGTTAAGTAAGCTTTAATTGCCGATCGTCTAAAGAGCTAACTTGGAACCAGCGTTGTTTTTTTTTACAAAAAAACTTACTTTTGTAGAAAGTATCAACATTTTTAAAGGAAACACCGGAGACCGGTACCCTCTATTGGTGTTTCTTTGTTACTTTTGCCAGGGACTAATAAAATACAAAATATTTTATTTAAAAATGTAAATATTTCGTGTTATTGTTAAATTTATTGAAATTTTGAATTTTTTCGAAAAAACTTGTATGAAAGCCTTTTCGCCTCTCAAAAAACTTGGAAAAAAAGGCAAAACTTGGCAAATGGCAACGCTATTTGTAACCCATAAACTATCGTTTTAATACATATAGTATACATTCCGTCATTCATTTGTAACCTTGCCATTTGTAAACCATTGTGATAATAGTTTAAGGCATACGAAGGGCTTTAAATTCTATAAATTCAGGATACCCAAAATTTCTGTGGCTCAGATTCTCAAGTGATAGCCAGTGACGGAGGAGATGTTCTGTGGTGTTTGTATGAAATTATATGATTGAAGTTGCCGTGGTCTACTAGGTAGAGTGTTGGCTTATTAGACGAAAGGCAAGGGTTTAAATCCCTGGTCGGACATTAAAACGAAAATATGAAAAAAATATTCCCTCGGCGACTACCTCTCAGCAGATTTCTGGCAAAAACTCTGATAGTAAATAAGATTGCCATGAAGAGTTTCTCAAAAATTTTTCATTCGGAGTCGACTTTAAACTGTAGGTCCCGTCACTCATGTATAAAATTAGCACACAATATGAGTGGTGTGAGAAGCTAGGCCGTAATCCTGACTGAAGGGTTGTAATGGCCAGTTATGTATGTATGATAGTAGGGCAAGAAAGTATGTAATCAGTCTAACCTATAACCCGCGGTAATAAAATGCTTTCAGAAATACTCTCCACTCTTTATATATCCTTACCAAGACTTAGATAAGGTGTGAAATCAAGGCCTAATACTCAAATTGAAGAAAAATAATTCGATTTAATAGAGATTGAGGAATACTGTATTCAAACTAGCGCGTAGCCTCCACGTGGCACTTCATGGGTGCACTGCTATCACTCGTTAGATTGTTAACTAATGCATGCAGCGCAGCCCAATCCCCGCACTGTGCGTAGGGCTTAGAACCCACTTCGTACAAATATTCTTCCAATGAAATCTGCAACACTGCCTTGTATAAAGATCCTCTCAAAAGTTTACGACCACGGCAAACGTTTAACTACGTTAAACGTTTAACGTTTTACGACTATGATTTAAAATGAGATACATGGAACGTCTCGAATCTTCACAAAGTACCAGCTCCCGCCCGACACATAAAAAGTGGGACAGATATCATTGCCATATAGGAAATGCTATGGATAGGTTAGGTTAGTTCGGAGTGGTAGCTCTGATATCAAAAAGCTCACTTGAACACGCATAGCAGCCCGTTGTGATGCCACGGGTGAACGCAGTTTCTGTACTGGCCAAGTTCCACCAAAATCATGTCAGAGGGCTGCACATCAAACGCACGACCACCCTACACTGGAAAACCAGCCAGAAAGTTTGATAAACGAAGCTATGTATATCCTTCACATCAATAGATGATAGGTCCATCAAGCTGACAAGAAATGGAGAGACAAATAACCTATATCTGCACCTCGCAAGAGATGGGCGCTGACAAATAAAGTGGATAACAGTCACCTCTTCCACTGCGGATCTGCATAAACGGCAGAAGTTGTTAAATGGGAGCCGCATCGTTTCCGCGTGTCTACCCATAGCATAATGACCTGTAAGCATGACCACTGTGATGGAGATGATGCCACGACCGAGTCCAAGTAACTGGTTTGTACGCCTTCTATCCATCAGGGGCCAGGTGAGTCTAGCGGTGGAGCAGGCCTCCTCATTGACCCAGAATAGTTTGGCGTCTAGAAGGAATTTTCGCACAATGGCCAGCTTGACTGAGGCGAATGTCACACACAAGTCTACTAAAGAGGATTTCGGAAGGAATGCAGCAGCTCTGGGGACCTCATCGGCTCTGCAGTTCCCCGGAATGTTACTGTGCCCGCGGACCCAGACCAGTGAGGCACTAAAGCGCCCAGAAAGAAGGTCGAGAGAGCGAAGATATTCCCTAACGATCCTGGAGCTATTCACTACAGCCGACGGAGATCTTATGGCGGCCTTACTGTCAGAGAACACCGACACGCGGGTAAAAGGAGCACCGTTGACGAGGATCCATTGATCGGCCCGGTAAATGGTCATCACCTCCGCCTGAAACACGCTACAGTAATCTAGCAGACGGCGACAGATAGGACAAGGATGCAAAAGACTTGCATCATCACCGCAACAAAAGAAAATGACTATGCGGTTAAGGAAGCCTTCTACGCTAAGGTCAACACCAAAATCGTTTTTGGAGATTTCGAGATAAGGGTCGGGCGGGACACGTCAGTTCAGCCTCCACACGGCCGCTACCTCGAATGGTATGAGGCTGATCGATTTCGCCTCTTCTCGTATCAAACTCAAAATTTTTTTTATGAAAGTTCATATGATAAAAATTCTTTAAAAACTGCAAGTTTTGATGAGTACTTTATCTATTGTCGTTCAGACATGACAACACGATGATATTTTTTTTAATATTTTTCTATGTCATTGTAAGTGCTTGATGAAAAATGGAATATCTTGATTCAAGTTTAAATTATCGTTTGATTTTACGAAATGTGAAACTGAGCCCTAGCAGAGGATTCCATGTTTCTCTTATTCTTTGTGTCTGATTTTCACTGCAAGTGCTGCTATGAAATTTAATGCTTGTCTACCTCTAGTGTTTGCTTAGTTGCAAATAAAATTTTTATTCTTTCTTGCAGAGTAGAAAAATACTTTTCAAAACGAAATTTTGAATGCCATTTGATTTTATTTTAGAATTTTTTATTTATTTAGGTTCAATAAGTTATTCATTGTAACGTGATAAATATTGTTTGGCATATAATTTGATAGAGTCTTTCATTAAGGAATTTATATTTTTAAGTTAAATAAAACCAAGTCTGTGTGTGTGTGATAGCATTAACATTTTTTGAATCTTTCAAAAGACCTACTGATGTCATTATGCTTGCAATATAATATCGTTCAATTGTCCACCAAGACTTTTCTGAGTGGAGCGTATAAATTCGTCCAAATTTGACCGATGAAATAGGTAATGTTGGCTTTAAAGACAAGTGTGTGGTGTAAAATCGAAGCACTTGTGACTTCATTGGAAATAGTCTAATGAGGTTTCACCGCACGATCTCAATGACCAGTTCAAATCACCTCCATGTGAGATGACCATATTCAATATGGCATGAGATATCTTGCTCATAGCGACGTCCTGATGAAACCACATGTCTTTGGTAGCTAGACCATATAATTTAGACAGGCGGAGTGCTCACTGTTGGCAGTGATAGCCTGGCGAATTTCGTTCTCAAAGATATATTGACCTATGACAGCGCACGCTAAAGTTCACTTCAAACTGGATCTTTTTCGGCAAGCATTGGATCTCATGTGAATTAGTATCGTTCTAAATTTGAATATTTTGTTTGTTCACGTATTCATACATTCAGAAATTGGCGTCATTGCTGAAAATGCCTTTTCAATGAAAATTTGCCTCACAGCCTATTCAGTGAACACACGTTGTTGTCTACGGTTCATGTCGATAAGTTCGTGTTATTTTGACTGAACAAATGACAAGTTCGAAAGTTCTGTTTGAAAAACCCTACAGATTCAGCAAAATGTTGAAATCTTCATATTACTCCAGTTGTTTATTGAAGATAAATAGAGGATAAGAGACAAAAATTAAACTTTTTGGGCCACTCAATGAATTTTAAATGAAAATGTCAATTTGAAGCAAAATAATATTCGAAACAATTTCAATCTTACCTTTCAGCATTCATATCCTTAACGGGCAAAACGAAAAAACATTTTGAAATAAAACAAAAGGACCAGGAAAATAACTAGAAATTTAACAATAGAAAGAGTAACAATTGGAAAAAGGAAGGTAAACAAAATAAGTTTTTCATCGTAGTTAATTGGCTATAAATGGAAGAAGAATGAAAAGCAAATAAAATAAATGAAATAAAACACTGTTAGAATGGTTATATTTTCTCCTATTTTCGTGCTTTAAACTTTACCTCTCCGTTTTGAATTTTAAATTGTTAAAGTTTTCATTCAACTTATAAATCTTGCAAAACAAGCTCAGACTGTGTAGCTTTTTTTTTGTCAACATTAACCATTTTAATGCTGAGCTATTTTTTTATATATTGTTACGTTTTTACCTTTTAAAAATGTTTGAAATATGAGCTCGTAGATTGCAAATAAAAATACATTTATATTCAGTTTCAAAAAAATTCTTTATTGTTGGCACAATTCAGTTGCCACTGTTCACAGCTTGATGTAAACAACAACAATTGCTTTATTGGTTATTCTTCTTTTCACCTATTGTTCAATAGGTCTTTATAACGGAAATCTTCAAAACATGATTATTCTCTTCACACGCTACGCGTCTTCACACAAGGCTGACTCAATTCTTTCTGACAAAGCAGGCATTGTCTTGCCTTTTATATCGCAGTGTAAACAGTCTGATGAATGATCTTGAAGGAGAATGACTTCTCATTGCGAAATCTCTATAACTGTAAACATGTTGTTTACGTTATCGTTGTTTGTGAATTTTGTTTGCAGTGTTGTTGTTGCCTGTTTGTTTACTTGTTAATCCCTTTTTTATACTGACGTTGTTGCTATATTTTTGTTTATTCGTTGACCATGTAGCCATTTTGTAGCTATTGTTTATTATTTTAATGTTAAACGATAACAGCATTTCCATTTTCGTAACAATATGTTAAAGATTTAGAATGTTATTTTAAACGAAGTAGAAAGGAATAATTTAAAATTAAATTAATCAAAAATTTGACACAAAAATAATGTCTGTACAATCCTTCTTTTCAATTTCTTTCCACTGCAAGAATTTTTATAAAATCTGACCCATTCACTGTGATAAACGTTATTTTAATTAAATTTGTTTTATGCTTTCTCCTTTACTCACCGACCATAAGAAATGCCTTACGAAAGAGGACATATTTTTATTCGTTCAACCACACCACACAAAAGTAAAGAATGTTAAACGAATAACGAAGACAACACATACGATAGAAATAAGATACATTTTTGACGCACATTTCCACACTTAACCTGCAGAGCTACATGTCTTTATGGCCATCATTGAAGCTATTAAAGTCTTTTGACGAGCAGCTAAAAGAAATAAAGTGATTGAAAAGCAAGTGCGATAATTATAGACAGTCCTGCCGAGCAATATAAAACTCAACAGTAATTAAGTTGGCTATGGTAGGTCATACCCTAGAGGCCTTATAAATGGCATCGAAACCAAATTATTGAACAATTTCTGATTAATCAAGTTATCTTCCAAAAAAAAAAAAAACGGTTATTTGTTATAAACAAAATTTGAAAAAAGTAAAATATTTGAAAGATTACAACAATTACTAAAAAGTGTCCTTTTTTAAGCGCTTTCTACTCTTAAATCTAAATACAGTAAATTGGCTATGAGGAGTCATCGAATTATTAATTCGTGTGATAGACCAATTAATACCATTATATGAGGAGTATAACCTCGTTTCAATATCTGTCATTGCTTCTCTGGATAGAGCGTATTCGAATTATAAAGTTATCCATGAATTTGGGGCATAAATTTGATCTATGGCATGGGATATGTTGATTTTGAGGACCGCTGTGGTTTGTAGCTTATTCACATACAACTGCGACTTAAAAAACCACACACCAAAAAGTCTAACGGTACACATCGCTCTTGCAGAATATGCTGTATGGTTCGCAGCACCGATTTGTTGAAACCATATGTCATTGGTGTCCACATTATCCAATTCGGGATCGTCGTTTTCAAAGAATTATAGACTGAAGATGCCGCCACATTAAACAGTGATTTACTAGTTTCTTTGGACGCTATTGGATCCCACGAGAGCTGGTATTGATCAAATTTGTTTGTTCACATACCCTTTCATTAAAAAATGGGTCTCATCGTTGAAGCTGATTTCGAGTCGAATTATTGGCAGTTTTTAGGTTATTTAGCAAAACAGATTGAATAAATAACAGCAAATTTGACAAATTGGAAATGTATCTCACCAATGGGTAATGAATATTTTCCAGGGCTGGAATTGTGGCTAACTTGTCTCTGTAGATGCGAAACTTTACCTGCCACATGCCATGAATCTTTTGAATCCAAAGAGCAAAACAACAACCACTTTTGGTATGGTAAACTATAAGTAAAAAATTGGGCAGCAATATTCTCACTAGTTCACAGTGATACAGTGATACAAACGATAATTTATTTAACCACTTCAGAACTAATAACCATTTTTAGGTTAAAGCTACAAATAGTATATATAGATCTAGATTGTCGCCGTAGTCAAGCAGATAATGTGTTGGCTTATTAAGCGATAGATCATCGTTCACCCCCAGGCTCAAACATCTGGAAAAAATGGCAAATCTTCTGGCAAAAACTCTGAGAGTAAAATAAACTACCCAAATCTGTCGTTCGGAGTGGACATTCAACAGTAGGTCCCGTCACTCATGAATAAAATTAACAACGCAAGATGAGTGCAATGAAAAGCTATGTTGTAATCATGACTATAAGGTTATAATGATCAATTAAGTAAACAAG
The DNA here is from genome assembly GCA_932273835.1 of Sarcophaga variegata. NCBI lineage: Eukaryota > Metazoa > Arthropoda > Insecta > Diptera > Sarcophagidae > Sarcophaga > Sarcophaga variegata. The sequence continues at coordinate 54,945,749 of OW026362.1, read as the reverse complement.
AAGATCTATGCGATACTTGCGTTATCGGAAATTTTTGCTGAACTAAATTAGCTAGTAAGCATATTAATATCAGATTTTCATTTTCTTCCTACTTTATCGTCATACTATAATTTAATTTCAATACTTTAATCTCCTAATTTGAAAATAGTTGGAAATATTTGTAGAGATTGGTTTTTATTTTAGGTCGTCAAATAGTCGTATATAGCCAGTCAAAATTTGTTGTCTTCCTTTCTACTCGAATATTTTTTATTTGTATAACAAAAATAAAGAATATAAGCAGCAGTCCAATGTGGTGACATAAAATTACTTTCCACCACCAACATACATATACAATTCCGCTACTTAAACATCCAATACTAAGGATTGCGAGTAAAATATTAAGAGCTTGCGTATATTTTTGTTGCTTCAACTTATAATCACATCTACAATGCAGCGATGCCAACTTTGTAGATGCAAAAAGCGCCAGGGCAACAAGTAAAAAGAGCTAAAAAAGGCTAAACTAAAATGTAACGTTTTTTAAATTAATTTTATTTGTCCTTTGGATTTAAATTAATTCTATTATAATAGTATATTATAATAGTGTTCATAAATATAAAAAATATCATTAAAAGCAAACATTTGATTCATCGTTTTCGTACAAAATTGTATTGTCTTCTTCATCATCGATCCACAAAACAGTTTTGATAAAGTATTTTGACTTTTTATAGGTTTCATTAGAATTAATTTTTAGACAAACATTTTCTGGTATTTGATAGTCCAAACAGCAGCATTTTTTTTCGTTTTAAACCATACTTTATATGAATTAAGCAATTAGATGTATTTAACGACATTCTGTTCCTTATTTTATTTTTAAAAAATTCATAACGCTAAACGTGCGTTCTACTTCTGCATTTGAGTAGGGCAGTGTCAGAAGTCTTAACACAAAAGATGAAAGTTTTTCAAATGGATTTTCGTTTGTTGAGTTTTTAAATTGGTTTACTTCGATCCAAAAACTATCAGTTCTATACAGATTTTTCCCCTTATATAGTTTGAAATTTTGTATACAATTTTTAAGTTCCTCAATTTCTTTATAGTTGTTTATAAACTCTTTAATAACATCTTTTGTATCTTCTATATTACTAGAGAAAATATTTGTTACACTAAATGCAGAAATTTTTTCCAAAATTTGAAAGCTGGTTAGTAATTTTGCCCTTATTTCATAAATTAATTTCTTCGTAACTTTTATCAAGTTTTTCTTGATATATTAGACTCTGCACAAGCTTCCTCAAAGCTGTAACCAAGGTAACAATTTTCGTCTACTTTTGGGTCTATTTCGCCATTCATGTAATCAAAATCGTCTGTTGGAATATTTATTCTATTAGTCAAGCTCTGCAATAAACGATACAAATCACTAAAAAGTTTTGTGTGGTCAGCAAACTGGGCCTCGAAGGCCAGATTAACTTTTTGTACATCAGCTAAAACTGATGCCAAAAACGTAATATATATATAAAATTTTTCTCGTCGTTATATGTCTTTTAATAATGATGTTTCAAGAGATTTTTCCTTTACGAAAGAAGAATGTGTCCTTTTTTTGCAAAAAGTGCTAAAAGTGCTAAAAACTAAACCAAAAAGGGCCATTCCAGCTCTTTTTTTAAAAAAGGGCTAAATAGAAAACAAAACGCGCAGCGTGCATTCAAAAAGAGCTAAAAATAGCGTAAAAAGTGCTAAGTTGGCATCGCTGCTACAATGATACCAAATTTAATGCACGTCGTTAAAAGAAGTCCATTATCTCCAATATTATATTACAATAGCTGGTTTAGGTTTTAATGCATAGTTTACCATTTCATAGCACAGTTGTGCAAAGAGAACTCACACGCATTCTTGTGTTTTTTTCATTTAGTTGTCGATCAGACTGCGACAAGAACACATGTGCGGCGGATGCTTTATCATTTTATTTCAGCATAACACTCAAAAAATATTTTATGTTAAAAATGTTCTGTTATATCAGTTTTTTTTTATTTTGTCGCATAGTATAATTTTTATAAATGCTTTGGAATGTTCTTTTTTTCTTTTAATAAAAAATGGGTTTTTTATTCTTTTTATTTTTATTTATCTAAAAAACATGGCCTAATTTTTAAGCCAAAGATGGATAGCTTTATGTTCTTTTAATAAAAAAATGGATTTTTTTATTTTATTTTTATTTATCTAAAATTATTAAGCCAAAGTTATATAGCTTCACTTATGTATGCTGATGAAATGAAAATAAAAATAGCGTATATTACTAACACTTTCCTATGGCTGTAAATAAATAAATTCTCTCAACTTATTTTCTCTCTCTTACTCACTAACACATAACCAAAAATTTTTTGACGAACCCTGTTTTAATGATAGCTTTGTGTAATTGCGATTGGATCACAATATGTGGCAATTTAAATGTGAGATATTATACTAAAAAACTTGTTTTTTAAGACTGCATTATTTAGTATTGCAATTGTCAAACTAGTCTCAAGCTAAATGAAAATGAACCACATTTTGCGTTGCTACTGGAAAATATCGATAAAAACAAAAATTGTAAAATTCAGCCGCCATACGATCAGTTCTTTATACAATGCTCCGATATGTACCTTTATTGCGTAAATCGCAATGCTATTAATTATTAATTATATTTCATATAAAGTTTCAATTAATAATTGCGCAATAAATACGCAAATTGTTATAATATTGAGTAAAACTTAATTAATAATAAATTCAGCACTGTATTTATATACAGTGGCTCCATCGCATAATCGGACAAGCACTAGTCTGATATGTATGTGCTTAAAACTTAAAAAGAAAATATTAAATATAGGTTTTTTTTTGCTATTATTTACTCTCTACATTATAGACTTTCAGATTAATAAAAAAATAACAACATTTTTCATGATAACGGTAATTTTTTAAAGAAAAAGAAAATTAACTCAATTTTTTGAGCTCAACGCATAATCGGACAAAGAAGAGCACCATTGCTAAAAATGACGAAAGAGAAGAATTAATACTTTGTGGCATATCCTTTGTTCTCAGGAACGGTCTGTAAACGTTTTGGAATTGATTTTACCGAATTTTAGCATACCTCCGGTTCTGTGGAGTTCCACGTTTCCAGTAAAGCCGCCATAAGCTGATTAAAAGTTTTAAATAGTTGTTGGTATACTCTTCTAGCTAATTCTTCCCAAAGATGTTCAATTACGTTGAGATCTGGGCTCTGTGCAGGGGTTTCTATAAGTTTGGGGCATTTATGGATCAACCAAAACTTTGCCACACCCAAAGTGTGCTTGGGATTTACTGGAAACGTGGAACTCCACACAACCTGAGGTATGCTAAAATTCGGTTGTAGGTTGTAAAACGGTGGTGTAGCTACTAAATTTCACAGAAAAACTTGCTTTTGAGTTGATTATATATAACATTTTAATACATTGGTCCTTTGAGTTTTAAATATACTCTCTTCTCTTCTTGGGGATTCTTACACTTTTTCGGCCCAAAAATATAGAGTTACCAGAAAACTTTATTATAAATCAATTATTTTATGTTTAAAATGTATGAAATTTTTTACATAAATAAGGTTATCCAGTCTTGTGCAATTTACATACAGCTATTATTTATGTCAATATTATTATTATTATTTTCAAGCATTTCGATCAATTTGCATGCGAGCACAAGAATAATGACTGGAACAAATGCTTTTAAAAATATTTTTCGTAAGGGCATAAAGTTTTAATTAGAAGTTATAAAGAAATTTTTAATTAAATGCATGAGGAGAAGTCAAATATTATTTCATTTAACCTTAAATACATTGTTCAAATCCAATAATGTGTCATTTTCTCATATCTACCCCTTACGTCAACAGCTGTATACCTGGGTATGTATATACAGTGGACATAAAAAGTCTTAGTACTCCAATATATTTTCACAATTTCATAAATTTTAACAAACAGTTTGTATAAAAAATTAAGGTTTTTATATTCATTTTATTAGTTTATTTCTGTTTTATTATAAAACAAACAATTTTTTAATGTTTTTCATAAAACTAGAGAAAAATAAGGAAAAGTCTCAGATGACTCCATAAGTACCCCCAAGGAGAACGCTGAATAAATTTAAAATTCAAAGGCCTAATATATGAAAATGTTATCACTTGTATTTAGTAGAATATCCCTTAAGGCCAAACTCTCCATTTAACCCATTTGGAATTGAATGTACAGGTTTTTTTAGTTTTTTTTTGGTGGCACCATGATCAAGTTTTTCGCTTGACTTTTGTTTGAGGCTTAGCGATTATGTAACCTTTCTTCAAATAATCTCCTAAATACTCTCTTGAAGTCATATCGGTACATTGTGCAAGAGTATTAAGCCTGTGGGGACTGTTTTTTCGTCAAAATATATTGGAGTACTAAGACGTTTGCTGTCCACTGTACTATATATGGAAACAAATAAAAATAAAATATTTATTTATTTATTAATTACAATACAATTACAAATTATATTTAATTATACATGAGCTGAGTAACTTTGACCATATGCTCAGTGTAGTGTCACAGACCAGAGTCTCTGTTGGGAATCTTGCCCGGGTTTATCCTAACGCTCACTGTCATGCACTAACTTGCAATCTCAAGACCTCTTTGAATGATGTTTCTCAGGAGTTCATCCACAATCATATTTGTCGATAAAGCACACCACCCAGTGGACACCCCTTAGTTGTGTAGAATCCTATTATCTCATTTCCTATATATGTTCCCGCAGATTCCCGCCCTCTGTCATCTGGATATCATGGATTTTATACCTCTAACTACTGATCTACTTATAAGCTCGTAAACATTTAGTGGCTATTGAGTATGTTTTATCGTATTTATATTTAAGTATTGTAACTTTCATTACTTATTTGTCACTGTAACACTTCACCGCCATAAGTCTTAACAAAAATTTTTGGGAATGAGGGAAAGCAAGCCAGTCAAACATATGCGACTACATTGTAATAAAATTAGAATGCCAGTAATAAGAAGATTTGTTGCATGACCTCAATTGCAGAGTTTAAAATAAATTGGAAAACGCAGAGTAAATGAAAATATAACGCGGACAAAATAAAATTATATCACTTACCGCCAGCGGAATAACAAACACTTTATTCAAAGGGGAAAATTTTACTTTCACTTTATAAAGATATTTTTAAAAATAATCTCTAACAATTGTGGTTAAAAAAAGGGGGAAATGTACAAGGACTACCACTACCGAAGTAAGACAACATGTTGCACGACCTCAATTGTAGAGCTTAAAATAAGTTGAAGAAAAGAATAATGTTACTTGTACTCGTCACCGAGCTGCAAAGCTAGACATATACAGGGAGATTTAACTTTCTTTTCCTCCTGCATTGTAATAAATTTTATATGGAGAATATTTGTTGAAAGCCTTTTTTAACCGGTCGCTGAAGAACATACCAAATATACCAAATTATAATTTTAATATAAACTATTTAAGAATTATTACTTATTTAATTGGTCATTACAACCAAATGTCACACAGCACCCATATTGTGTGTGTTAAATTTATCAATGAGTGGCATTCCCGAGAAAGCGGGAAAAATAATTTATTTTCCCAAGAATCCTGGGAATTCGCCGGATATACTACATAACATGCTAATCGGCTATGCATATAAAATATTGATACCTATTTAGTAAAGTTATTTATATCTGTACATTTGTATATAATGGAAAAACAAAACAACTTTAAAACAAAACTTAACAAAAATAATACAATATTTTTTAAAAAGTTTTTATAAAGAATTAAGACATTGATTGTTTCATCCGATAATAGTTTTCTTATTGAAGTTACGACAGAAGTACCGCGCATTGACAAGAGGGCATTGTACAAATTTTCAAAATTTGCTGCAATCTTTCCATTAGCTCCGTATAATTATATTTTTTTTATTCGATGATCTCTTTGATATTGTCTTACAAATTAAATTTCTTCATTTAAAGTATCCTCGTTACTTGAAGCTTGAATATCAAATTATCACTTAAGTTAACATATTCTATCCCAAAAAGAAACATTTAATTTAATTTCATAACAGAAGGTAAGGAGATTATATGGATTAGTACTTCGCTTACTTACCCATTGTTAAGTCAATAAAGGCCTTTTATTGATTTATTTAAAAGAAGACATTTTTCAATCATAACATTGATTTCAATCATAATTTTAATCATCTATTGAATTTCACCGAGTTGTACCTCTAAATCAGGACATATTCAGAGAAGTTAACTTTGAGGAAGAAAATATACACCAACTACGATTGATCATCAATTCTTCTTCTTTGGTTGTTGGTTGAAACAATTTATTTATGTATGTATGTATGACATACATAATTGGCCATTACATCCCTTCAATCAGAATTACCTACAGTTTAAAGTCGACTCCGAACGACAGATTTTTGAGAAACTTTTCATGGCAATTTTATTTACTCTCAGAGTTATTGCAAGAAATCTGCTGAGAGGAAGTCGCCGAATAAATATTGGTCTAATATTTCGTTTTGATGTCTGACCTGGGGTTTGTACAGTGGCCTTACGGCTAATAAGCCAACACACTACCTACTAGACTGCGGCGTCATTCGCAGACAAGTTTACAAAATTACCACGTATTGTATCATTATCATTATGGATTATCGGATCTCTTAAAACTATGAAGGCACCAGAATTTGGTAACATTATTATGGAACTGCCTCATTAGTCGAGGATATTGATTATCTTCATATTGTTACTATATTACTACAGTACAGCAATTCATTAAGAGAAACAGTACTTTTCGATTCTAGCAGGTTTTTGTGCTCTTTAGTACACTCCTATACGTCCTTAAGTCATGCGATTGTATATTGTTGCCACGCCCTAACTTTTACTTTTTCAGCTAAGAACTGATCTCAAGCTCAGGTTATTATGTTAATTTTGTTAAGGTAAAACAACCACACTGAGATATTTTTCAAGTTTATCGATAAATTTTTCAACCCCTGTCAGAGTTCTAAGGGGTACCTGTGTGCTAATTTTGCAATTTCCAGCCAAGTTTCATGCATATCCTTCTCTGCAAGGTAACCAACTGAAGACCTAAATTCGTGTGAGCTATATATCCAGCAGATTTAGAATGCCTTCCATCTAAGCAAAAACAAGCAAGCTATTATTCCGATCCGTGAGCCAACAATTTGTTATTGTATCATAACAAATAACTCACGTTTAAAATTTATTTCTTTTTATAATTTACAAAACTCCTCCTCTCACAGATGAAATTATCAATTTGTATCGAAAATTCTGAATAAAATTTTTTGTATAAGGTTGTTCTTCAATTCTTGTTCTTCTTTTTTAGGCATAAAGGCTAAATTGATTGATTTTGAAGAAGAATTTTTTCATAAATTATATATATATATAAATTATATGATTTTTTTTACTTTCTTGTCTTAAACATAATTGAAGGGAAAATTTAACAATTAAAAAAATATATTAATGAGAATTAAATCTAAATGAAACTTTTCACATTAGTTTTAATGAAACATTTCTTATTACAACATTTCATACCATTTAATATTGTTGTGTTTGTGGGCATTTGAACTATAAAAGTTATAGATAAACAAGAATTTTAAGCACAGATCTCAAGGCATTTGGTTTTTATATGAATTTTCTCAAATAAAGACGACAATGACTGTTACTCAACATAATTTTGTGTTATTAGTTATTAATTTGTTTATGAAAAGTTAAATATATTGAGATGTAACGAAAAAGCTTTTGTTACGAGTTCAGATTACACTTTTGTTTTTATTTAACCCATTAGTGGGTGAAGTTCCATGGCTACTCTCCTTCTATAATTTTCATCAATTATTAATAAAAGTGATGTGATTAATTCGTTTAAAAATATTTCATTAAAAAATGTATAGCGTCGCAGTTATAGACCGTGCCTTATAAGGGACACTGCGCACTAGGTACACTAGGCGTATGATAACTTTTAAAAAATTCTTAGGGATGATAGCGTTTTTCATATTTGTTGCAAATAAAATTTGAATTAATTCCGCAGTATCCACATCGTTTTTTAATTTTAGAAAATTTAATAAGGTTGTTTCTACCATCATATCGTGTATATATCATCAATTTGTTTATGCGCAAACCTCTTGTACTTGGAGTACCATACGTTGGACGAAAAATGTGAAGAGACGCACATGTCAGATCATTGGGATGATAGCAGCCATGTATTAGCATTAGAGACGTCAAAGAGATATGCAAATATTGGCCACCACCATTTCTTATGTCTGATTCGCGAGCGGTAGACAACAACTAATAAATAAATAAATAAATAATCCCTCTTATCAACGTCGTCCATGCCATATTATATCGAAAAACCACTTTTGGTTGAAAAATATTTACTGTATCTTTTGCTTCGACGAATCGTTGGCACCATTAAATTGACATCAACATTTGTTGCATTTATGATAACATTATTGTCTTATATATGAGCAATATATTTCCATTATTTCGAAATGAATGATCTACAGATGCCCTTAAATCTTTTTTCATAACCGGGATTGAGCGAAGAGACCATTTTTCTGTTCGCCCTTCATGCATTGTTCCTGAATTATATATCCCGATCGATGATAAGCGTCGCAGTAATTTAACGCATATAAAACAAGTATCTATGGATACCTGAAATACATGCAATGAGTTCTGTTCTATAAATTGTTGAATCCTCTGTGGCAGTCCTTAATAAACTTACAAATTTAATAAAACTACTTTTTTAAAAAATTAAGTATCGATAACATCTTTATAAAATACCATAAAATACAACAATTCCTTTATATATACAATTTTATATAATTTTTAATTTCTATAAATCATAATATGCCATGATATGTATTGTAAAATAGAATATTCTAGAAAAATAAGATTTTAGTATATATACGACTTTTCAATAAAAATATATTCAGTAGCTGACAAGATTTTCTAGAAACAACACGCATTTTCAATTAAATGGTCCCTACAATTGGTGACCCCGACGACTTAAATAAAGGAAAGCGCTATGAACGACGGAAGACAAAGCCACAACGCCGACTTGGCACAAACTTCATCTGGACAATCAGAATCGTCAACTACCACGTCTGCCGTTAACCACGATAATAACGTATGTGTCAACAGAGTCTCAGTTAAGGTGCCACCGTTTTGGCCTGAGCAACCTGAAATTTGGTTTGCACAGGTTGAGGCTCAATTCAGTATCTCGGGAATAAACAACGACATTTCAAAATTCAACACGGTTGTAGCTGCCATTGAGAGCAATGTTCTATCTCAAATATGTGACACAATTTTAAATCCTCCTGAACAAGGCAAGTACAACAATCTTAAATCCGCTATCATAGAAAGATATTGCGATAGCGAACAGAAAAAAATTCAAAAACTTATATCTGAGGTGGATTTAGGAGACAAACGTCCTACACAGTTGCTAAACGAGCTGAGTGGTTTAGCAAAAGGTAAAATTAATAATGATTTTTTGAAGTCACTTTGGTTACAGAGACTACCAGCGCAAACTAGAGCCATTTTGCAATCATCAAACGCAGACCTTCCAGAGCTCGCTAAATTAGCCGATAAAATATTAGAAGTTTCGGATTTTTATCAAATTGCATCTATACGCAAGGTACAACATCATGACAATGAAAGTGACCTTCGTATACAACGGATCGAAAAACAAGTAAGTCAACTTTTAAATACGCGCGGAGGACGATTTAGAAACAGGAGTAGAAATCGCAACAAAAGTCGAGAAAGACGACCATCAACACCTTCAAGTTTAAACAATAAATGCTGGTATCATGAACAATTTGGTAGCAAGGCACGAAAATGCCGGCCACCATGCACTTTTTCTGCAAATATTTCAAAAAACTAAAACCATCACCCTACTCCACGAGCAGTACTGGTGATCGTCCTTTTCAAATTGCTCGTCTTGTAATTCGTGATAAAAATACCAGTATACAGTTTTTAGTAGACACAGGCTTCTGTCATTCCCCCAAAGCCAGCCGATAAAATCAAAAAACATTCAACTCCAACTTTTTACGCAGCAAATGGTTCACCAATCAAGTCATTTGGTCAACGTCGCCTTAATTTGTCATTTGATTTGCGTCGGAACTTAACATGGAATTTTTACATCGCTGATGTTAAAACGGCTATCATCGGATCCGACTTTTTAAAAGCATATGATTTGCTTGTCGACATGAGAAGAGGCAAATTAATTGACAAAACAACTTTAATGGAATCAAGAGGAAATTTAACAAAAAATTTGGATATTAAACTTTTAATAAGGAAAACCGGCAACAAATTTTCAAATATTCTGAGTGAGTATAGCGATTTGACCATTCTCAATTCAAATAAGACGCCTATAACCACTAGCACAACACACCACATTGTGACCACCGGCCCTCCAGTTTTTACTCGACCGAGACGACTCGTTGGTGAAAGACTTGAAGCAGCCAAAAAAGAAATCCAATTTTTAATGGAAAAAGGTATCTGTCGACCATCAAAAAGTCAGTGGGCGAGTCCACTGCATTTAGTCAGAAAAAGTAATAACGAGTGGAGGCCTTGTGGTGACTATCGAGCTCTCAACGCGATCACGATTCCGGACAGGTATCCAATTCCTTTCCTACACGACGTAACTAGTATTCTTCACGGTAAGAAGATATTTTCCGCTATTGATTTGCAACGCGCTTATCACCAAATACCAATCGAACCTGCTGATATTCCAAAGACAGCCATTTCAACACCATTTGGTCTCTACGAATTTTCTTATATGACGTTTGGATTAAGAAATGCTGCCCAAACATTCCAACGATACATTGACGACGTGCTACGAGGTTTGGATTTCACATTTGCATATATAGACGATATTCTAGTTGCATCGATAGACGAAGAGCAACACGAAAAAGATTTACGAGTGGTTTTTGACCGATTACGAAAAGGCAATTTATCAATTAATGCTGATAAATGTAAACTCGGGCAATCAGAACTCGAGTTCTTAGGCCACACTATAACAAGCGAAGGTTTACGTCCCCTCAAAAGTAAAGTTGAAGCTCTGCGAAATTTTTCCAAACCTATAATAGCGAAAGACCTTAAAAATTTTTTAGGAATGCTGAATTTTTATCGCCCGTTTCTAAAAAACGCTACCAAACATCAAAGTTTACTTCAAAATTTAATAAACGGCAACAGAAAAAACGACAAAACAAAAATTATTTGGTCAGATGAAGCTGTAGATGCATTTGAAGCCTGCAAAGACGATTTAGCTAATGCTACCACTTTGAGTTACATGTCACCCCACAGTAAACTTACACTAACTGTAGATGCATCAGATACTGCCGTTGGAGCTGTACTACATCAGATTGTCGATGGAGTTGCTCAACCACTCGGATTTTATTCTAAGCAACTTACCAATGCTCAGCAGAATTATAGCGCCTAAGATCGAGAGTTAACAGCTGTGTATCAAGGAGTTCAACATTTTAAGTATGCCTTAGAGGGTCGCGTATTTACAATTTATACTGACCACAAGCCTTTAGTCTTCGCATTTCAACAAAAAAGTGAAAAAGCTCCGCCACGAAGAGTACGACAATTAGATTTTATAAGTCAATATTCCACCGATGTTCGTCACATTAAAGGCACCGAAAATGTAACAGCTGATTGGCTCTCTCGAATAAATAATATTACAACAGATGTAATTGATTTTAATGCAATGTCTATTGCACAGCAAAATGATAACGAATTAAAATCATTGTTAGAGTCAGGTAAGAAGTCATCTCTTAAACTTACACTTTTACCTATTCCATGTTCTCCGAAATTTTTATACTGCAATGTTAATGGTTCAAATATAAGACCATACGTGCCTGTTGAACAACGAAACACCATTATGAAAAAATTGCACAATTTATCTCATCCCAGCATCAGAGCTACAAGAAAACTTGTAAATGAGCGCTACATATGGCCTGGTTTATCTAAAGATGTTGGAAATTTTGTTCGAGGGTGTTTACAATGCCAAAAAGTAAAAATTAATAGAAACACATCTGCTCCTTTGAACAGCTATACTACACCCGACAAGCGTTTTCAACATATTAATATTGATCTAATTGGACCACTTCCGACATCAGCTGGAAACCGTTATTGTCTCACATGTATAGATCGTTTTTCCAGATGGCCAACAGCAATTCCTATACCCGATATTTCAGCTCACACAGTAGCAACAGCTTTTATTAATGGATGGGTAGCTTTATATGGAGTACCAGAAAGGATAACGACAGATTTAGGAAGACAATTTGAGTCCAACCTTTTTCAAGAACTAACGAATACACTTGGCATACAACACTTACGTACAACGGCATACCATCCCCAAGCAAATGGTATGATTGAAAGATGGCACCGTTCTCTTAAAAATGCCATTAAGTGCTATGCTTCAAAGGATTGGAGTTTTGCCCTTCCTCTCGTTCTTCTTGGACTTCGAACTACAGTGAAATTAGACATCGGAGCAAGTCCAGCAGAATTACTCTATGGCACGCAACTACGTTTACTAGGTGAGTTCTGGGTGAAGAGTGAAACTAAAGACAGTCAAACCGATTTCGTACAACAACTACGTCGAATAATGAATGATCTAAGAGTTCCTAGTCCATCATGGCATTCGAATAACAAGCATTATGTCGATCCAGATTTAAAAACATGCAAATTCGTTTTTGTACGGGTAGATCGAATTCGTAAGCCTTTAGAACCAGCGTATGAAGGTCCTTTTGAAGTCCAGAAACGCTACGATAAATATTTTGTGGTAATAAGAGGAAAAAGAAGTGACAAAATATCGATTGACCGAATTAAACCAGCAAGAATCTATACCAGCGACTCTAAAGAGTGTTTAGTTAAGGAGTTAGCACAACCAGTTAATAATAAAGTTGAAAATAATGAAAGAGTTAGTCGTTTTGGAAGACGTGTAAGATTTCCGAACTGGTACCCGTAACGAAATACTAACCGGGGGGTATTGTGGCAGTCCTTAATAAACTTACAAATTTAATAAAACTACTTTTTTAAAAAATTAAGTATCGATAACATCTTTATAAAATACCATAAAATACAACAATTCCTTTATATATACAATTTTATATAATTTTTAATTTCTATAAATCATAATATGCCATGATATGTATTGTAAAATAGAATATTCTAGAAAAATAAGATTTTAGTATATATACGACTTTTCAATAAAAATATATTCAAACATTAGGTTTTAAAAGTTGATTTAGCACTTCATCATCACTACATTAAATCCCTTGATAGTGGGCTATGCAATTTTTCCCACTGGATCATAAAACCACCCGTTAGATTTAATGACCACTCACTGTGATCCCATTTATAACCATCCTTTAGATAATAATTTTAACCCGAAATGATTAATATGCTGTTTCTGTAAGAGAAGCGGTTTCAGACAAACGTTCGTTGTTTGTTTTTTCCATAAGAACAGACGTTCGTTGGAAGCAGCTAGTCTTAAAGAAACAGCACATTCGCTTTTCTTCATGCTTGTTGTCACTTTTATCGCTATCTTGATCAGTATCGGATCCATCTAGGGGAATTGTATAAATTGGAACGCCATTGAGCGCATTGTCGTTAAGGTCGTCCTCTGCAAATATAATTTCGAAAATTGTTGGTCTATATATGACCATTATATACATATATGACCCCTTAACTTTTTTGTGTTGGCAAATACATTTGTAAAACATGTTCAGTGTACATCAAATTAGTGACCAAACGACATTATATTTTTATTGTGTTTAAAAGAAATGATTTGAAATGATTTGCGGAAAATATTAATTTTTTGTTTTCATTTGAAGAAAAGTACTGAAGAATCGCATAGAATGCTTGTCGAGACATACTGGATCATGCTCTATTAGAAGCAACTTGTATAAAATGGTTTCGAAGATACAGGTATAGCGACTTTGATTTGAGAAATGAAGAATTATGGAAGATTACTAAAAAAGTTTGAAAACAAACAATGTCGAACGAAGATGACTCTGCGTAATAAACAAATGCATAAACAAATGAATGTAATTAAATATTACACAACAAACAAAATTTAAGTTTAAGCGACATATGGAAAACCAAAACTTTATTCAAAGTCACTGTAGAATAACACTCAACTGGCGACGAAAAATGGATTTATTTTCATAATCCTAAACAGAAAAAAAGTGACGAGAAGTTCTTAAAACCATATGAAGCCGTTAACACAATTCGCTTCCAACAACAAATTATCAATTCGAAAGCAGATCAAAACTTGGATTTATATGAGGTAATCGAAAATTCGGTGAGTAATTTGTTTACTTTAAAAGACGAACAGTTTTGTTGGTGTGGAATCCACAAATTTCATGAAGGATGAAAAAATGTGTACACAGCAATGTCCAATACTTTGAAAACATAAAAAACGCTCAGTTAATAGGAAATTCGATGTAATATTTGATAGAAATTCGGTTTGGAAACGGGAATAGAACTGAATTTGATACAAGGGATATTGAGGTTGAAAGCATATTTTATATGTTCGAAAGCTATTTTTATATTTCAAAAATATGCGAAATATATATATTTTTTTTTTAATTTTAACCCCAGCGCATATATCCTTTGTTACATTTTTAATATTTTTCCGAAATAAATATCCTCTACAACTAAATGTGAATTTCACTTTATAACGCCTTACATTCTTTGTGAGTTCGTCTTATTATTTTCAGAATTTCAAAATGTAAAACTCTAAACATGTCTGCCATAAATTTCTTCTTAAAACAATTAATTTTCTTTAGAATTCTATCCAAATTCCAAATTTTTTTTATCAAACTACGTGTGTATTCGTAAATGTAGAGTGAACACAATATGCAATCAATGTATGTATGTATGTATAGTTGATGTTTAGAAATATATTCTAAAAAGTTTGTTGTTCTCCACCAACACCTTTCCAATTACGTAAGCTATGATGCAAATAAGACAAAGTTGGGTTTATTGAAGTGCATCGGTGTGCATCAGAGGCACAATGCAATATGAATCTTGAAGAACTTTTAACAATAATTTGATTTGAAAGTTTGAAAAATTTTATTTTGCAAAGTTTACAAGCATTGCCCAATGCACTGCAGTTTACAATTTGAATTCCATATCCAGTTGAACTAAAGTTATTTGAGACTATGTTGTTTAATTAAAAATGAATTTTTTTCAAATATGGAGATGTAATTAAAAAAATCTTAAACTCAGCTTTAGTACACATAGATAACTTTAACTTTTAATTAAAAGCACAAAAATTGCTCAATTAACAAACAATTGCTAATTTAAATACATATGTATACAGCAACTAAATAATAAAAAGTAAATCTAATTATTATTATGTCATGGTTGTGTTGTATTAATTTTGATATTGGAATTCTAACAAAGAGAATTAATTTAATTAAGAGAATTGAATCGGGCATTAGGTGTATGCCAATAGACCCTTGGTATTTCTCCTCTTCTACAATCTATGTACCTACCAGAGATCAGCAATGAGTATTCAAAAATATGAGTAGATTCGAATCATACTCATAATTTCTAATATTTATACGCATACATACTTATTTTAATATCATACTCATACTACTCATATTTAAAGTTTGATGTACATATCGTACTCATACTTAACAATACGTTGATGTTATTGACTCTCCTTTACTCATCAATTACAAGAATCACAAAATAAGTACGATTCGTGTACGAACACTACATTACTCACTAGAAGGTTGTGTGTTTGCTTTGCTTGCTGTCTTTGTCTTTTTCTTTCTTCCTTTTTTGTAAATGCAACAACATCTAAGACCGTAAATTTTGAAGAATGAATGAATGAATCACTCGAATCATTTATGAGTATTATAAGTGTTCTTCTAAATTTATGAATCTGAATGAGTAGGCGTGTGAATCAAACATATTTCGAATGTTGTGAGTTTGATGTCAAAGTTGTACTCATACTCATTGTACTCGTACTTAAAATCAATTTTGTAGTGAGTACGAATGAATCAGAGTAGTTGAATTTCAATATTGTTGACCCACTCATACTCCAAATTTATGAGTACTTATGAGCAGCAAAAAAAAACGATTCATTGCTGATTGCGAATTTCAGTGTAAAAATTTAGTCAAAAAGCAAAAATAAAATTAAAATTTATTTTAATAGGTTTTTATAATTTTGTAGATTTTTTATTATAATAATTAATTGTAGTTTTCGAGCAGTTTTCGAACGTTCTCACCAGAATCGCTTAGCAGTCAAACGGTTAAACTGGTAATTACCTACTTGGGTACAGCGTACTTCGTTCCTAAATGGTCCCTTTGTAACACCAGTATTACCTATCCCATTGTTTATAGGAATTATATTCCCTGGTTGGCATCTCCCAACCATTTCAGGAGCCTTATAAAGATGTGAGTTTTTCTCTCTCGACATGTTTTGTCACAAAATTCTGGATACCTAAAAAGTCTTCTTCTTAAGTTCCCAAGTGGCGTACCATGACAGAGGTGTTTTGTAGTCTTTTCTTCTTTCTCGTCATTTTAGCATCTGCAGAACTCATTATAAGGTATTACCAGTCTTCTGGCTCTGAGTTTCCTTAGATGGCATTTTTATAAGTTTAATGCAAATTCTATTCTAAAAATATCTATGTCCGCACAGAACTGTATGGTATCGCTACATGTGGATTCATGTGGATTTAGTGAACCAATTTGTGTGCTTCTCCGCAAAGGAACGCCAATCTCATACAGGAATTCAATTGAATTTTCCAGGTTTACAGTTTTAGCAAGGGCATTGATGTTTTTATCTTCGATGACCCTGTATACAGAATCTCAGATGAGAATAGCCATTGAATATCTTGCTGTCTCCTTCAGAGACTCCCCGCATTCTTGGATGATCTTAAATATGAATGATGTATAAATTCTTTGCGGCTCTAATGTCTGTTTTATTGCCGGTAAATATGCGTGTATTACTATGGTGTACTTTGATCTCGGGCTCGCACAGCGGCAGGTTTTGTAGCTTTCTGCCCGAGAAGTACTACAATAATACGGTGTAGCATATCTTTGTGTACGAACCATGCCTGCATATTTTAATTTCATTAAAATTAAATACAATAAACCAGACTCATGTAATATGAATAAAGCACTTGAGTCTTGTGTGCAATAAAATATTATAAGTAACAAATACGATGTGCACTCGTTCTATTGGACGATTAACTATGATATTGTATGAGATGTCCAGGCAAACCGTTATACCTTCCACTGTAATTAAACACAATTCAAATTAATAAATATAATAGTGCGTTTCATCCGCACTCAAAAATAATCCATACCCGAATAAATATTTAGTTTACTTACAACAGTTAAAAACTTGTTTAATTTAGGAAATGTTATCGACATTGCTTCGGTACTGCCATATTTTTGAAAAAGTTAACATCTGTTATCTGTAGGTTGTAATAAATAAAAGAAGTTAAAGGTGACTTTAAAGTTCACTTTAGCTAAAGTTACCTTTAACTAAACCCAACTTTAACGGCAATTTTTAATAATGGTCTTAAAAGTTACAGGTAGAGTGATCTCCCATTTGGCTTAACGCTCACTTCCACGTTATTGTCCACTTATAAGAATGAAAAACAAATTATCTGCCGTTAAAATCCTGCCTATAGTTAAAGGTAAGTTATAATAATGGCCCTAAGTCTCGCATATTATAGCATAAGAGTTCAGAGCCATAATTCCTAATTCTCCATAATAATCTACAATTTGTATACATATTACGATTATTTGAATGATTTTTAAAGATTTTTTCAACAAAATTTTAATGTTAAAAACAAAAAAATTTTGAAACTTTCACTATTTCTCTCTCCATTTCCCTTCCTCACATCTTTAACGCTTCAAACAAAATTTTTGGTCACAAATGCTATTTCTGTGTCGCACACATTTGTTCATTTTTATAGGTGTATGTGCAGTGCAGTAAGTGATAAATTGCAATTTCCAAACTCTAACAAACATGACAATGGAATTGGAAAAACGATATGTTCGCACACTTTTCTCAAAGTAAAACTAACATCCATAAAACACATTCAAATAATTATGTCTTTCAAGCACGACTATACGAGATGCTACACCGCCATAGTGTAGTTTTCGATAAAATAAGTTTCTTTAACAATAGCTGGACATTAAACAAAATTTTTCTCTAAATTTAATGACAATCGAAAATAAAAATAATAATACGGACCATCTGGAGCAATGTAAGTGATCAATTTTCGCTAAAGGTTAATACACGTTATAGCTCTTAATGTCAGAATTACGACCTAGTTTCTCATACCACTTATGTTGCGTGTATTAATTTTGGTGGGAACAAACATAGTGAACCCTATCTCAGATAAGGCGATCACTTATCATGCGACTTCTTTAACTTCGTCATGGAGAGTGTTCTGCGGAAAGCGAGAGTGTTTCGCAATGGTACTATTTTCCAAAAAAGTGTCCAGTTGCTTACTTACATTGACGAAATTGACATCATAGGGACATAGGAATATTACTGCTGCATTTAGTGCTATTGAACGGGCGTCTGCTAAGATGGGTCTGGCGGTAAAAGAGGTTAAAACAAAGTATATGTGGTCGAATAGTGATAGATAGAATAGCGCATCTAAGATTATGGCCGATAATTATACTTTCGATACAGTCAGTGATTTTGTTTATTTTGGCCACCGAAAATGATGTCAGTGTGAAGATGAAACGTGGAATCACTCTTGCCAATAGGTTCTACAAGGCCTCAATACGCAATTGTGTAGCAAAGACGTTCTCGTACGACAAAACTAATGCTCTATAAGACGCTCATCTTGCTTCTTAATTAAACACTGATGTAGCAGCCTTGAGAGTATTCGAGAAAAAAGTCCTACGAAAGCTCTTCCATCCAGTGCGAGTTGGCAATGACTTCCGTAACCGATCTAACAATGAGCTCCTCGACGATATGGACGTTGAGCGGGAGGAGTATTTGATGCGATAATTAGCAGAAGTCGGCGTAGAGGACGAACTTGTCTGCGATAGAGGTGCCTGGAAGGGTGTGTTAAGGTAGACCGAAATCCGTTAATTGGATTGTTAGTGGCCAATTGAGTAAGTAAGTAACACACTCAAGATTGATGCGCATGTATCCGACAGGCTGCCAAAAATATCAATAATAACCAATTGCATCGCTGTAATACCAAATCGTATCCATACCATAGATGCCTGTGGGGACTACGCCTCTATATACAAGAAACCAAATCTTACCTTGGGCTACCAGACCATAATACGGGTTTTTAAGCGGAGATACATGCGATTAGGGACTGTATAAGATGGCCTCGTAGTCATTTGATAAGTTTAATGTGTAGTCAAATGATAATTAGCACAATAACATTCACATCACACACCGTCCTTATTATATGGGTGTGTAGTCATCATGGATTGATTGGAAATAAGGAAGCCAATATTCTGCGTAACAGAGCCATACCATAAGCCTGGAGTAACCCAATGACTTCCAGTGCATTAAAGACCAAGCTGGAAAAGTGGGCCGAAAGGTCAGAAAGGACTATTGCGGCATAATAACCAGGATTTCTAGAAAAAAGTTCAAATTTGAATGTAAAAAGTGGCTTTTAATCGTCATTCGGCATTTTAAGTCTCCGTACACTAGTAAAAATTCTTCTTCCTTCTAGCATCGTCAAATATTTTGAGTCAAAACCATAGAAATAATTGGAAAAATATTTTTATTGCAACACAACCAATTTGAAGGGTTCAAGAAATATAAAAAAAAGATTTGGGTTCTAAGGAACTAAATTTACAACCTGCACCATGTTATTATTTTGTTTTTGTTTTTTGTCACATATTTTTACTCAATCCAGATGACCGCTGATTGATTTACAGGTCGTACTCAATAAATATTTATTGGTTCGGGATATTTATTGGAAATTTAATAGTTTCGTGTAAATAGATTTTGCTTTCGAAGAGTTTTGTCATGAACCGGTCGTTTTTACATTGCACGTTTTACAGGGCACAATACTAAATTTATAAAAACAAATATTTCTGGCTCGTCCGTAGAATAATACTTACTAATAGCTTTGATCTATTTTTTGAGATACAACAAACACAAATATAAACGTAACATACCGCCAAATGTTAGACTAGGGTATGAAAACTTAAAACTTTTGGAGGAATTCACACGAAACATGAGCCAAATGGGAATGAGAATTTGTCTTTAATAAACTTTTTTTTGTGAAACTTATCAATTTTTATTGTCTGTCTTTAATAGTATTTAAGTATTTAAGTATTGCAACTTTAAAAAGATATAAAAATTATATGATTATGTGGACAGCCTTCAATTCAGAAAAAATTTATACAAAAATTAATTATAAGATGCGGATAAAAAGAGCCCAGTTTTGCCAAAGAAGTAAAGAAGGTTATACTGAATTATTCGAACTTAAAATAATGTACCCAGGGTCTAAACACCCAAACTCCGCAAAACCACAGCCAGGGAAGGTGCAATAGTCATATGAGTGTTTGAAGCTGGCCCGTTTAAAAGTTCTAAGCAGTGGATGCATCGCAAAAAGAAAACTTTTCGTAATAAAAAAAAATTGAGACCCAGATTGGATTTTGCCAAACAGAACATGGAGAACTAGATGATTTTTTGTAAAGATATTTCCTCGGGCGAGGAATCCAACAGTTGACCCACATCTTAATTTCGGATATACCATTAAAACAATTAAGTATGATGGCTAGAACATTATGGTGTGTTCCCGTATAGCATTTTTAGATAAAATGCAATGCTCACATACGCAAAGAAAAATTTACAGTGAATGTGATATGCTTATACACGACAATAACTCTAAGTAGACTACACGACTTGTGGAAAGCTACTTAGAGAGACCAAACGTAAATGCTTTAAAGTGGCCAGCTACAATCCCTTGCTCACAATCTAACTGAGAGCTGGTAGACTGAAGTTGAAAAGAGGACGAAATGAAAAAATCCCAATAATGCTGATAAATTGTGGCAAAACATCGAAATGGTTTGGGGGTTATTTCTTGATCTCTCTGTTGGCGCTTAGTTCAGAGTTTACCAAAAAAAAATGTGGGATTATGAAAAATAAAGCTTATCCCATGAAATATTCATCAAAAAGTTTTGCAATAAAAATGACACCAGTAAATAAAACATTTTTGTTAATATTTTTTTTTTTATAAAATTGTTATTAAACAACTCTAATTGAAACTGTTTACATTTAAGAACGGAAAGATACATTTTTTTTATCTTCTCAAAATTGCAAAATAAAACGAATAATTTACTATCATTAAGAATGTTTTAATTGGCTGTATAACCACGATATTTACTAAATTTAGGGCCATTTTTTGAGTGCGAAATTAACGATTAATTTACCTTTAATCTTCGTATTCAGTTTTTGAGTTTACTTAATCTTACGTTTGTGATTAAATTTAAACTATCAAAATTAGTTGCTAAATTTTGTTTAAAAAAGCTTTTAAGTGAGAGAAAGCCGAATAAGACAAATATTTAAGTGTTTCTGAATTATATACAACACAAATTGACAATAGACAGTCTTAATTTATTTATTATTTTTCAAAAATTTGATTGACGATAGACAGTCCTAAATTATTTATTTGTCTAAAATTATCCTTTTACATAAAGATCAATGGTATTCAGTTGTTTTTGTTCTATACAGGAGCAAATTGTTGTATAACACGTTGCCATTTTTGCTTATAAGTGTGGCAACTTGAGCTTAATCTCGCACTCAAAAAATGACCCTTAATGTTGTGAACTTTTAAAATCTGTTCATCAAATTTTTAATTTTTAACTGTTAAGTTTATAACATCATTAATTTATGTCGAATGAAATAATATGATTAATAGAATAGAATACTTAAGCAATTAATTTAGTTTGATTCCTCTTCTGGTAATTTCATTGGTGTTTAGTTGTTGTTTGTTTTGTCTTGTTGTTCTTATATATAAAATAGAATAAACACTGAATTGTTTAACCATAACGCTGCCACTAGCTAAAGCATACGCCCATATCTAAAACATCAGGCAACATAAACTTATTTCCAAACACAAATTTCGAAAATGTTTTTACTTAAATGACCAGTATGCAAAGGCTTGCCAGTTGTTCACTTACCAACTTCAGCATATATTCTTCCATGGCATAATTCAATGGTTTTATTATTTGCATTACTGTATGATTTTCGTCGATGAAATTCATCCAAGTATTAAAATGCGCTTTTAAATGCCAGATGCTCTAACTAGATCACAGACTACAGATGAGCTCCAAGGATTCAACGGAGACTCAATTACTCTCCTTCTTGTTATCTTATTCACAGCCCGGTCACTTAAATCCTTTCCTAAGACTTGCAACTCTAACGTGTACCTTAAGCAGTTGTTTCTCTTTATTTGAAATTATTTGGTTCTGTATATATATTTTGCAACGCTTAAGTTGTTAGTGTTAATTTTGTCCATGAACGGCGGAACCTACAGTTTAAAGTTGACTCCGAACGACAGACTTTTAGAAACCTTTTCACAGTAATTTTACAACTTGCCGTTAAACTTGGGTATAGTTAAAGGTACTTTAGCTAAAGGGAACTGTAAAGATACCTTTAACTTATTTTCGTTATTACAACTTACAGATAAAATAAAGTTAACTGTTTTCAAAAATATGGCAGTGCCGGAGCAATGTTGATAAAACTGTCCAATTAAACAATTTTTTTTAACGCAGTGGCAATGACGGGCTTAATTTTTTTTGTTGTTGTATATGCTCATTTTGTTTAAATTTGAAGTTGCCATATTGAAAATAATATATAATATGGCAAGCTCAAACATAAACTTAACTTTAAAAGTTACCGGCAGGATGATCGTCCCTTTAGCTTAACGCTCACTTCTATCTTATTGGGTACTCATAACTGTAAATCGAGCTTTGTATCAAAAATGATACCCTTCAATTTTTTAGACTACATAACTTTAATTTAGAAAAAGTTAGATGCCTGATATTTTTATCATTCGTTAGTATTGTTATAGCCATTATTTTAAAACAAATAAAAAAAGAAAATTTCATACAAGGGTTAAAAAATTCAAAAATTCATAATTCTGGCTTATGTATCATTTTTGATACATACGACTTTCTTAAGGATTCTTTGGTCTTGTGTATGTAATTTTTTTAAGATATAAGATTTTGTGAAGTTTTATCGTAAATAATACCAATTATGGTTTTTGAGAAAGAATTGAAAGTTAAGTGTGGGACGAAAGTGAAAAGATTGAATTTTCTATTCTTGATATGTTTCTGATATTGATTGAAATAGTCGTAGTCTAGTATGTAGCGTGTTACCTTATTAGACGTCAGACCAAGGTTCAAACCTCAGGTCAGACATTTCCAATTTACAACGAAAGTTTGTAATGACGGATTATGTATGTATGTAATATTCCTGCTGCTAAAAACTTTGAAGAAGAAGAAAATAGAAGCTCGTCTTATGAACTGAGGAAAGTATTGGCACCAAAAAACATGACAACAGAATGTTTATCGCCAAAGATGGTACTACTTGGGATGAAAAAATATTACCAATTTTCACGCAGATTGCTTGCAGCTGTTTCCTGAAATCTTGTAGAGTCTTTCTTACTGCTCTTCTCATATTGATCTCACGTGACAGACAAACATTAGAAGAGTGTGTTTCGTTGCATGTTTTATTACAGATAATAATATTTCGGTCAAGTACGTACGTATGAGATAACAGAATCATTCGATTTGATAATGATATATTTACACCTATTACGCCTTTTCGAAAAATGAGTTAAAAGTCTTGAAGCCTTTAGTAATCATGCTTAAAGGCTTTTTTAAATTCGAATGAAAAGGATTTGTTTTTCTAAAAAAAATATATTTATCTTAATTTTTTGTTAGAAAATTTTAACCATTTTCATAAAACTTTTATCACACAACTTCTAGTTCTATATAAGAAATAATACCGTATAAATAGTTTGGGATTAACTATCATACTTTCAGAGCAGCCCATATATCCTATTTTAAGATTTTTAAAAATTTAATTTTTTGTTCGTCTAAAAGGTAAGAAAATTAAAGAAAATATATTTAAATAATGATGCTTATGTTTTTATGTTCCTTTTTGGTATATTTTCATCTGAAATTAATGTTTTTTAACAACAGAATTCAAAAACTTTTTAGTTTTATTGTGGAATTTGAAAATTACCTCCAGTGATTTTAATTGAAATTTGATACTTAGTGATGGAATACTTACAGTGATTGTTAGGGAAATTCATTTAAGGATATTTATATAAATCAAGCTTCATAAGGAGATTTACGGAGTACTGCTTGGTATTGATTTATGTTTTCTTTCCTTTTGTTTTGTTTTATTACCTTTTCAACTCAGATTTAATTTTGTCGCTGTAGATTAGTAACTAATTAAATTTTATGGTCGTTATTAATTTCGTGGCCAACGAAGTCTAATTGGCAGTTTGAGATTCAAGTACATTCTACGTGCGTAGCAATTACTTACAGCAGTATTTGGGGAAATCCGTATCCGGGAAACCAGAGAGGAATCAAAGAGAGAAAATTGTTATTGTTATTGTTAAATCGATGTTCTATTGCAACGGGAAACTTTTTACCTCACATGATGTTAACAACAAATATTTTTAACAAGAAGGGTGCTAGACGTCAAATTATTACAATTTAGAAAAAAATTAAACCAAGCTGATATGAAATGTTTAATTTTTACGTAAAAAACCATGCGAATGTATATCATGTCAAAAATTTTGGCGCAAATTTCATAAAAGTGATTATAAAATGTAATAATAGTAAATAAATAGTTTTATTAAAATTAATTAAAATATTAGAATTTTTTAACAAAATCTACCAATAATCACAATTCCATGTACTACAAGTATGTATCAAAAGTGATAAGCTAGAATTATGAAGTTTTTTAAGGCTCGATCTACGGATAATAATGAAAAACAATTTATCTGCCCGTTAAAATCCTCGCTTTAGTTAACGGCAAGTTGTAATAATGGTTCTAAGAGTTATAACCATATGAACGATGGGCTCGCGTCTGATAAGCAAATATACGTTCTACTAGAGTACGGATTCGACTGTTCATATTATTAACAATCGTTTACTTCCAATCTCACTCCCAATGCTTATGATACAGTAGACAGTTATGTTCAGCCAATTCCAAATCTTATAGATGACAATGGGGCTTTCACACTATTCCTATCTTTTTGTAAAGGATTATCTTGTCATTTGTCGATTTAAAAACAGTATTTAACAGAATAAGATGTGTGTGAAGAGAGATTAAAATCGATTTCCATGGACGCAAACCAAGTCAGTTAACAGAGCTCTGTTATGTTACTAACGGAATTCTGCTAAGCAATTAATTTGAGGCTTGGAAAGAAAAACGGGAAAAATAATTTAAATTCCTGGTTAAAATTAGGTACAAAAGTAAAAATTGGTAAAATAGGTCCTATGTTAATCACTGCTACAAAATATTGTGTAATAAGAACTACAATAAACAGACACTCACACATTTCCGAAACGTAATGATATCCGGTAAATTTATTAGTATAGGCTTAAATCAGAACAACATGGGCGGACAAAATAAATTGTTTTTAATGCATATTACGTCCTTTTAACTAAATTAATCGCCAGAACCCTTAACAAAGCGGCAAAGAATTCGTGGCAAGATGGAACCAACTCCCGCCCGATCGTCAGTATTACAAGCAATAAACATATAAACACACTCACTAACAAGCAATGAAGACTTATTAAAAGAATACAATTGGAAATATCAATAATTCACAAAAATGTGAAAAGTCAAAATAACGAAGAATAAAATTAAAATCAAGACAAAAACATAAATAATATTCTTACGTTTTTTACCCTTTTAAAAACGTCTGAAATATGAGCTCGTAGATTGCAAGTAAAATTAATTTGTGTTCAGTTTTAATTAAAATTCTTTATTATTCGCACAATTTTGTGTGTCACTGTTCACAACTTGATGTCACAACAACAATTGCTTTGTTTGTTATTCCTCTGTTTACAAAACCAATAAAAATTACTAGTCCATTTGTGCGATAGATCTTTATAATGTAGATCTTCAAACCACGAATACTTTCTTCAAACACCGCATCTTCACACAAGACTGACTGAATTTTTACTGACTCCGTTGCCTGCTTTGTCTTGCCTTTTATATCTTGAAGGAGATTGACTACGTCTTCTCAAAATCTTTATAAATGTAAACATATTGTTTACGTTATTGTTGTTTGTGTTTTTTGTTTACGTTTGTTCTTGCAGTGTTGTTGTTGCCTTTTTACTTGTCTATTACTTATTTATTTTTTGTAATATGTGCTGATTTTTTGTTGGTATATTTTTGTTTACTAGTTTATCATGTAAACAAGTTCATTGTTTTTGCTGTTGTAGCTTTTGTTTACAATTTAAACGATGTGAAAGCAAAACAACATTTCCATTTTCATAACAATTTCATTTAAAACTTAAAAAATAATAAAATTAAAATTAAAGTACACTTACTATAATATTTATTATATGCGTTCTTGTGTATTATATCCATCACGAAAAATATTTAAATCGTCCAGGTCATTCACATGTATAAACCAACCCACGATTTTTCAAACTGTAGGCCCGTCGGAAAATACGACGATTAAATATTTTCGTTCATGTAGAACTATACAGAGCTATCAAGAACATACTTACGCATCTTTATTAGATGGACCTAAGAACTACGTTTCGTTCATACGGCGATTTGAATCTGTTGTATTTTGGAATATATTTCTTAACTATGTCACAATTTCTATGACAAGCAAAATTACTTGAATAATTTGGGAGCACTGTTCAAAAGAGTTTGTTTTATAATAAAAATGAAGAAAGTAAATGGAATATGAAATAATACTTGACTAATTTTTCTAAATTTTATTAAAAAAAAATTTAAGTTTGTAAACATTCTGTTTTTTATTCTACGCCAAGAGTGCACTGAACAACCTGAGCAATTTTTTTAATAATTCCGGTTGGCGTCTTTCATGTGTAATCTTATATGTCAATTCATACACATCCTATTTGTTATTGGAATAGTAAGAAAGAATGTTAAATTCTGTTAAAGTACTTTCTCAACTAACTTTAAGAAACAAACAGTATATGTTTCACACTTTAAGAATTTTTCAGTAAAGAATGAGAAAAATTTGTGTTAAAAAAAAGATAGAAAACAACAACATAAAATAAACAGAATATACATCCGGTATATTCAGTAACATTATTGTAACACATTGTTATTGTAGCTGCCTTGGTTTTGCTAAAAGGGAAACGGAAACAATGCCACAACATTTGGCATCAGTAAATACCATATTCTGTTTGAATGTGGTTGAAAGAGTCTAAAATAAAAAAGCAAAAATATTATGACTATCAGATAACATACAGTGGTGGCCATATAACTAAAACATTCGTTATAATAGAAAATTATTCGTTTTAGTTTCAAAATTAAAAATGATAAAAAATTTATTTTTCAGTTCTTAAACTTAAACAGACAATTTGCAATTTTGTAAAGAAAAAATATGAAAAAAACTGTTTTATTGCTTTGGTCAAATAATTGAAACATTTACTGGTTTTACTAATTTTTATTGCAAAACATTTTGACCTTTATTTTTAATAACATGTTAACATCGATTTGGCAAACTCTGAAGTCAAAGCCAACAGAGAGATCGAGAAATAATCCCCAGACCATTTGATGTTGTAAAGTTGTAAAGTGTGCATAGAGTTATTGCCGTGCAAGAGCATGCCACATCAACGGTAAATTTCTTTTCACGTATGGTACCGCTAGGATGACTCACTGGAGCTACTCTACTATGGAGGGAATCCCTGAATAGGACAACAAACTTGAACCTTATACGCAGGTTACAACGATCTGCTTGTATAATTATCAGCGGTGCCCTGCGCACTACTCCTACGATCGCTCTGGAGATAATCTTATACCTTCTACCGCTTGACCTCTACTGCAGGGGCGTGGCGGCTAAGGTTAGTAGGTTTCTCTGGGCTACTGGATAATGGCATACATCGGGCATTGGCATTGTTTTGCCTTTTATATCGCTGGGTAAACTGTGTGATGGATGCACTTAAAGGGGAATGCCTCTGTTTTCGCGAAATCTCTATAAATATAAACCTGTTGTTTACGTTATTGTTGTTTGTGTATTTTGTTTACATTTGTCCCTGCAGTGTTGTAGTTGCTTCTTGTTTACTTATTTAACCCCTTTTTTCTTATACTGATGTTGTTGTTATATTTTTGTTTATTTGTTGATCATGTAAACAAGCCCTTTGTTTTGTTTTTGGAGCTTTTGTTTATCATTTTAATAACACCATTTCCATTTCCGTACAATATCATAAGGATTTGAAATCTTAAGAGTGGTTAGGAAACAAATTCTTTGAAGTCTCAACTGAATAAAGCATATGGTTTGTCGTTTATCTCTGAAAAAAGGAGTAACTTGTGAAATAAGTTACTATCGGCCAATAACTTATTTCCTGCCTCCAAAATACATGCAAACCAATTCCAGATATTTTATTAAACAGCACGTGACATTTTTGTGGAAAAAGGTTTTTTTAGCACTTTCATAAACCCTTTTTTTTGTTGGCATTTGATAAAGAACACATCAAAGCTGAAAACAGCGTATTTTATTTTTGTAAAAAATTAACGATGGCTGCGTGACAGGTGGTCAAAATCATTGTTTGTGAGCAAAGTGTTGAACAAAGCATATACAGTGCGATTTGGTATAATTACAAGTTTCTTTAAATCGTTGAAAAACAAACACAAATTTAAATTAAATAGTAAGTTCTTAATAGTTTAAGAGAAAGATTTTGTTAAAGAAAATGTTTGCTGACGACTATACTCATAGTTAACCTTATATTAAATTCTATAGGAAATTTTAGTTTTGAATAGGCTTCTAAAAATGGGCAGATTGGTCATGTTAAAACAGTTAAAATCATGTTAAATGAAGAGTTTTAACCCTAATCAAGTCAGGAAAAAATTTTACAAATCCGGTCAAAATGTGTCTCAGAGGCACATACAAAGAATTTACATATTAATTTTGTTAACTTATTTTTATTTTATTAATTTTTTTTCTCAGTTATTTTAATCAAATATTTTTTATTAATTTTCGCATTTTAAGCAAACTAGAACTTTTGAACAATGCTCGTTGTAAGCATTTTTGTGGCAAATACTGCAAGACTGCTTACACATTCTGCATATCTTCGGTGGGCACATATAACATCTACGTCACACATTTGTCTGCCTTGACTGGTTTAAGAATTCATCCTCGTATAGTATGGAACGAACATTGGCAAATTATTTTTATTTAATTTTAAAAGACTAAGGCGTTTTATATTTGGAACAACAAGTTGCTGAATTAAATCTTTCAGAAATGTCTTTCGTCGTAGTTACTTTTGACTTTCGTTCCAATTTGGAAACTTATTTGTCCAAATAACAAAGGCTGCAAGGCCTGAAATATCGATTAGATTGTAGAAGTGCACGAGTGGCCAACGATTTACTTTACGTCCGCTACACCGCTTTTTGTCTTATTATAATCAATAATAATTTCTGGCTTGTTTTTGTTGTCAGAATTTATCTTTAAATCTTAATGTAGTCGTGAGAGTAACAAAACTACTTTATTTTTCTTTAGAACATAACTTACAAGTGTCATATTTTTTCTGAAACCATGTAAGGAACTTTCCGTTGGGTTTGTTTTGGCTTTTTTAATTTCTCACAATGTGCCAACTTTTAAAAACAATCGTTCTACTAATTCAAACGAAGTAAAAAAATTGTCCAATGTGATTTGTTTTTTCAAATGGTTCGCACAGTTCTTCAATACAACAATTTTCTCACCGAAATTTTTACTTTTTTCAGGACTTTCTTGTCCTAGATAAGGAATTCCATGAAGAGGATACCGAGTTTCTGCATCACAAATCCAAAAAATTTTGAAACCATATTTGTCCGGCTTTGATGGTATATACTGTCCAAACAACACTCGTCCTCTAAATGGTACCAATTGCTCGTCAATTGTCAAGTATGTATCAGGTTTATATGACTTTAGCAAATTCCTATTGATGTGTTCCCAAATATCGCGAATAGAAGTAAACTTGTCCTTTGCTTTACGTTGGGACAGTGTAGATTGGTCATCAAATCGAATGTGGCGCATTATTCTTACGAACCTGTGTTTTGGCATGCAGTCTCGGAAAATATTGCAACCAAATAATGGGTGCCAGAACTCATCTTAACTCATTATACCCATTCTTTAATTTTTTTTGTTGTTCGCAAACAATAGAAGTAATAGTTAGCGTTGTCATATGTGCCTCACAGACACATTTTGACATTATTAAGAACATTTTTGATTGAAACAAAATAAAAAATAAAAAGAAATTAATTTAATACTTGAAATTTGTAAATTCTAAATAAAACAATTGAAAATAGCAATTCAAGAAGCAGTAAGGAGTATAACGTATATTTAAGTAAGTTACAACATAACAAAGTGAAATATGTGTCTGAGAGCCACATGTTGACTTGATTAGGGTTAAGTTTATTTTGGTCAATTTCATGTTGAAATTGTTTTGCGTTTTTGAGAAAAAAGATATTATGTACGCCTTCCCTTGCAAAAAAAAAAAAAAAAAATTTGTTAAAAAATTAAAAATAAATAGTTTTTAACTACAATAATTTCCACTGTTTTTTTTTTGAGATTTTGATCAAAAAATATTTGTATTTTATACAACTAACAGTCCTACCCACTCTAACAAGAAGAAATTTTAAAGTTCAATGTTGGATCTGTAATTTGATATTTGAAAAATTTTAAGTCAGATTTGAAATCAGCAACCTTAGCCGAGTTCTGGTAGTCGTGCAAA